>CM053601.1:6187327-6204827 GCA_028646575.1 Pseudocheirus occidentalis
TATATAATATTGTGAACTGTTGAAACTGTGAACATTGTACTGAACAAAGATTTGTAATGCAATAAACAGAGTGTTCACTAATACTATGTAATCCGAATCTTAAAAGCTCTTCACAGTAGCATTCCCTCAGGAATCTACTGCTGATTGGCTTTACAACTCTGCCCCAGCTTGTTTGCCCTATGATCTCTGAAAGACCCCAAGGGACCCTCTATGGACTTCTGGGCAGGTGAACACTAGTCATTATCTTCCTATTGATTAGGAGATGGTGCATCTCTAAGACCCCAAAGAATGTTTGCAGAAGATCTGCCATCTTTTAGGTCCTAGAACTTTGATATCATACCATAATCCTTAGAAGGGATCATGTTCACTCCATTCTAGTATGGTGAGTGGAAACATATTTACTGAAACTCATGGATCGTATGAACATTAGCACGTGTTAATCTTCCCACACCACTAAAATGTCCAAATTGAAAACCAAATAGAAATCCCAAATAATCCATTCTCAGTGTAAAGGGTGGGGGTGATTGAGTCTATCAGGTACTCCACCTAGTATAAGAGTATAGAGTAAATGTCAAAGTTCTACCTCCTGATATTTTTTCAGGTAGCAATCAGTTAGAGGTTTAATCAGGATTATGAGGGAGTCAGCTACATCAATTACTGAAAAGAAGTTGAACAAGATGAAGAATGAAAAATACCATCATATCTCACAAGAAATCATTGGGAACATTAGAGAGAATAATTTCAGTTAATTTATGAGTTTGGAAACCGTATTGTTGAAAGTTGAAGTGTGAATGATAGGAAATGAAAGATCATCGATGTCAACCTTAATAATCAATGCATTGCTTATATAGTAATAAATGTATAATAGACATACATTTAATCCCTACTATGTTCTGAGCACTGGTGCTAAGTGCTGGGAATACAAAAAAAGAGTCCATTCTCTCAAGGATTTCACAATCTAACAGGTAGATAATATCCACCATGGTCTATATAGTGTGAAAATTTTAATAAACATTTAAGGAGAAGTTTCTTAATAGTGGCATTAATCGAAGAGTCTGGAATTACTAGCATCAAGCAGTGGAGATTTCAATTTCCTGTCTAGAATGCATCTATGTGTGTGTGTGTGTGTGTGTGTGTGTGTGTGTGTGTGTGTGCTGTATGATAGAACATGAGAGAAAGTTTTCATTTCAAGAAAGATTTCTAGGGATAAAGTTTGCAGTTTTGTCTGAAGGAAGGATGGGATTTTGGTTTTCTATAAATGTGTTCCAGACCTCCAATGACTGTCAAGAACCTTTGAAAATGGAATCTCTGTATTTTTTCTTGTCTGCCTTTATTTTACCAGGACAAGTGGAAATATTAAATAAAAATCAGGACAGAAATTAAAAGACTCCATTAGCATGTATGTATTTATATAATTAACACACAATTACAATTATATTTGTTCTGTATAATGGAAATGGAAAAAATAAGGTTTATATATGTTGAACTTCAGATGCTATTAAAAACCAAATGAGGTTCTACACATAGAGTGCTTTGCAAATTGGAAAGTACTATAAAGATGTCATATTCTCTCCTCAGTTAAATAAATGCTGGCTCATCAAAGATGAATGGGGCTCCTTTTGTCACACTGGTTCATGTTTCCAATTCTGGACAGCTCTCTTGGCCACTGGGAAGGTTTCAGTATTTATTGCTACAAACATATTAAATGAATCAAAATGGTGAAAATCTCTGGAAAATCAACTTGAAATTAAAGAGAACTTTGTTTTGTCTTTTTCCCTTCTTATCTTTTTTGGTAAGTCAAAATAGCATAATATTATCTAGAATAAATAAATTGTGTGAAGGATTAGGTTCATCATCAGGATTGGATGTTTAAGACTTCATTTGCCTGGAGCTAAACTGTGGAAATAAAATAGGCTTTTAATTTCCTGTTTTTTCAGTGATGATGCAGAAAGGTCACTGTATGATTTAATATTTTAATAGGTGACTCACTCCATTATTACTTTCTTATAGATTATAAAAACAGCTTTCTAGTCTATAGAGTGCATTTTAGCTTAATGTGTGTATGTGTGTATGTGCACCTACCCACACATGTATTTGTGTGTGCATGTGTTTATATCTGAATATATTGTATTTCTAAGGAGCTTTCATTGATGATTTCATGTTTGATAAGATCCTTAGGGTACTTAGTAAGGAGAAAAAGGAGGACTTCCAGTTAAGATAATGAGAAAGGTCACAAGGAGCCTGGCTCTTTCACTTTTACACAACAATTAGCTGAAAAGTGCACTCTGATAGAACAATGACAAAAAAAGTGAAGAAATATCTCCTATTTTCATTCCAGAACTTCACGCACCCCTCCCCCAATTTGATCTTCACAAATCAGCCAAAAACAAGGGGAAGGTGGCAGATGGGTCACACCAGGAAAATCAATGTGCTTGATTGGCAAACAATCCCTTGGAAAAAGGCAATGCCATAGCAACTATTGTAAGCTCCAAGACACAGACCTGAAGCCAGTGAGAGATAGGACAGGGGTTTCATCAAGGAAACCAGAATAAACTCCAATATGCAGACCCAAGACTTGCGAGAGGTGAGTGTCTCAGAAAGAGGATGCTTCAAGAAAAAGGAATCCTTGATAAAGTATACCAACATGAACTTTAGTAATTTGGGCCTGAAGACAGTTCCTGGCCATGGCGTATCAGACCAGAGGCAAGAGACAAAAACAGTCCCTATAAGTCATTCCAAGAGGCAGGACTATACATACCTCAGATCACTGGCAGTTACAACAGGAGACACAAGCAAATTGGCATTCAGATGGAATTAGCAAAGGATCTTGTAGGAGGCCTGAGACTGGTTATGATCTCCAGCATCCAACTGTATTCTGTTGGGACTCTGAGACGGGACAGAATAAACTTCTCTTTGGGAACTATGAGAAAGTGACAGAGAAAGGCCAAGGCTGGTATCTGCAGTATATGTGGTAAGTGGTAATGCCACCAGGAGATAAATGATGAAGCTAAGGATCAGGTAGGGACTAGCTCTAGCCACATTATACACAAAAGCAATGATAGTGGCATACAAAGGAAACAGAAACAAACAGGGCTTACACAACCCATATAAGGGTTGCAAGGAATGGACTCTGACCTCCTAGAAAGCCCCAGTCCAATACCTGAGTATGAAAACATGAGTAAACAAAATAAAACATCAGATACAATGATGAAACACAATGCTTGAAGAGAAACTCAAGAAACAAACTGAGAAGGAGGATAATTCCACAAGAAAGATGAGTAGAATCTTAGAAAATAAAATGTCTTTGTCACAAAGAATGCCTGGTGGAAAATGAAGTGAGAGATTAAGAAAATTTAAATTAGAAATAAAACAAGAGTTCAGAGGGGGAAAATGGAAGGAGAATAAAAAACAGTGTGAAAATCAGAAAATCTTATCAAAGTGGCAGCCTCCCTGAAAAACAGAATGAGTAATAAGAACTCAGTGACTTCATGAAATAAGACATATTGGAACAAAATAAAAATACTGAAGAAAAAAGAAAATGTAATATATCTACTATCAAAAATAGATCATCCAGAAAACAAGTCAGGAAAAGCATATTTAAGAATAATCAGATCCCCTGAAAGAAAGAGTAAAAGACAAGAACAAAAAAATATATCATAAATCATAGATGAAACATTTCTCAATATCAGAATAAGGACAAAGTAAAAAAGTAAAAATTAAAAAAAATCCAAAAGAATACCAAGTTCATATACTGAAAGAAACTATAAAGTACATTAATAAATGGTATGGCCCAAATCAATAACTTCCAAGGCAAAGAAAAATACAGCAGGCAGAGAGAAAGAAAGAGTTCAAGTACTAAAGGAGACATATTTAAAATCACATAAAACTTAGAACAGGAGGGAAAACCTTGAACCATCACGTATCAAAAGGCAAAAGCTTATAGGACAATAAAATGTAATTTGAAAAACTGAGGATAATCCTATATATATATATATATATACATATATATATATATATGTGAATTTTTAATAGAGGACTTTCAAGCACCAATGATGATAACACGTTGATGCTCTTAGCATCTTCATGTCATGTTCTTACATTCCAGCCTGCACCTCTATACCCTAAACTTTCAACCTCAGATGTCAGGTTCCTGAGTCATGACCATTCATCATAGCTTGACTGATCCAGTTCTACCATGCTGCTGTGGGGTACCTCTATCCTCTCTGTATGCCAAATCTAATTCTGGGCAAAATAATAAAGTCCATAATACCATTCCTGTACAATCCATATCAATCGAGTATACAAGTTCACTCACTATTCCTGTGGCATTCCTCATCATAATAGTCCTTCCTGGTCACTACTCCTTAACATCTGTTACTTTTACCTATTGGAATATAAGTTCCTCAAAGGCCAAAGACTATCTCAAGTTTGCATTTGTATCCTCATGACTTAGTACAATACTTAGCAAAATGTAAGCCTTTAATAAGTACCTTTTCATTTATTAATTTTATTCAAAAGTTCAGAAACTCATAGAAGCTGGGTAATTTAAACTGAGGAGTCAAGAGAAACCTAAATAGTAAATACATTTGAATAAATAGAAGGAATAAAAGCATTGATGAAGTGCTTAAAATGAAGAGACAAGTGTTCCCTCGGAATTCCACTATGTTCAAGGGTCAATGGGGAAATTAAATAAGAACCAACACAGCCTCTAGATGTGGTTTTGTTCTGTTTTTGTTGGTTTTAAGAGCAGAAAGAAAAGGGGGAGAGAAATGAATGCACTAGAGAATAAAGGGGGAAGAAAGGGGAGAATTTGCCATTATCATAATTGGGATGTGTGACAAGAATATAGAAACAGGGGAAGGGGTGAGAGGAGTGGGAATCTTATGAAGCTCACTCTTATCTGAACTAGACAAAGAAGAACTGAATACACACACAGAAAGGCAAAGTATTTGGGGTAGTAATATACCAAACCCAACAGGGAAACAGATAGCAACAGGAAAAAATAACGGTGTATGAGGGAGGGTAGGGTCAGAAACCAAACAAACTCTAGCATGGGAGAGTAGCTCATGAATGGGGGATTAAAAAGAGAAAAAGAAAGTGTAAGAACCAGAGATCAGTGTCAGAATTTGGTGAAGAGAGGAAGGACAGAGGAATGATAATGAATTGATCAGATTTCTTCTCTTTCTCCAACTCATTTTTAGTAAAAAGGGAAATGGGGGGGGAGGAAATAAAAGAAAAATATAAGAGGATAGTATAGAGGGAAATACATAATTAAAAATCATTATCATGAATAAGAAAGGGGTGAACTAATCTTCAAAACTCAAGAAGGTGGCAGAGTGGATTGCACAAGGATAAAACAAAACAAAACAAAACAAAACATGATGCTTACAAGAAACACAAGATGATGAGAATGAGGGAAAGGACCAGAATTGATTTTGCCACATGTGAGCACAAAAAGATGTGTGTGTGTGTGTGTGTGTGTAAAGTGTCAAACATGATATCAGGCAATGCAGCAACAAAATTAGACAAGGTTATATGAGATAGGCACGGAAATTACATATCCATAAAGGTATTACAGGCAAAGAAATAATATCAATACTTATTTTATAAGCACTGAATGGCATAATGTTGAAATACTTAGAAAAGTCAATCAAACAACAGAGAGAAATACAAGGCAAATAAATAATAACTAGGGGCCTCAGTGTGCCCCTATCAGACCTAGATAAAGATAACAAGTTAAATAACAAAGAAGTTAAGTATTTGAATGGATTTTTTTTGGAAAAAAAGTAAGTATTCTGGAACTTTGATGAACAAAATCAAATGACAAAGGAAAATAATTATTTCCCAATTGTTCTTGGCCCTTAAAAAATGACCACATGCTAAGAAACAAAGAAATGATAAACATATACTTTATGGACCAGAGTGCAATTAATAATAATAAAAATATTTCTTAGGGTTCCTTAAAGAGAAGATTTAAATTTCAATAACTTAATAATTCAATCCTAAAAAATGTGTGTGAAAGACAAAATCATAGAATCAATGGGTAATTTAATCAAAGGCAATATCAATAGGACAATACAATCGCTCTTTTTTTTGTGCAACCAGAACCAGTATTTGGAGATAAATATATCTCTCTAAATGCTCTCAACAACAGAACAATGGATTGGGCATGTAACTAAACAGGAACTGGGAGTAGGGAAGAAAAAAATTAACAAAAGACCACTAGACACAAAAATTAAAATTAAAATACAAAATAGAAAATGAAAAGCAATTGAATTAATAAACAAATCTAGGGGAAACTGGTTAAAATAATTATTAACACAGATTAGTTGTTAGCTAATATGATAAAGAAGGAGGAAAATATATTAAAAATAAAAAAGCATAATGACCAAATGAAGAAGAATAAGCTTAATAAAAGTATTTTGCCTACTGTTATGGCAAAATTGATACATTATCCAATATCAGATAGATAAACCAAAAATAAACCAAGAAAACCCACCAAAAATGTAATAGAACTCCCAAAATAGGAAGGCAAGGAAACCAGGACTAGGTGGATTAACAGGTGAATTCTATTAAACATTTGATGAATAATTAATTCCAATATTACACAAAGTATTTGCAGAAATACAGAAAGATAGTATCCTTCTAAATTCTTCCTATGGCACAGACATAGTGCTGATACCTAAATCAGAGACAAAGCAGAGAAAGACAGCTATAGGCCAACGTTTCTAATGCATATTGGTGCAATAAAATGTTGCAGACAATATTAGCAAAGAATGTACACTATATTTAAAGGTATATATGATAATGTTGGACCAGGAATTTGGTGTCTGTTCAGTGTGATGTTAATTTTAAGCATGGTAGACCACCTTAATAAAAAATAAGTCACAAAAGCATATCAGTACATGCAGAAAATAAAGCTTTTGACAATACCTAATACCCTTCTAAAATATTATAGAGATTAAGGACAAATGGACCATCTGTCTAAATCTAAGTTATAATATCTGTAATGGATGAAGTATAGAGGCATTTCCAGTCATAATAATAATAGCTCGTGTAGCAAGTCTATCCCCTCCATGTCGTATGAGGCTTGCATGTCTTGAAGGGAGATAGAAAAGGCATCCATGTCTGTAGGGGCTGAAACCTAGATAGTACCAAACTCTCTTTAGGATACTAGGGAGCCTGGAGCAGGGTGAAAATACTGAATTCTAACCTGCCTGACTTTCAGGCAATGGAGGACAGGATGACCTATACTACATTAGTATTCATATAGCATTCTTAGGATCTACAAAACGCTTTCCATATATCTCACTTCATTCTTACAAAAGCTCAGTGATGCAGGTGCTATTATTATTCCCATTTTATGGTCAAGGAACATGCAGAGGAGGGGCTAATAATGTGTTCAGATTACATAGTTCATATAGGTCCAACACAAGGGAGAGACTCAGGTCTGACTGATTCCAAGTCCAGAGTGCTATCCACTATACTACCTAGTAGCCCCAATAATATGAGGAGTAAAGGAAGGCTACACATTGTCCTTACTCTTATGTGATATAAACATATATATTGAGGGGATAAGCAGAGGCAAAGAGGAAGCAAAACTATCATTCTTGCACTTGATATAATGGTTTTCTTAGCCAACCCGAGAGATTCAACTAAAATTAATTGAAATGATAACTTCAATAAAAGAGTGGAATATTAAATGAACTCATAAAAATCATTACCCTTCTGTATTTTTCCAACAAAACACACCAACAAGGGACAGAAAAGAAAATTCCATTCAGAATAATTATCGATTGCCTAAGCTATCTGTCAGTCAACCTACCAAGTGCTGGGTTAATGACATATAAGATCTTCCCTGTCCATTAATACACCTATGTGAACACATATGTTCCCCTTTTTCCTTGGAACAAGGTCTGTGTTTCCAGGTCTAAAGGTACACAAGTATTTCAATCATGCTTGTCTTGCTGCTTTGAACTCTGGCCCAGTTCACAGTTGTGACACATCCTGAGTCACATAGAGCCTATTGGGAGAGGAACTTGCCTAGTGGGAAGCTTGCTTATGGGGAGGCTTGCTGACTGGAAGGCTTTCATACCTTTTGGTACTAAGTCAGTTTTGGGTTGTGATGCCTTCTGGCTCTGAGTCTATTAGTCACAAGTGCATATATATTCTGAGGTGAGAGTTTGTTTTGGGGCTCACTCATGGGAAGAATATTCACCTGATGTCTTCAGGATTTGACTGGACCAGACTCTATGTAGCCTTTGTGAAGTCTCCCCCCTCCCCCATCCCTTGTGAATCCAGATATTGGTGCTTCCTGGTCTGGTGATTATATATCTATTACTTTGTTTAGGCAGCTGAAGTCCTTGGATTCTTTCTTGGATACTCACTTCTTTCTACTTCTCTGTCTGCATTGTTGAATTAAATTAAGATTGTTGATCCATTGGAAGGTGTCTTTCCTTTAAAAAAGCAGATCAAAGAACCTGTGCTAGCAGCCCCTCTGTGTGCTGGTGTTATTGGTCTTACATCTCCACAACAGCTGCAAGTATCATTACCCATACACCAAGATAGAGAAATAATAATAATAACTAACATTTAGATAGCACTTGAAGTTTCAAAGTGCTTTAAAAATATTATCTCATTCAATCCACAGAAGAACCCTGGGAGACAGGTGCCATTATTATTCCTGTTTTCTAGGGGAAATTTAGGTTGTGAGAAGTTAAATGGCTTGCCCAAGATCACACAGAATTTGTGAGGCAGGATTATCTGAGTCAGGATTTCAATTCAAGTCTTCCTCACTCAAAGTTCAGGTAGAAATCACTCTTTGTAAAAGAGATAGAGAGAGGAACCTGACTTATGACTTCATTTTTACATGAAACTCCCAGTCAAAAAGTCACTCAATCACTGCAGGTATGTACTCTATGTATTTTCTATGTATTTATTATATTGTGATTCTGTATATGACAGAAAAGCAGAAAGCAGTTTCACAGAAATTAGATTGGCTCAATATTTAAACTTTATTCCTCCATAAAATCCAAAGGGACACATGATTTAGATTTTTAAAATCTCACCATATACTAACTAGAAATGCAAGGAAGGAGATACCTTTCACAGCTATGGACTTGGGAAAGCTCAGGACGAACCAAGGATAAGATGGAAGGACTGAATTAATGAATGAAACATTCCCTGCTCTTAAAAAGCTCACACACTAATAGGAGACACAGTGCATTTATACACAAAATAAAAACTACCCTAGCCCTCACTGCCTAAATGCTAGGTATGTTTCTTTTCATTCCAAGTCTCTCCAGTATGCTTAAGGGGGTGTGAGGAGTGTATGGACTCTTTACCATAAACTCCCAAAATGGGAGTGTTCCCCGTCAATTGCAGTGGTCTCCTGTATCCTGGTTCAATTTAAACCCCAGGCACATATCTTGGAGCTTTTCGGTCTAAAGGAGAGAGTGGGAAGAAGGAAGCCCTTTTCTCCTTACTGGTTCAGTTCATGACTTCTGTGCTGAAGGTTCTACCCTTTGTGGAGAGTGAGAATATCACAGGCTGGAAGTTTGAAAGAAGGAATTTGTTCTAGCCACACAGTCAATCTAAGAAGGCTATTTTCATGTGTATGCTAGATGAGTGCAGGATGTTTTCTCCCAGAAGCAGGGTGCCTCCATGTTAGGCAATCTGGGAATGCTCCAAAGTCACTATTACTTACAGAATGGATATAAATGGCAAATATAAAGCAATGCAAGGGAGTTGGGGAGGAAGAGTATTAGCAATTGGCAGGAGGCAGGTATAAGGAAAGACCTTATTCAGAATGAAACATTTGAATAGCCTTTTGAAGGAAGAAAGGAATTCTGTGAGACAGAGGTGAGGAAGGAATGCATTCCAGGCATCTGGGGATGGGTGTGTGTGGGGATAAGGGGGGACAGGATAGGTGGCCAGTGCAAATAACTTGAATTACAAGTAGTGTGGACCTCCTGTTTTGGGCCATTAACTTTAACTTCTGAAAAGATCTAAATAGCACTTTGTGATTTCATCCTCCTAGTTAAATGCTCAGAAAATACTGTGATGAGGAAGAATTTTATTGAGTTTGTTAAGTACCCATGTATGATATGCCAAGACATCTTATCCAAGAGGGGTAAGGGGGTCTCTGCCCTTGCATGGCCCTGATTTAATATCCCTGAGTGTTTTGCCAGGCAGATAAACTCTAAGCACATTGCAGATCTGAAGAAATGATACAGTAAAACTTACAGTGGAGAATGGAAAAAAATCTGGAAAATAAGCTTCTTGGGAGAAAAGTGATTTATAAATTTTAAAGTGTTACCCAAATGGGAATTACCATGATTATTGTTAATAGAGCTTTAAAAAAACAGTTCTCTTATGCCAATTGCGACAAGCAGCTGACCCTGAGTAATTCTAGCAATGTACAAGCCTTGGCAAGTTTGATCTTACTGGGTATCCTAAGTGACAAGCTGAGCCTGCTGTGTGAGGATGAGCCTTGGGAAATACCAAGTCTCTTGCATCAAACCCCATTTCTTTCTACACCATCACCACCCTGGTTCAGGCCTTTCTGACCTCCTGCCTGTATTATTCCAGCAGCTTCCTATTGGTTTTCCTGAATCATATCTCTCCCCACTCGGCTCTAGCTTACACATTACTGCCACAATCATTTGCCTTAAGAGCAACCCTTAAACTCCAGTGCTTTCTCAGTGCCTTTAGGATAGGGGTTTTTAAACTTTTCGGTCTCGTAGACCCTTTTAGCAGTCTAGTGAAGCCTATTTACTCCTTCTCAGAACAATCATTTAACAAAATTAATAGTTGGTAGAAATTAAAATTTTCATTTAGTGAAAATAAAGAAGTATTTCACCCCATCTAAGTTCACAGACCCCCTGAAACTTATCCATGGATATATTTTATCTTTTTGGGGTGGTGGTCAAGAATTGCTTGTTGTGGAGTACATGGTGTGTGTGTGTGTGTGTGTGTGTGTGTGTGTGTGTGTGTGTATAATATGTATTCTCCAGTCTGTTATATACAGGTAAATTATCATTCTCCTCAGGCTTCTAGGACACCATTTAGAGTTTATAGTATTCTATTTTCCCTTGCTATACAGTATTCTATTTTCCCTCAAAGCCCTACTGGTTTTGAGTCTCCATTTTAGTGGGTCAATGGCTGGTATCCCCAGTTCCATTTAATCACTCACTGTTGACTATTACAAAGGAATATATACTTCAAATATACAGTAAAACCAAATATATCATTGTAACTCTTATTACTTCCTTGTCTAATTTTCACCACACCACCTTGATGTCAGAGTTTGGTTATAATTTAGTTTAGTTCCTACATAGCACTACCAAGTTCATGTGCAGATACAGCATGATTACTAGACACATCTTCTTCTGGGCTAGAGTACCAAAGGTAACTCCTGGAGACCATTTAATTGACTATAAAACTTTTTCTCAATTCACACTCCCAGATTCCTGGCTCACTTCTTCCAAGGTTGTAGACCCCACTACTTGCTCTTAAAATGGGAAGAAATTAATGAGAAGGACAAGGAGGTCCCATTTTTCTGGTAAGCCATTCGACCTCAGAGGGAAGAGAGCCCATGGCTCTTTCCTTTATGGCACAGTCTCTCACTGGAAACCAAAATATCATTCAAGCACAACTGAAAACAATGAGCTGACTTAAGACTTTTGGAAAACACAAACAGTTCTGGCGATCTGGCCAAAAGAAAAAAAGGCTTTTCTCAACCACATAGCCAACCACCTGGAACCTGTTACAGAATGTCTCTACAGGACACTTCATTTACACATCATTAGGATTCTCCAGGAAGAAACTTCCCTATGTTTTCCATATGGAGAGAGGTCATCTGATTCCTGACATCCTCCATGTGGAGGTGCCATCTGAGATACTTCATGCCATTACACAAAAACTATATTATAGGTTTTGCTAGATGGTGCCATATAGTGAATAGAAAGCCAGTCTCAGAGCCATGAAGACATGACTTCAATTTTCACCTCTTATATTTACTGGCTCTATGACCTCAGGCAAAGCACTTAACCTATCCATTGCTCTAGGAAAGTCCCTGGAACTCACAATGTAGAGATGGTGAAAACTTGCCCAGTTAGAAGGAGTTTCACCATTCAGGATTTCATATATAAATGAAACCTGAGGTTGAATCCCTATCCCTAGAAGGGGCTTTAGTACTCATCCAACTCAACTCATGCATTCAACAGAGGACAAAACAGAGACACAGAAAAGAGGAAAGACTCACTCAAGGTCACATAAGTAGTTTCGGTTTTACTTAGGTTCTACTCCAGTTGTGGAGCTCATTCTCATATGTTACTGACATTGAGCAAACACATATGATTTATGGATTTGGGTTTTCCTTGGTAGTTGTCCTGGTGTTTACAGTTTTATAGGTGCTCAAAGACATGATGAAGACTTTTAAAATGGTTTTAGAAGATAGCAAATTGTTTTTGAGGCTGGTGGTAGAAGAATGCACCTGGAGTCAGGGAGACCTGAGGTCAACTCCTTCCTCAGACACTCACTAGTTGTTTGACTCCAAGCATGACACTTAACCGCTCTGTATCTTAGTCTCCTCAATTGTAAAATGGGCTGAAGAATAACACTACCTTGCAAGGTAATTGTGAAACTCAAATGACATCATATTTGTAAAATGAGCTTAGCACAGTACTTGGCACAAAGGTGGTGCTCTAAAATGGTTTCCTCTCTCCCTCTCTCCCTCCTTCTTCCTCTTGAACTTACTGGCTCTTTCCCATTCCTAGGAGTATGTCTGTGTTTTCTGAAGTGTTGACATCTAGGGAAGAGTGACAGGGCCCCAACATGCTTCCAGATTTGGGTCAGGCAATTGAGAAACGTATTCCTTTGTTCCATTTTTCTTTCCATAATCAATCCACCAACTAAAATTTCTTTAGCACTGGACTGTGTGCCAGCCTTGTATTCAGGTCATGTAGCATAACAGAGACAGAAGTTTAAGACAAAAGACATGAGTAGAGAGATCAGCATTGGGGAGCTATAGGTATGGTGTCTGATCTCAGAATGGGACAAGATGGGGTGAGGTGTCGAAGCATAAATACTGCAGAGAAGATCTGGAGGAGGGCCATCAGGTGGGTGAAGAGTCTGGAGAACAGACCAAAGGAAGATCCTGGGCATGAAGTTGGGATACTTAGCTTGAAGCAGAGACCTGGAAAAAAGTAAAGCTGATTTTTTAAGGGCTGACCTTCAAGTGAGGGATGGGATATCTCTACTTGATCCCAGAGAGCAGAAGTAGCTACTGTGGGTGGAATTTGCATTCAGGAAGATTTCTGCTGAATGTAAGGCAAAATTCCTAACAATATGAGCTGTCTGAAAGTGAGACTGGTTTCCTGGGGGATGCAGCGAACTTTCCAGGCTCCCAGAAGAGTATGCCAAAGAAGGGGATGTTGCCCAGATTCTGGGTCAACTAGGAGATCCCAATCCTTTTCTGTCCCATAGCTCTGGGCTTTCAGAAAACATTCTCGGTGTCCTTATTCACTATGTAAGGGCATTAGTTTTAGAGTTTTCTATGCACATCCATAGTATAAATACAATAAAAGACAGATGTCAATAAGAGTATATGCCAAATTTTCTTTGCTTTTAGTACTACCTGGGAATTTGTACAGCCCAGTAAGAGAGCCCAGATGACCTCTGAGTTGCCTTCCTAAGAAAGTTCTGACAGACTAGTGATTCAGACAGACAGACAGATACATACATGCGGGCAGGCAGCGAGTCAGACAGAGATTCGCAGTTTGGGATGAGCGCATCACATTCACGGGATGCAGGATTTGCTCTGCCCGCCCCCGCCCTGCCCCCATCCTCCCTGACTCCACAGCCCAGTGGGTCTAGGCTGCAAACTTTCGGCCAATCAGAGCCCAGCATCCTCAGGGCCGCCGGCGCCCGGGCCTCCTCTGGCTGAGTCGCGGCTACAGAAGGGACCGGGGGCCCTTGTCCGGAGCCTGAACCCGAGGTAGAGCAGGGCCAGGACTCGGAGCGGCTGGAGGCTTGTGGGCATCTGTTACACCCCGCTGCTCTCTGGGCCCCAGCCTCCTTGGCCTTGGCTGTGACCGTGACCGTGACCGCTGCGGGGCCCAGGCCCGTCCAGTCTCAGCCAGATCGCTGCTCTCTAGGACTGTCTGCCCCGGGGACCATGCTGGGCATGTATGTACCCGACAGGTTTGCGCTCAAGTCTTCCCGAGTTCAGGACGGGATGGGGCTTTACACAGCCAGAAGAGTGCGAAAGGTGGGTGAGCGACCCCTGCCTGCCTGCTTCCTTTCCCTCCTCCTTCCCTTCCTCTCATCCTCTCTTCCCTTCCTTCTGCTTCCGCTGCCCACTCCCAGGAATGGGAGCCTGCCCCCGGAGGAGGAGACTGAGTGCGTGAGCCCGCGCAGGCAGCTGGGCTGGGGGCTCCTGCGAGCTGCCGCCCTAGCCTTAGGCCCGACCTCTGTGCCAGCCCTGTGGTGCCACGTAGGAGGGGCTGCCGCGCCCTCCTGTCTCTCGGTCCAGCTTCTTCTGCACCTTTCCAGGCAACAAACTTCGTGCTGCCTTTGGTCAGGAGAGCCTTTAACTTTCTCTAGTCTCCTAGTGTCTGGAGGAAAGCCTTCTGGTTAAAGAAGGAATGTGACACCCAAGGAGGGAATCAGTGAGTAAGTCCTCACCAAGTGCTTGCTTCTCTATCTGTGTGGTGTAGTAAGTGACCCCCAAGCCAGCCTGGAAGCGGAGCGGACCTGGATTCAAATCATTCCCTCGACCACCTCGGTGCTCTCGCAACTCAGAGATTCTAAGTTGGAAAGGTGCTAACTTGCAGTGGTAGGGTTTCCCACCAGGGAGTGGAATGACAGGCATAGCACCCATCTTTAATTAACTGGCTAACATCCGAATAATGTCTTCTCCGTCCTCACGTGGGAACACTACACACATAGCAGATATGAAATAAATGCAGATACAAAGGCTGGGGGGAGGGGGAGAGAGCGACGAGGAACTTCAGGGAAGGTGAAATCTTGCGTTCAAACGAACTTTGAGGGAGACTACGGCTGCGAAGTAGCCATATTGCAAAGTGAAAGAGGGCTAGATTTATTAACAGAGGACCTGGGTCCGAATCCTCACACAGTACCTTTGAGGTTTAATCCATATGGTACATCCCATTTCTCGGTCAGGGTGTTGCTGCTTCAGCCGGCTTTGGCTTCCTCTTGAAAGGAAGACATGAATTTGAATTGGACCTTGGATGCTAACTAACTCGGGGATCCTGCGCAAATCAGTCACTTTGACTGTTTCTTCATCTACAAAATGGGGAGAATTATGCCCCCAGTCTCTCAATGTTGTGAGAATCAAGTGAGAAAATGTAGAAACTCCTCCAGTTAGCATTTAACTACACAATCTGGTTCGCAATTGCCCATCTTTGGGGCTAATTTTATATGCCTTCTCCTTATGTACTCTCTGTGCCAGCCAAATTAGCCTACTTGTTTCTCACACGAAGTACTCCCACTTCCATGCCTTTGCACAGCTGTGTTTTAAGTCTGGCATACTCTCCTGCCTCATCTCCATCTCTTCAAACAACTAGTTCCTTTCAAGGTTCATCTCAAATCCCAAATCCTTAGAGAACATTTTCCAGATTCCTTTAGTGGTTAGTGCCCTGACCTCTAATCAATGTATATTTATTTTGTATATAGCTGGTCTTTGTTTGTGAACTTGAAGTTCTAGTAGAATGCACATTCCCTGAGGACAGGACTGTCTCATTTTTGTATTATCACCTCTATTTCCCATAACAGTTCCTATCCCATAGACACATCATAAACATTTGTTGATTGAATGACATAGAATGTGATCGGAAATCTTAAAGTTCTAGGTGAATAGCAGTTATGATGGTGCTGATGAGAAGCTCTGAGAGAAACTCACCCTGGAAGGGTGAAGGGATATTCCAGGGTAAGAAAATTCCAGGTTCTGAGGCAAGTTTCATGGCAACAAGACAACTGAAGCATTTACTAGGTGTCACTTTGTAAAGTCATTTCAACTCTGCTTCAGTTTCCACATTTGTAAAAAGAAAGAATCAGGTGTGGTAGCCTTCCTTTTTCTATGATATCATCATCATCATCATCATCATCATCATCATCGTCATCATCAGCATCATCATTATCAGCATCATCATCACAATCACCATCGTCCTCATTGCCAACATTCAGAAGATAAGTTGATGGGAATACTTCATGAATTATATACTTTGTTCCAGTAATTCACACATAATAGCCTCAGTCCCAGTTCTTGATACAAAAAATGAGTTTATTAAGAAGCAGGACCTATCCAGGAGGCCTTTAAACTTCTCTTTTGTGTGGGAGAAAATTGACATCAGAGCAGGGGAAACCAGGTGACCCCCTGGACTGGGCCTTCCTTGGACTTTTCATTAGTATCTCTTCCTCTCATCACTTCTAAGCACAGACACACTTTCTCACATAAGATTCATCCATCCAACCATCCGTTCATCCATCCATCTATCCATCTAACCATCTAACCATCTATCTATCCACTCGGTGTTTTTGCATATCTACTGTATGTAGAGTCCCGGGTCAGATAATGAGGGAAATACAGAGTGCAGATAATAGCCTCTAGAGTAAATCAGTTGAGCTCCTATTATGTACTTGCTCCTCTAGACAGATAAAAACAAAACAGTTCTTGCCCTCACAGAGCTTACATTGCACGTGCACATACATAGTGACATACTAAACTCACACCAGTAAGATTTAACGTAGCTTAGAAAGGAAGGAATTAACCACATGCAGAAGGTGGCACTTGAAATAAGGCTTGAAGGGAATCAGAGATGCTAAGAAGGGGAGGGGAGGAAGGGAAGAACATTTCACATATGTGGTGCAAAGAAAAAAGGTGTGAGGTGGAGTAACATGTATGAGGATTGGCAAAAAACGCAAGTGTGACTAGACCAGGGGTGGGGATGCTGGAGCCTTGAGGCCACATGTGCCTGACTTGGTCCTCAGGTATGTCCCTTTGACTGTGGCATCAAGGGCACAGGTTCTCCATTCCTGGGCTAGAGCATAGACTGTATGGATGAAAGATATGGAAAAGAAGACTGGAAATGTCAAATGGGGCTAGGTTAAGAAGAGCTTTAGATGCCAGAAAGATTGTATTTCGTCATAGAGGCAACAGGGAGCTATTGAATGTAGGGGAATGCTATTGTCAAGCTCGTGCTTTAGGAAAACGATGTGAGTGGCTAGATGGAGGATGGATTGCAATAGTGAGAGATGAGATAGGGAGACAATGAAGAGGCTATTGTCAATTCAGAGAGAGGTTATGAAGGCATGGGCCAGAGTGGGGCTGTGGGAGCTGACAGAGGGGAGCATATGCTAGAAATGCAGAAGCATCACCACCAGAACTTTGCAGGCTAGTAGCAGCCAGAGCTGTGGGAGAAAGGAGAGGCTTTTATTGTCCCGGCTCCCATCTAGCCCAATTTGCTCCTGTAGTCCC
>CM053601.1:6207327-6229228 GCA_028646575.1 Pseudocheirus occidentalis
ATAGATATTGAGATGTAGAGTGTTTGACCTGGAATCAGAAAGACCTGAGTTCAAATCCTGTCCCAGACACTTAGCTGTATACCTTTGGGCAACAGTATATCTTTTCTAATCCATATAATGATGATAATCACACAGCACCTGTGAGAGGGTCATGAGGGTCAAAGGATACAATTTATGTAAAAGACTGCAAATCTTCACACACTCTCTAAATGTTATCATTATTATTAGATGAGATATGCTTCTGCAACTTCAGCCCTTCCTGCTTATAGATTTAAAATGAATTCCATTTATATAGTTCATGAGTTTGTGTCATACCCTATAGGGAGACAGTGCAGCATGCTGGACAGTGGTGTTACTGGACTTGGAATTAGGAAGACTTTGGTTTGAATCTGCCTTAGACACTTACTACCAATTCTGAGCAAGTCACTCAAAGTCCTTGTTCTGAAACATGAGGAAGTTAGACTCAATGGCTTCCATTGTAAATTCAGCTCTCCTCCCAGGGCTGTTGTGAGGATCACACAATACATATAAGGTGCTTCACAAACCATAAGGTGCTACACACATGCTATTTCTGATGAGGCCAGTGATACCGCTACTGGTAATATGACAATGGTGATGCTGCTGTGGATTCTAATGTCCCAATTCTTTGGGGATGGGGGAGCATGGGATATAAGTGACAAAGAATCAAAGGACTAAGATCCCTATTCTTGACTTCTCTGTAGCCTTTGCTGCTATGGATAACCCCCTCTTCCTGGATGCTTTCTCCTATCTTGGCTTCCTCAACCTTACTCTTGTGGTTTTGCTTTTGCTTTTTGGAGGGCAATTGGGGTTAAGTGACTTGCCCAAGGTCACATGGCTGGTTTTTCTGTTAAGCGTCTAAGGCCGCATTTGAACTCAGGTCCTTCTGAGTCCAGGGCCAGTGCTCTATTCACTGCATCATCTAACCACCCCCACTCAGCCTTACTCTTGAATAGTTCTCCTTCACCTGGACATTTGCCTTACTACTCTTTCTCTTAGCTCAGTGGTTCTCAACATTTGGGTCACAATCCCTTTGGGGTCGAACAACCCTTTCACAGGGGTCACAGGGGTCACCTAAGACCATCAGAAAACACATAAGAGGAGGTCTTAGGAACCTTCTCTGTATCCATCTCCAGACGGGTCCCTTCACATGCAGACACACCCACCTATGACTATCAAGGAGTCATGGCATTAGGAAGGTTGAGAACCACTGTCTTAACTACTATTACTGAATCTTCCTTCTTTTCCTCCTCCCTTCTATTGATAGCACATGTCCCCCAAAGACATGACAGCATGCATAGTCTCTTTTTTCATTATATTCTGTCCCTTAACCTCATTGGTTCACATAAGTACAGTTTTCACCTCCATGCACACAACTTCAAAATGTGGCTGTCTAGCCCTTATCTCCTTCTTGGGCTCCAGTTCCACATCACTGCCTACTTGCTGGATATCTGCACTTGGAGATCTTCTTAGCATCTCAAGCTCTCCATTTAAAGAACAGAAGTCCTCTTTTTCTTCAAATTTACAGTTGAGGAAACTGAGGTGAACAGAGATTAATTGAATTACCCAGGGTCACACAGCTAGTGAGTGGTGCTACTTACTCCATGGTACCTCTGCTGATCTCCACAGGCAAAAGTCTTCTTTCCATCCTCAGATTTTCCTTGAATATTTTTGTTGGTTTTCTCTTTTGTCCTTATCACACTCTTCACTTTCTTGGATTATACTTAACTTTGTATCTGCTATATTATTTCCAGCGGAAGGCAATCTCCCAGAAGGCAGGGGGATTTTCCCCCACTCCAATCTTTGTATTTCTTGAGCATGACACCTTTCAAATGACAATTACTAAAGATGTGTTTTCAATGGAATTTAATTTCAAGAAGAGTAGGCCTTCCAAGCTGTAACTAATTAAAAGCATGACTCTGGTGAGGGACTTTGTCCTGTCTAGGCCTCAGGTTCCTCCTCCACAAAATGGGGGGTTGAGACTAGAAGGTCTCCCTGAGGTTGCTTTCAGCTTTAAAATTCAGTGAGTTCCAGCAGAGGAGTTACTTTCATGTGTATAGGTGATCAATATTTACCTAAGATTTCTTTTATAGAATGCATGCTTCTTGAGGGTAAGGACTGCTTCCTTTCAGATTGTTGTCGTGTTATTCCCTAGCATAGCACCTTATACCCACTAAGTGCTTGATAAATTATTATTGAATTGAATTTGGATTATACATAATCCCCACTGTGTTTGCTGCTGCTTGTGGATGACCACAGTCATCCCCTTCCCAATCCTTTTGGAGATGCTGCTGTTGGTGGCATTTTTCTCAAGGTCAACTTGTGTAAAGATTTTCCTTTCATGAGTAAAGAAGCACCTTCCTTCAGTCTCCCTGCATATCTGACTGAAGAATGCTTGGTTTGTGTCTCAATGCTGGCTACTGCGGAGAAGGCAGACGCAGGTCTACCCCGTGCCTTTCTAGTGTTGTTTCTGGAGCTGGCTGACTGTTGCTCAGCTACAAGGCACCTCACCCTTAACACAAATCAAATACAAAGTCTGTCCCAGTGACTGACTATTTGAGGTACTAGCCAGGGATTTTGTACTTTTATTTTTTCCTTTTTGGTTTTTAACTAAAGCATGTATCATATTCAAAGCATACTCATCTGAGGATAGTATGTTCCTTCTTTTCCATCATTGGTATAGATGGATTTATTATTTTAATGGAAAACTAGTGAAGTCCAGCATAGGGACCTTATCTTTTAAACCAGTAAAGACTAGTCCTTGATGGCTGTCTAGGATGTGGAACAGTGATTATATAGGGAGAAATTTAGGCAGTGTAAAGACAAAATACATCAATAAAGTTATTCTAAATAATCTCAGTGATTTTGATTCTGAGGTCCCTTGCCTGGGGCTTATGAACAGGGCAATATTTTTTCAGTACCTTCTTCATCCCAGAATTTGAAATGTCTATGGGCTCCTTTTCAATAATTAGTCTTTAAACAGCAGATCAATTTAGTTTTAAATCATTTAGGAAGGTAAGAGCTTGAGGCTTTGATTGGCATTATATTTACCTAACATTTCCCTAGGAATTCCAATCTCCATGAAATTGTGGAAAGCAAATACTGCCACACTTTTATTTTTCTACAGCAGAGTTGTTCATCATCAACATCATTGACTCAATGATTGCACTAATGCTTTTTCAATATCATTCCTGTTTAGGGTGAAAAGTTTGGCCCATTTGCTGGAGAGAAGAAAATGCTTCAGGATTTGGATGAAAGTATGGACTACAGGTTGATGTGGGAGGTGAGGACAAGAAGATTGTTTTATGTAGATCTTTGTACATAAAAATCAGGGCATTGGAGATACCATTTTGGAGGATTTAAATATAAAATAATTATAAGGTCAAATAATAAGATGTAACTCATGATTTTCCTAGTTTGTTTATTTTGATATTAAAAATAAACATGTATGGTCCTACATACACACAAACACACACATACACACAGATGATTGCTGAGCTGCAAATCTGGTTATTATTGTAATAACATATTGTTGAATTCTGATTTCTAATGCATTCTGCTCACCTCTTCCATTTTATGGGGGAATTCTTCCCATTTATAGTCACAGTTATATGTGGCAACTATATATTTTCCTCCATCGTATTCTCTTAAATTTATCCTTAAAAAAACCAAAAAAACAAAACTGTTCCCTCAGCAAGAGCCCATTTTGTTTATGACCACTGCCTCATTTTTATTCCTTCTGTTTTCTTTTAATTCCTTTTCCTCCTACTTCCTTGTTGGTTAAGATTAATATGTGCACCCAGAAGTGTATATGTGTATTCTTCCCTTCCTGAATCAATTTAAATAAGAGTGTTGTTTGCATTTTGACCATTTTCCTCCATTCTCTTCCATTATATAAGCTCTTTCTTACCCCATTTATGTAAGATAACCTTTTCCATTCTTTTTTATATCCTCTCCAGTGTCTCAGTACATTCCTCTTTATCACCATTTTATTATTTTTTTGAGATTGTCCCAACATAGTAAAATCATACCCAGCCTTCTGTCTGTATCAGCAAGCACCCTAGCATACCCAGGGCAGCTGCTAGCACAGGTTCTTAGATTTGCTTTACTAAAGGAAAGCAACTCAAAATGGGTTAACAATCTTTCTTTAATGAAACAAACATCATTTACCTAGTTCAGCGGAAAAAGTCAGCACCCTGAACTCCAGAGAATACAAGCCCAAGTTACAAGCACAACTTACAAACACAAGTTACAGACAGACCAAGAAACAGATCAGCAGATGGGCTTCCAACCATCTTACTATCACATCTATTACCTTTTCAAGTTACCAGAGAGGGGAGCATCCACATCTGGGTTTTTCAAAGCCGGGGGGCTCAACAGCTTCCTAGAGTCTCATCTGGCCAAATCACACAACTCTTCTCAAAGTGAGCCCCAAAGCAAAGCCTCAAATCAGGGTGTATATATAGACTTCTCCTGTGTCAGCCCTCTTGACCCACTGTCCAATTACAAAGTAACAAGGTGTGGCCATTCCCCCAAAACAAGCCTCTCTCCACGGGCTCCACGTGACCACCGAATCAGGGAACAGTCTCAGAGCCACTTAAGCAAAGAGCTTCAGATTCCCATTACACTGTCTTAGCAGATTTCCTCAAAGACTCCTATTGATGATTAAGTTCTGAGAGGTTACATGTATCATAATGCCTTCTGTGATATCTTACTGCAAGCCCTTTATTTCTTTTTGGTGTAGTTGCTAAATCTTGCATGATCCTGATTTTTACTCCATGGGAATTGAATTCTGTTTTTCTGATTGTTTGTGGTATTTTCTCCTTGACATAAGAGTTATGGATTTTGGCTATAATATTCCCGGGAGTTCTATTTTGGAGATTTCTTTTAGAAAGTGACCAGCAGTTTCTTTCAATTTTTACTTTATCCTCTAATTCCAAATTATCTAGACAGTTTTTCTTTGTAATTTTTTTGAAATATAATAACTAGTCTCTTTTTTTGTTCCTGGCCTTCAGATAGTCAAGTGATTCTTAAATTATTTCTCTACAATCTGTTTTCCATGTTGGTTGGTTTCTCTATGAGATGTTTCACTTTTTTCTATTTTTTCAGTGTTTTGTCTTTGCTTTATTGTTTCTTGATGTCTTATTAAATCACTGACTTCCCTTTGGCCAATTCTAATTTTATGGAGTTATTTTCTTCAATATTGTTTTTGTATTCTTAATCAAGCTATTAATTATCTTTTCATAATTTTCTTGTATAACTTTAATTTCTTATCATGATTTTTCTCTATTTAATTTTTAATGTTCTTTCCACTGTTTAAAACTCTTTACTTCTTCTAGGAATCCTTTTTTGGGTTTGTGTCAAATATGCATTTTTCTTTAAGACTTTGCTTGGAGATATTTTTAAGACATTGTCTTTTTTAACTTTCTTGTAAACAGATTAGCATCTTTTGTTTTCATTTTTGGTTGCTTATTCTTTCAACCTACTTTTTGACTTTAGACTTTATGTTAGTGTTGGGCTCTGTTCACTTCTGGGTGGTGGTAGTGAGATGAATTCTGCTACTTTCACAGCTCAGTCTAGAGCTCTATACAATTTTTTGTGCTTATAAAGTTGTGTGGTGTTGGGAGGAGTCTATTCACTACCTTCCTGGTCTGTACTCTGCAAGTTCCCAACACAGGTTTGTATCTATTGATCTGTGTGTAGTTAATATTTCATTGACTGCTGTTGAATTTTGTCACTGTTAGCCTGATGGAAGGTTCTGTAGATTCAGAGTGATTGAATTGTTGGCTCCTCCTTGGATTTGGTTACCTACTTCTGTTTATTCCACTAAAGGCTAACAAAGAGGACTAACAGTTGGAATTTTGTCCATCTCCAATCTGTTTTGGGGCTTTGGAACTTGTTTCTTGTTCCTTACCAATGTAGTACCTCTTTTTTTCTTGTGACTGTTCCTCTTCCCCCTGAAACTATGACCCAGAACTAGGTGACAGGAGACAGAATTGCCAGATGCCACCTGTTCCTGTTCCCAGTGGTAGTACAGGGGTCTTCTGGGATCTTTTGCTGCCCAGGTTATTCTTGCCTTGATTTTCAATTTCTTTGATGACTCTTGTGCTAGAATGTTCCCCAACACTGCTGTCTCTGCCACTGAACTGGAATCCTGCCTGTTCTTTGCCCCAACATCCATTGATTTGTCTTTTTCTAAACTGTCTTGGGCTGGAAAAGTGACTCACTGTGACTTTTTCTTGGCTTTGCTGAGCAGAATTTGATCTGGCAAGCTTTCTGTTGTTGTGGAAGAGAATGTAGAGGAGCTAAGGCAAAAATGCTATCCCTTGTACTGCCTCTTAAGGTCATCTTCATATGATTATTCTTAATATTAAGTTATTGGATTTAAATATTCTGGAAATTGAGAATTCACTAACATGTCATTCAAAGTTATTTTCCTTTTATTAGTGGGACTTGCTTTAAAAAATGCTCATTTGATAATCCTATGACTTTTACTGAATCTAAATCAAGAATTTTTCATATTGTGAGCTTTGTATAGCATTTTCATAAAAATTGATAAAGTTGCGATTAAAAACTGTGGCAAAAAACCTCAGAAGTCAATGTAGAAAAAGAAAATATTAAAACAATCTTTTATAGACAATAATTCAGCAAAATTATGGCCAATAACTGGAATTTGAAAACAATAGATTTATATAACTAAACAATCAACTTCTAAAGAATGAATTACTTTAAAAATTATCACAGAAACAATGAATATTTTTATAAAAGGAAATGAGAACAATGAGACAACTTTGCAAAACTTCTAGGCTTAAACTAAAACCTTCCTTCTAGAAAAAGGTCTATTTCCAAAATTGTTTAACTAAAAAACAAACAAGCATACAAACAAACACATAAGAGCAACATCATCTAACATTTATTATTCACTATGTGCCTAAGTACTGGGGATACAAAGACAAGAGTTAAACAGTCACTGCCCACAAGGAACTTACATTGTAACAGTGGAGCCAACATATACATATTAACTATGTATAAAATATATGAATATGACAATAATGGAACATATGTAACTCTATATAAAGCCACACACATAAAATCAATATGTGCATATATAGAATATATGTATAAATTGAGTAAAATGAATAAAAAAATGAATATAGCCACAGAATTTTGGTGAGTCAGGACACTAGTGACTGAGTAAGCCAGCAAAGGCTTCAGGTAGAAGGTGAACTAAATCTATTTTTTTTGAAGGGGGGAAGGTAGGGCAATTGAGGTTAAGTGACTTGCCCAAGGTCACATGGCTAGTTTTTGTGTTAAGTGTCTGAGGTCGAATTTGAACTCAGGTCCCACTGACTCCAGGGCTGGTGCTCTATTCACTATGCCACCTAGCTTTCCCCAGATGAATTAATCTTAAAGGAAAGCAGGCAATCCAAAAAGCAGGGGTGAGGAGACAGTGCATTACAGGCATGGGAGATGGTTGGCCATTACAAAGATAGGGATGTAGGATAAGGAATACAGTGAATCTGAAACAAAGATAATCCTATGTCTATATTGCAAATTGTGTGGAGAATAACATAGAAAACAAAACAAAACTGAAAGCTCAGAAGTCCAGGCGTATTAACCTACTTGCAGTTTTTCAGGCATACAATTCTATTTCCCACCTCATTGCTTCTGCACTCATATCCCTCATTCCAGGAAAACTTTTCCTTTGGACCATTGCCTCTTGGAATCTTTTGTTTTCTCCCGGCAACCAAATACTTCCTTTTTTAAAGAGGATTTCCTACCCCCTCCTCCCCCCCCTTACTTTCCAGTTGGTAGTGACTTCCATGATTATATTTCATCTGCTTTTTATTTACACAACTTATATATTCCTATATATTTTTGCATACCATTACTCCTGTTAGAATGAAAGCTCATTGAAGGGCACTGTTCTGCTTTTTCTTTGTATGCCTAGCACTTAGCACAATGAGTGCCTCGAACATGGTAAGTACTTAATCAGTTCTTACTTAATTGATTTAGGACTTCATTGTTTCAATTATATGCCATTTCATTTTCTCATTCTTATATTTTCTTATTACTATTTGCTAAATCTAAACTCAGTCCTAACTACTCCCAGATACCTGATTCACAGATAGCCCGCACTTCAGTAACAAGTCTTTTTCTGTCAGTTAAAATAGAATTGATTTCATTTTGTGTCTTTTGGTACATGTGTACATATGGACTTCAGGGTGGGTTTTTCTAATAATCTTCCTTGTAGTCACCTCACTCTTCTTACTCAAAACCTTTCAATGGCTTCTTATAGCCTTTAGTAAAATTCAAAACCCTCTGGATGCCATTCTAGGCTCTCCAAAATATGGAAGTGGCTCACCTCTTGAGCCTTATATCATGTTGTTGGTGCTTACCTACCAAGTCTTTTCCCTAAAGAGTGTTCATGATATAAAGTCATAAGACTTCTACAAGTCATGGGCTTCTTTTCCTCCTTTCTCAACCATGATGTCCCACATATTTCTCTTTTTCATCATCTTTTCAAACCTTCCCATTGAAGTCACAACAAACCAGAGTGCAAATTGATTTAATATGGAGGGTGTTCTCTGTATCATTTCTATACCTCTTCATCCTTGGAAATGGATGTCAGGGCCTAAGCAACAACATTCCCATGGTCATCTTTCTTCCAATACATATCATTAGTACTTCAATGCTTGATAACAAGTTATTTCATTCCATGTCGCCTTTGGCTATGTGGTAAAACTCTATTCCACCAGCTCTAGTTTTTAAAACAAAATTTCCAAGGAGTAGCTGTAAGCTATCCTTCATTTAGCTGAAAATTACTGCTTTTCCAGGTTCATTTATAATAATAATCCAAGATTGCCTTCTAGCAAAATGCCCATTTGTTTGTCATTGGATAGGAATTTCTTATTTAAAGGTACTAATCAACAAATTAAATTTGGTCTAAAAGTTTATGCCAAATAGTATGAAAACGGTGTATGAAAACACCCTTTGCCCTGTTTCTCATCTGTCATCATTGCTGTAGAAATGGAAGGGAGCAGAATGACTGCCATTTTGTATTTTTTCTTCTTTAATTTTATCATTTCTATGGCCAAAAAACCATCACCACCAATTTGCTGGGTCATGAGATTCACTTGATCATGTTGTGTCTTTACTAATAAATGTAGCATCCCATATAAAATACACTTTTGCTCTTCATGAGTTTTGGTTATATTTCCGTCTCCATCACTGCTAAAACATTCCTTGTGTTTCTCCCTTGTCTCATCACCATACTCTGATTTTCTCTGTCAAAACAGATTCACGTGTTGATACCTTTGTTAAGGGCCCTTCCAGCTCTAAACATACAATCTTATGAATGTTTATCCTTGTAGTTTCTGTAATCATTTGATTCTTGATTTCCATGTTCTTATTTTAGTATAAATAAATCTGGCATCAAAATAATACTAACATATGAAGGAATATTAAAAATTAAAATAAAGTAAAATGCACTTTGTCAAGATGTTATAACTGTGGGATTGAGATTCTTTGATCTGAGGCTTTGCAGCTATTGTATTCATGAACACATCTTGTAAAGGGAAGAGAGTATGGAATGAAGAGAAATCTGTGACTCCTGATATTTTTAGCAGTTGGGTCAAGGTTTCATAGAAGTGAGGGAGATATTGAAATGATGGACTAATATATCTTCTTTCAAATCTACTTATCAAGTGTTTAAGTTAGATTAGATATAATGCCTTCCTTTTGTAATGGTCATGAAATTTGAAGATCCCTTTGTATTGGAAAGCTAAGAGGTACTTAGCACATGGTTGCAAATTAAGCCTCTGTAAAGAAAGAGGAGATATGAACCCCTGTTGCTGATGTAACAGGAAGGGGGTAAACAGGGAGGAGCAATACTGTGTATAAGGAAAAACCCCAGCTGGGAAAGTCAGAATTTCTTGGGATAAGCATGACTAGGCAGGGCAGCTGCTGCTGCTAGACTGAGGACTGAATTGAGAATTGAGAAGAATTGAGAAGAGAAATGAGAATTGAGAACTGAGACAGAATTTCTTGGAGTAAGCCATGTGGATAAAGTGATCTTGATTTTTTGAGTGGAACTTATGGTGTTGAAGACTTCTGAGGGCCAGCTGGAGATGTTGAGGAGCTGCTGAGGGACTGCTGAAGAGCAGCTGAAGATTTCTGAGGGCCAGAGGAAAGTTCTGCTGAGGACTTCTGAGGGTCAGCCTGGAGCTGCCAGAGGAAGAATGAATGTGGTGTCGGTATTTTGTCTGTTTGTGGCTTTATTAAGCCTTGACTTCCCAGGAATATATATATTGTGAAGGATTTAAGGTGGACTGGACAATGTGAGCTTCAGCATGGAATAGAAATGTCCAGAGAGCTGGACAAGGAGCTGGGAGCTCTTTGCCTTTGAACATAGGAGACAGTTTGGTGAATCCAGGTAGGAACTAGGACCACAGAAGGGGATCCAGGGAATCTGAGAGCCTACCTGGAGTCAAGATGAAGAGATCTCTCCGTGGATACCGAGTAGTGACTGATTGAAATTGTAACTTACTTATGACCTTGAAAATGTAACTTATTTGTGACTGAGAGGTGGTTGGCCTGTGTATTTTATATTACCCCTTAAGAGAGTACTGAGTAGTGACTAATAATGTAACTTAATTGCACCCCATGGCTGGAGAACTTTGACTATTGTACTTTGTGGCCTTGCCTCTTTAAGAATGAGTGACTTAAGGATTAAGGAGGCTCTCCTCCTCATGGCTGATTGAATTAAGGACTTAAACTAAATGATTGCTTGTCTAAATTAATGCACCTTGTTTAAAAGAGAACCACTGAATATTTGAGTTACTAAGTGATTGATTGACTGTACTTTGTTCAAAACTATGTGACCACTTTGGTGAAAGCTATGTGGCCATTTTAATGATAACATATTGTGAATGCTGTATTTTGTTTTTCTGTGATAAGTTGTAATATTATGAATGCAGTACCTTGATTGTCTGTGAATGTTTTTCTCTGATTCGTTACTGAATAAATAGAGTGTTCACTATACTATGTAATCAGAACCTTGAAAGCTGTTCACAACAGCATTCTTTTGGAAAACTGCTTGTGCATGACTTTATACCCTTCTGCCTCTTATAATTTATCAGGGGAATCAAACACAAGCAGAGATAACCATAATAGCAATAATAATAAGAGTAATAGCATATTGAGCCTACAGAGGTTGCATCCTAAGGTTTCAATAAAACTAGACAAAAATCAGTTATTTATTAATTTGTGTACTAGTCTTTAAAGCATTATGGATAAAGAATAGTAACAGCAAAGCAATTTGTTTAAAAATGTTTGGTATCTGAACTCCATTGGGGAATAAGGAGAACAAGGTGATGACTATGATGAAAGCAGATTACCTTTATTTAGCATTTTAAGGGATATAAAGTACTTTTCACACAAAAATTCATTTGACCTCCCAACAACACATAATATTCCAAGATAAGTACATTATAGAGATACACTATTACATGTACTTTACGTTCTGTGGTGGAAGGGCCTTCCAGATCAGCCAAGCTGAAAGGGGCCTTTTGGAAGTGCTACATTGGTCAGTCAACAAGCATTTGTTAAACACATACTGTCTTCCAGACACTAGGCCAAAGACAAAAAAAAACAAATAGCCTATGCTCTCATAGAGAAAACATTTCAAAGAGGGAAGAATGATATGTCAATAGCTAGGTGGTATCTGACTGTTCCTGGAAAGGATAGGTAGGAATTCAGAAGGAAGAGAAGAGGAAAGAAGGAGGACATTTCAGGCGTAAGAAGCAGTGTAAACAAAGACATGTAGGTGGGGCACTAACTAATGAGATGATTTTGACTGGAGTAGAGTTCTTGGAAACAACATTATATAAGGCTCACAAGGTAAGCTGGTTCCATATTTTGGAGAGCCTAGAAAGGAATCCAGAGGGTTTCAAATTTTACTCAAGGGTAAAAGAAACCATTGAAGGGTTCTGAGTAAGAAGAATGAGGTTACTACAAGGGAAATTATCCCATCCTTGATATGAAGGATGGATTGGGGTAGAGAGAGAAATCGTGAGGAAGATCTGTTAGGCATTCTAAAACATAATAGAAGGGAGGATGGAATTAATTGCCCATATGTATTTTTTATGCATTTTTTTTACTAGTATTAGTGATTCAGGGTTAGTATGGACATGGTTTTACATTTGCCATATATTTTATAATATGTCTAGTGGCTTACAATTTAAAAATAACTATTTTTAATATAGATGTAGCTTCTCCATGACTGTACATTCTTGTTCTCTTCTATAAAAATTGACTATTGGGTGATAAGTGGTTGCTGTGTTTGATTGGAGGGGACTGTAGGATCTCAGGATTGAGAATTGGTGACTAGCTGAAGCTCCATTCTGGGACTGGTCCTTTTACTTTAGCCTTTGTCCTTTGTTAACATTTCTATCTTTCCTTCCCCTGTCCCTGGGCACATACAGCTGTCCAGCTGCTGTGGAATCAGTTCCAGCCTCCCAAAAGGTTTTGTTTTTCAGGAAAAATGTTTTTAATTTCCCGGAATCCTATCTTGCATCTTCTTATTTATAGTGGTCCTTTAGGTGTTTGTGACACAGAAAGTCCTTGTCCAAATGTTTTTGTTTTGCATATGATAGCCTTCTGTTTTCTTTGTATCCAAATTGAATGGTTTAGTATAGAACATTGATTGAATTGGCCACCCAGGAAGCCCTGTAGACTCCTGAGACCTGGCATGGGGCTGCCAAGGTCAATGGTTCCCTATTACTTCCAGGATAAAATTCAGTTCCCTCAAAACCTAGCATAGAAAACCCTCTGTATTCTACCCCATCATATTTTTTGGTCTTATTTCATATTAGTCCTCTTCATATACTTCCTACTCCAGTCCCTCTGGCTGTTTCTACATATGGCATTCCATGTCTTTTTATCAGCTGTATCCATACTTTGAATACACTTTTCTTTTCCTTGGACTCATAGAATTCTTACCATTCTTTAAAGAGCTCTACACCTTCCCTGATCTCCCCAATGGCTAGTGTTATCTGCCTTTTGAGATTTTTTTGTATTGTAGAATCATAGATTGAAAGTTGAGTGAGATCTTAAGGGTCATAGGGATCTCAAATAGACAATCGGAAGGCTCCATAGTCTGGAGTTCATAAAATTCCACTTCCATGTTTTACAGAGGAACAAAAGCACAGAGAAATTTAATGACTTGATCAGGGTTATAAAGCTAGTAAATCTCTGAGGCAGGATTTGAACTGGGGTCTCCTTGATTCCAAGACCAGAACTCTAGCCACCATATTACACTACTTCTGTTCCTTTGTATTTAATTTTCTTCATACTTTCTTTATTGATCCAGTAGAAGGTAAGCTTTTTAAGGACTGAGAGTATGATTTTTTAATCTATCCATCTTATTTAGCACAGTTCTTGGTACAAGGGAGATGACTAATAAATGCTTGTTCAATTAAATTGACCCTTTTCCTGTGACAAGGCTTTAATGCAAAATGGCATGGTCAATTGTAGGCCTGGTCCAATAGGACTTGGATTTACTCATGACTCTTGGAAGGGCTTTGGGATAATTGGATGATAATTTGGCTGTTTTTTCAGAACTCTTTCCTCTGTGCTATGTGGAGACTGAAGACTAGTGCTGGAAATGTGACTTAGAAGTACTGTTGGGATAGATGGCAGAGAGGTTGGGTTTAAAACAAACAAATTGGTTTTGGTGGAGTACTTTTGTTAATGGTACTTCTCACACCTGATATCAAACTTTGATCATCCCTTTTGTAGTGGAGGAATTAGGATACTTATAGTAGGAAAATCTTGAGCCTTTGATCATGCATATGCTCTTAAAGACTTCAGTTCTGCCAAGGTCTCCTTTATATGCTTGTAGAATCAATTGTAATGTCTATTGCTTATGTCTATCGTTATTCAGAGTGGAAGAATTAATTTTTGTTATTCAGTTATTTTATTCATCTCTGATTCTACATGACTTCACTTGGGGTTTTCTTGGCAAAAATACTGGAGTGGTTTGTCATTTTCTTCCCAGTTCATTTTAAAGATGAGGAAACTGAGGCAGTTAAGTGACTTGCCCAGGATCACACAGCTGGTAAGTGTCTGAAGTCAGATTCGAACTCAGTTAGAGGCTGGATACTACCCATTGTGCCACCTAGCTGCTCAGAAGGGTTAATAAAATGTCCTTAGTATTGTTTGGTGCCATATAAAATTAGTACTTGAAAAATATTTTATTTATTTATTTACTTTTAGTTTCCAATATTCAGTTCCACAAGCTTTTGAGTTTTAAATTTTCTCTCCCTTCCCCCCTCAATGGTGGCATGTAATCCGATATAGGGTGAATAAATACCTTCACATAAAACATTAATTAAGTTGTAAAGAAGGGTTATAACCAATGGAGTGAACAATGAGAAAGAAGGAACAGAATAAAACAAAAAAGAGGGAGAGTAAGTAGTTTACTTCCATCTGCATTCAGGCTCCATAATTCCTTCTCTGGATGTGAATAGCCTTTTCTATTATCATGAGTCCTTTGGAGTCATCTTATAACTTTGCATTGCTGAGAGGAGCCCAGTCTATCAAAGTCAGTCATTGCAGATATGATGTATCTGTAATTGTGTACAATGTTCTCCTGGTTCTACTCTTTTCACTCAGCATCAGTTTATATTAAGTCTCTCCATGTTATTATGAGGTCCATCTACTCCTTATTTTTTTATAGCACAATACTATTCCATTACATTCATATACCATGACTCATTCAGCCATTGCCCAATTGATAGGCATTCCCTTGATTTCCAATTCTTTGCTACCACAAAAAGAGCTGTTAAAAATATTTTTGTACATACGGGTCCTTTCCCCACTTGTATGATCTCCGTGGGATATAGCCCTATGAGTGGTATTGCTGGGTCAAAGAATATGCACATTTTTATAGTCCTTTGGGTATAGTTCCAAATTGCTCTCCCAGAATGACTATCATTTTACAACTCCACCAACAATGCATTAGTGTCCCAATTTTCCCATATCGTCTCCAGCATTTATTATTTTCCAGTTTTTTCATGTTAGCCAATCTGACTCGTGAGATATGGTACCTCAGAGTTGTTTCAATTTGCATTTTTCTAATCAATAGTGAATTAGAGCAAAAATAACACTTTATATATTTGTATGTGCAAATTGTGTGAACGTGTATTTTGAAAAAATGTGTGATTTCCAATGAATGCTACATTTGGAATCAGAAGATCTGTGTTTGAAATCAGACTCTTGTTATCCATGTGACCTTGGGCAAATCATGTGATGTTTGGGGGTGTTAGCTTGTTCTATAAAATGGAGTTGGAATTGGTGACCTATAAGATCCCTTCCATCTGGGATATTGTGACTCTGTGTCCTTTAACATTAGGAAGAATGAGAAACAGTGTAAAATGAAGGGGGTGGGCTAGACCTGGAAGATCCTTTCTAGCTTTTAGGTTTTATGATTCCATGACTGCAGGTATATAAAATCCTACGGGAACAAGTCATTTTTTGTTCTCTAGCACCTTTCTTTTTTCCTGGACAATTTTAAACACAATTACATTTGAGTTTTTGAAAATTGATGCAGGTTGTTTTTATTTTTTAAAACTTTTTATTGATTTGTTTGTTTACTTTTAGTTTACAAGATTCAATTCCACAATCCCTTGAGTTTCAAATTTTCTCCCCTCCCCGCCATGGCAGCATACAATCAAGTATAGGATCTGCAAATACTTTCACATTGGACATTAGTCTGGTTGTATAGAAGGGTTGTAACCTATGGAATGAACAATGGGAAAGAGGAAACAAAACCAAACATGGAAGAGAAAGAGAGCATGTAGTTTGCTTCAGTCTGTATTTAAATTCTGTTCTTTCTAGACCTTTCTCTGAATGTAGACATCTCCTTCCATCCTAATTAAAAACAACATCCAGGTTGTTTTTAATTAGGAAGGTCTTCTATCTGGTTTGTTTTGTGGAAAAAGTGGTGATTGGATGATGCTCTTGGTTAAGTAAGATGAAAAGGAAAAGTTGGTTGATTTTTGCTTGTCAAAATAATATATTTCAGAAGGATTATGATATTACTATTGCTGAACCAAATCTATTTTTTTCCTCAAGGCTATTTAAGCAGAATTAAATTGTGAAAAGGTTTTTATAATGAGTGAATGAAAATAATTTATTAAATGCTGCTCACCATTGGAAATACAAAGGTAAATAAATAAAGACAGCTCCTACCTTCATGGAGCTTCCACTCTAATGGGGAAGACAATATAATATAGGGAAGCAATGGTTGCAGAACTGTGTCTTCAATAAGGAAGCCAGATCATACGGTGATTGGATATTAACAATTTGTCATGGTAGGATGGGAAATATTCAAGTATCCCTGAGTCTTATTTCAGCTTCAGGCCACATATTTTATCTAGGAAACAGTCTTATTTGGTACAGGAAGGCTCATGGACAGGCATTTGGCCTTTAGTTGGTAACTTCTATTTTCTTTTGGGGACCACACCAAACATATTAAAGAAATGAAACAGTCATCACACCTGCTTGCCACATTTTGGACAGCCATGTGTATTAGCATGTCAACAGTCATGTCCAAAGCAAGGTTTGGTTTTCTTTTTAGTACTAAAACAATTTCCCCCCCCCCCCCCGATTTGTTTCTGTCTGGCTTTTGGCCACCAAGAAAGCAAGATAGTAGCATAGAAGACATTTGGAGATTTTCTGAAGATTTTAACCCAGGATATTCCCATTCCTTAAGATGGTCTGAATCTGAGTTTGATTTAGTTGAAGGCAATCTGTGAGTAGCCTGGGGTTAAAAACTGATGCCAGGCCAGGAATAAAACATCAGCTGGTTTACAGATGTTGGAATCCAGGTCAGGAGATGGAGAGGGAAGTGAATATAAAATCCCATCATGAAGGAAGAGTGTCAGGGCTGCTGAGAAACTAGTTGAGACAGTGAAGAGAGCCAAGGACAACCAATGTGAGGTCTTACTTTGGTGTGTGTGTGTGTGTGTTGTTGTTGTTGTTGTTGTTGTTGTTGTTGTTTGTTTGTTTTTGAAGCTCTATTGGAGAAGAGGACTGGAGCATAGGCAGGACCATGGACCAGGGTGAATGGGAGCAATGGAAATGAATAGAGAGAAGGTGAATATTTTCCTTTTTTTTTCCTCTAAGACATTCTTAAGGAGACTGATTCCACTCCTGGGGGAAGAAAAGAATGGAAGTGGCTAAAAAGATGCTGAAACCCAAGGAAAGTAGGGAGATAATATGAGAGCACATAGGTAATCTTGACAAATTTAAGTCATCTGGGCAAATGAAATTTCCCAGGGTACTGGGCTAGGAGTGGAGTGGGGGGGAGGGAGCAAAAAACTGAAACCCAACTCAATTCAACCAAACTCTTAGATGTGATTGTTGAATGATTTTTAGTTGACTTTGAAAACATTGATAATAGAAGTGTCATGGAACTTGAAAAGAGTAAATCTCACAGGTTCCAAAAAGGAAGACAGGTTCATGAGTTGGACTCATATTCCTGGGAAAATTCTGAAATGTGTTGTTAAAAAGTAAGGAGACTAGATATCATTTATATATCACTTTAATGCTTGCAAAGGGTTTTCTAAATATTATCTCATTTTGTCTTGCAACAGCCTTTTTGCATTTTATATATTTGTCCTTTTTAAATTAATTTATTTGCATTTCTGCACTATCATGATTGCCATTTTTAGATGAGGAAACTGAGTCAGGGAAACGTTAAGTGATTTGCCCATGATAAAGAGGTAGTATCTAGGGCTGGATTTGAACTCAGAGCTTCTTCACTCAGCATCCAGCACGCTAACCACTACACTAACAAACAGCATCTAACTCTTATGAGAATTTATAAGAGCACTGAATGAAATGGGTGGGTAGATGAATGAATGAAAATACAATTTATTAAATACTTATTATGTACAAAGTACCATGCTAATAGTACTGACGATCACAAAGTATACATACAGCTTTTGGGGAGTAAGTCATGCCAGATAAAAGGCCTTTTTAAAAAAAACAAATGATTTTAAAATTTACTTTAAGTTTCCAAGATTCAATTCCACAATCCCCTGAGTTTCAAATTTCTCCCCTCCCTCTTCCCCTCTCCCTGCCATGGTGGCATGCGATTCAGTATAGGATCTGTCACACTGGACATTAGTCTGGTTGCACAGAAGGGGTATAATCAATGGAGTGAACAATGAGAAAGAAGAAACAAAACCAAACATGGAAAAGAAAGAGAGCGTGTAGATTGCTTCAGTCTCCATTTAAACTCTGGTCTTTTTAGATCTTTCTCTGAATGTAGATATCTCCTCCCATGCCGAGACTTGTAGAGTTGTCTTATAATTACGTGTTGCTGAGAAGAGTCCAGTTTATCAAGGCTGGTTGTCACACATACGATGTGTCTAATCAGACTGGTTGATCACAGGATCATAGAGTCATATATTTATAGCTAGAATGGACCTTGAAGACCATCTGGTAAAATCCCCTCATTTTGCAGACAAGAAGGCTGGACCCAAGGCTGACTGAATAACTTGCTCAAGGTGGCCCATTCCCAATTTCTCCTTTTCGCACACTTCACACAACCACCTAGTTGACAAGTATTGTCAATACTACCTTATCCCAGCTCTCATATTCAGGCCCCATTCGTCTTCACTCAGGGTTTTTATAGAGGTCTCCTCTTTTTGTCTCCCTGCCTCAAGGCTCTCTCCTCTCTAATCTAACCTCCAGTCATTTGCCAAATCACTTTTCCTTTTTATGGTTTATTATTTGTTATGAACATTTAAAAAAAAGTTTTGAGTTTCAAATTCTCTCCCTCACTCTCATTCCTCCTTTGCCGACTGAAAAGACAAGTGATACACCAATTATACAAGTGAAATCATGCAAAATGCATTTCCATATTGGCCATATTGCAAAAAAAGAAAGAATTACAGTAACTAATAATTAACAGAAAAAATATTTTTAAAAAGCTCATTAACTTCTTGCTGGGTCCAATGCAGAGGTTCTTCTTTCTTACTGATCATTGACCTCTGATATCTTTTCCAAAGCCAAACAGCTGGTCAGCTGAGGGGCAGAGCAGGCTATGCTAGACTGCTGCCTAATGTCATTAACTGTCATTATATCAACTCATTATGATGCAGGTTAATGACCTTGGACCTGGGTCACCCAGCCCCTATGCATGGAGCAAAATCTCTGGTAATTTCCATTAGCATGGAAAACCTTTGAGTTGACTAATCTTTCAAAGGACTGTATAATTATTGTCAAAGGACCTGCATGACTAAATTTAGAGATGGTCATCAACTGAAGGTTGGTCACTAGGCACGTGATATTTTTGGCTACAAAAATTCCATGGAAATACTTACTAAGCCTTGGAGGAATCAGTGGAAAGAGTATAGAAATGAAGGAAATTTGGGATGTTTGAAGTTTTGGAATATGGCTGCGGTGGTGGAGCACATGAACAGAAAGTGGTAAGAAATCTATTTTGGAGCAGGATATAGTTTCCTTCTTATGAAGGTCACTTAGGGTTCAGAAATGAAATCTTCCATTTATTCTAAAAGTTTCAATGTAGCTACTATGCATGTGGCTTATTTTCTTACCGCCAAACTTGTGCTTTGATCTCTGAATTGGTGGGGCTGCTTTTCATAAGACTTAATTTTGAAAATACTTTTTTACTAGCAAAGCATTGTGTCTGCCCCACCCCAAATTTTAATTTTAATATATTATTACTTTGAATATTGTGATCATATGAACATTTACATACAAAAGAACTAGAAAAGCATATTATATATGAAACTACGAACCTGTTATTTAAAGTATTTTGAAGCACATACAGTATTAAAAACATTAATTCCAAAACTGTCCTGTTCATGTCTGCCTTTGAACTTTTTTCTGTTCTCATATTGAACTGAAAAATCTATACTCTCACATACATATGTATATATGCATATGCATGTATTATGTGAGCATATAAACTTTAATTTAATACATATGTGTGTACACAGAGACACACATAAACATGTAAACACATATGTATACATGCATACATACAAATACATATATGTGTATGCATTTGTATACACACACTCGTATATATATATATGTATATATATATATCCTCCTCTGCTCTTTTTTGGGGCCTCATTCTCTCTCATCTATTAATCATTAAAATTCCTCATTTCCAAAGGAAAATTAAGCAAACAAAATGCCACCCTTGTAACAACTATGTAGAGCAAAAGCAGAAACAAGCAAGCTGTAAATAAAATCACCATGTTTGAAAATGTATGTCTCATTCTGCCCTCTGTATTCCTCACCTCTCTGTCAGTGGATGAGAGGGATGAGAGCATTGGCTCTTTGGAACTGTGATCTGTATTTTTAGGTCTTCTCAAATTGTTTTTTAGTTGGTAATCAGTGGCTTCTTCCCCCATCCCTCACTTTCCCCTCAGGTTCTAATAGATCTAGAAAGTTTCAATTTTTTTATTTCTTGAAATATGTTGTCCAGATTTTTGGCTTGGTCATAGTTTTCAGGGAGACTGTGTCTTAAGTTATCTTCTCCTACATTTCAGATGACTTATCTTTGGTATTAGATGCCTTATATTTTCTTCATTTTTGGTTTATCTTCTGATAGAAGGAAGTCAGGTGGCCTGATTGCACAATTGTTAGTGTGATGGGGCTTGGAATCAGAAACACGTGGTTCCAAGTGCTGTCTCCAATACTTCCCAGTTGTGTGATTATGAGCAAATCCCAACCTCTCTCCATCTCATTGGTGTCATCTGTAAAAAAAAATGGGTTAATAGCAGCTATTCAGGACTTTTGTGAGGCTCAAGCAAGATAATACATGTAAAGTGCTTGGCAAACTTGAAAGTGCTATATACATGCAGGTATTCTGATTATTGTTCTGATGTTTTTGCTTTATTAGATTCTGCTCCATCCAAATTTTCTGGGTGTCTTTTATTGGTAAAGGCTTTCACTTTCTGTTGTACATTATACATTCTTTTCCTTTTCTTTACTCTGTAACTTATTTCAATGAAACATCCATCCCAAAGTCTTAGTTTGAAGTTTTAGTATGACTTGGTCCCAAGCTGACTGTAGATGGCACTAAAACTCTGGAGGCACTGTTTTGTCATTTTGTTTTTTAAAGTCTCTTTAATTCTTTCAGCCACTGGTGGCATTGCTGTGACCAAACACTTACAAAATTAATCTGAGTCTCAGCTTGTACTTGTAGAATTACTTTTTTCTCCTGGGATCCCCCTTGGGTGTCTCTTGCCCCATAGTATTTCTTTTCTGTGTCTGGTGTCTTCTAATATCTCCAGCCTTCAACCCTGCTTTGGGAGTCTGTTCCAGAACCCAATCCTGCCATTTCTCACACTCAAAGATTGGGCGATTGAATCTTGTTCAAACATAACCTCAATTTCCCAAGCTGGTCGATTTTAGGCCTCACAGCACACCCCAGATTGGATTACTTTAGTCTTCAGGCCTTCTAGATCATCCTTGATCAGAGTGCTCTGATCCTCGGGCTTCAATGGAGTGTGCTCTGTTGCCTGACCATTTCTGTTCTCCTTCCCACTCCCTTCCTGTTCAGGAGGCACCGAGGAGTTCCAGCTCCCTCGAGCAGCCCTGTTCAGAGTGCTCAGCCCACCAGGTTTCAGATACCCCTGGAAGACTGATGGCTTGAATGCTGGGAGAGGCTTACTAGTAATTTACATGTTCTCCTGCTCGTTTCCCTGGCAGGCTCGCTCTCTGTCTCTGTCTCTGTCTCTGTCTCTGTCTCTGTCTTTCTCTCACTCTCTCTCTCTCTCTCTCTCTCTCTCTCTCTCTCTCTTTTTCTCTCCCTCCCTTTCCCTCTCTCTTT
>CM053601.1:6229728-6246829 GCA_028646575.1 Pseudocheirus occidentalis
CCTCTCTCTCTCTCTCTCTCTCTCTCTCTCTCTCTCTCTCTCTCCTTCTTTCTCTCTCTCCCTCTCTATCTGGATAAAGGAGGTTTTTACTGCTGTCATTCATTCTTTGTTGGAGTATGTATGGGAGACCTGGGCTTCTTTACACTGTTTAACAGACATTTAAAACAGAAATCCTTTCAGCATTACATTTTCCTGAAAAAGACAGTTCTATTAGTTCATATTTTGTGGTTCCTAGGATCATACATTTAGAGCCAGACAGCACCTTGGATGTGGTCTTAATAGCAAGTCTTGTCCACAATCAGAGTACCATTCCATGTTGGTTTGGGGGGTATGGTAAGTGGGTCAGGGTACTGCCCTATGATTTGTAGAAGTGCCCCCCTCAGACCAAAAAAAGAGAAGTGGTTCTCTCTCTATTCCTAATCTGAAATTCTGAAGGTGGATTGCTCATAACGGTCAATATTTGTATAGTTCCTGTGGCCATAGTGCCATGACATCCTGTACTTTCCTGGCTAGGCTATGTACTTTCAAAGGATGCCAGGAAGAAATGAATTACACATCACTTTAGGAAATTTGAAAGATACTGACTGAATGATTAGATTTTTCTATCCATATATCTTTGGTTAGAATTAACATAAGAGGTTCTACAATGACTATGTTAGACATCAAATGTAATCATGTATGCAGTTCTGTTATTTGTTGATTTTTCCTTCATTTACGCTCCCTAGGTCACATATTTTTAGACTTGAATCTGTTTAACTTCTTTATGTACAAGGAAGACACAGAATGAATTATGATTGTAAAACCATGTTTGACTAACATCTTGTCCAAATTTAGAATGTGGATAGAGTCTTTCTTAATCCCCTGCTATGTGTGAGAAACTATACTGGGTACTGTGTCTTTCTGAAGAAATTTGGAATCAATTGTGAGACATGGGAGATGTTGGCACAGGACTGCCCAGCATGGAGTGCCCACATCAAAGAAGGTACTGTGCTCTCTGAGCTAATCAGAATTGCAATAGCTCAAAAGAAATGTGAGATACACAAATTTAGAGATGTTGCCACTTCAAATGTTTATATGGAATATTTGTGTCCTATCAGTGGTAGACCTGAGCTTATGCTGGTCTGATCTGTCATGGGCAAATGCTTTGACCCAAATTTGTGATGTAACTTTTGGAATAAAGCACAACAACCCCCAACTATCTGGATACTGTTCAGTATACAGAAATGAAGAAGACATAAGCTCTGCTTCATAGAGATTTTATTCGGGGGGGAGATAAAGTATGGATCAAAAGAATACCACTATGAGGTAGATTGTGATATAGGAGACCCACAAATGGGAATGACCTGGGAGTAGAGAGGGAGGAGAGTTGACATTCAGCTAAGAGGATCATTAGAGGGAAAAGTTTTAACTTAAATCATAAGAAAAATAGAAAATGCATAATAAAAGAAACCTTTTGATCAAAACCTTGATGAGAAAGTGTGGAATATGTCTAAGGAATGTAATAGTTTATGGAGTCTAGTAGTGCTTGAAGACAAGTAGTGGGAGATGGGAACCACATTGTGAATGACCTTGAATGCTGTCATGAGGGCTTAGGCTTTGTTAGGCGCTCTGGTGGGGGGGGATTGCAGAAAGCTTTTGAATCATGGGATAACATGATAACAGCTGTAATTTAGAAAGCTTATACTGGATTAGAAAGGAAAGAGAATATTGAAACAGAAATAGTGACGTCTAGCTTGTAATAGGGCAGGAGGAGGGAAAAGGAAGAAACAATCATACATTCCAGAGACTATGTCTTGCCAACTTGGAGCCTCTTTGGGTGAGGGATGACAAGGAATCAAGGAGTTGGAAAGGCCATTCAAGGTCTTCTGGAACCCTTCATTGTACATCTAAAGAAACTGAACTTATTGAGAAGTTAAATGGGTTTCATTTCTATCCCAAAGACTATCTATCTATCTATCTATCTATCTATCTATCTATCTATCTATCTATCTATCTATCTATCTATCTATCTCTCTCTCTCTCTCTCTCTCTCTCTCTCTCTGTCTGTATATCTATTCATTTCTCTTTCTTTGTTTCTTTCATTCTTTCTTTCTTTGTTTCTGTCACTGTTGTTGTTTTGTGTACTTTCCAATTAAGGCATTAAGAAAACAATTTCTCATTCCCATTTGGATTCTCCTTGACCTTTCTTCCCATTGGCTGCCCAACTAGGACAATCCCTGCCTGCAGGAGAGCTTCATTGTGAGTCTTTGTGACTTCCAGTGTACTGTGCTACTCAATGACCCCACAGTTTAAGAGGTCAAGGACTTTCATTCTATATTTTTATTCCCAGTGTCTCCCACAAGTACTTCAATTAGATATTTTCTTATTGAGATTAATTTTATAATGTAAAATTATTGTCTTTTGACATTTTGTCTCAAATCTTTTGCCTCCATTCTCTTATCTTTCATTTATTTCTGTGGAGAAAAATACTTATGCTCTAAAAGTATTACTGGTGCTGGATTCGGAGGAACTGGGTTCAAATCCTGACTCTGACACCATCTGTAGGATTCTTTGTCTCAAAAAGATCCCCTGTGCCTCAGTGTCCTCATATGTACAGTGAAGGGGTAGGACTAGATAACATCTGATGTCCCATTGAGCTCTAGATATGAACTGATTTGAAGTCAACAATGACCCTGGGGGGGTACTTCCTCCAAAGATAGAAATCAAAGCCCAAACATGCTTGTCCATCCTCTGCCATGCTTGCCTGTGTCTTTATGCAATTCTCCCAGGGATTAGGGACTTCCTTAGTTAAAAACTCTATGTGCACATTCAAACCAAAGTAATCCCATAAACCTCTCAAAGACATATGCAATACTTTCTGTTTACTTTTTCCCCTCATAAAGACATAATAAATAATTAGCTATCAAATTCAAGAAATTGTCTATAGAGAATTCATGTGATGGAAAACTACTTAATTATAATAAACAAATAAGAAACAACCAATAACTAACAAATAACTAAACAAAGAAACAAATAATGAGCTGGGAAGGGAGCAATAAAAGACTAAAAATTTCAGAGAAAAAATGGAAAAACATGAGCAAGAATTCATTTGTTGATGATAAATTGAGACTCTATAAATTTTTTAGATTATAAATTAGCATGGTTCACATGCACAGTAGGATATCTCAAGATGTATTGGGATTCCCCCTTTCTGGAGATCTTTGAGAAAATACTGAAATGCTAACTGTCAGGTATAATCTGTATATTTACAGAAATTCTCTTGTATGTATAATAACCCATGCTTGACTTCGAGTCACTAGAGGGACACATTGGAGACAAAGGGACAGACTCACCAATACTAGACTAGATCAGTGGTAGAGTCTGTGGATCCAGCGCATGGTATCCCACCTGGAATAAGCCATTCCTGGCCTTGGAACATGTCTTTCTAACTTTGATTTTGAAATGACATCTTTTAAAGTGATCTGTTTGTTGCAAATTTTGAAAACAGATCCTTAGTGAAATCTGTGAGTTCATAAATATGCCCCAATCTAATATCCTTTGACACTTTTTTGGGCATCCATTTTCACAGTTTTCCAACTTTTCCTCTTTTTTGACGGTCAACATCTGTACTTTTAATAGTTTATTATGTCTTTATGAGGTGAAAAAGTCAATAGAAAGCATAGCACGTGTCTTTGAGAGGTTTATGGGATTACTTTGGTCAATAGTTTCCTTATGTATAAAGTTCTTGATGCCAGTTCGATGTCTCTCCATGTGTTGGCAGAGAGGACCACTCAAACAGCTTTGTAATGAATGTAATTTTTTCCAGCATAATTTAAGGCTTATGCAAAAGGAGGAAATAGATGAAATAGTCAGTAGAAGAACAGATGTTTTTAATCAGAGGGCCTTGATTGTCTCTGTAACTGAATAGCAAGTCGAAAACCATTAAAGGAATATGTGGTGGGTCTTTCGTATATTTAACCCCTCCCACTTCCCTCCTTTAAAAGAGAACTAATGGCATTCCAAGTTTATTATCATTTCTTTGCCTTGATGTTGAGCATAAAGGTGTCTGTGCCTTGTGTCTCAATATAACATTTTACTTGTGTTAAATCATTCATCGACATTTTGCAGCTATTATTTAAGTACAGCATAGGAAAAAAAACATGGTTGATTATTACATGGATTGTCACTGTTTTCTATGTACATTTAGAAATGAACTGTTATAACTTGATAGGGAACAAAATATTGCTTAGCAGGTAAGATGCTCACCTAGAAAGAAAACTGTATTTCATTAATCAATGCTGTGGGCTTTCCTCTGTCCTCTTAACGAGTCACATTTCCTTAGTACTTTAAGGGTTACAAAGATCTTCCTTTTCACAACTCTGTGAGGTATGGAGCAAAATGTGTCAATATCTCTATTGCACAGATGACAAAACTGAGGCTCAGTGATTTTGGAATTTGAAAGATATTAGACTTGCAACTTGAATTCCAGTTTTTCCTATTACAAGTCTAGCACGTTGCTCTTTCTACCACATTGCCTCTTCTTATGCTGGCCCCTGCTTCTGGATGCAAGGTACTTTAAAAAAAGCTTAAAGCATTGAAGCATTTTATGTTGATATAACAGAACTTAATATATCCACCCCCCCCCCAAAGTTCACTCTCTGAAAACAGTGAAAGAAAATCATCTAATAATGTGATTGTGATGCTACTTTTTTGAGTCTTTCTCCATTTTAGTCTCCAGATGCCCACCAAAAAGGTTTTCTGAAAGTGTAGTTCTGACTTTGTCATTCTCCTACTCATTAAACATAAATGCCTCCTTATTACCTTCAGAAGCAGATATAAATGCAGTCACTTAGAGGTCTTTGCAGTCTTGTCCTTCCCTCCCCCCCATTTTTAACCTTTCTAGTCTTCTAGTCAATTCCATACACTCTATGGTCCACCCATCGCCCCCATCATCATGACAATCATTTACATAATACTTTAAGGTTTGCAAAGAATCTTAGATACATTACCTCATTGGATCTTTATAGCAATCCTTTGAGATAGTGCTATTATTATTGTTCCTCTTCTATAGATGAAGAAAACGACTCTTGGAGAAGCTAAATGGCTTACTCAGAAGTATACAGCTAGTGAATATAAGGTAGCTAGGTGTTCAAGGCTTCAAGGCCAATGCTGTAACCCTAAAACTAAAGTGCCCTTCTCTGATCCTCGGTCACAATGCTCTTCTGCCATTTCTGTGCCTTCCCTTTGGCTGTCCCTTTTACTTGGAAAGATCTCCTTCACCACTGTCTCTTAGAATCCTGGTCTCCCAAATTCAGCTTAAGAGCCACTTTGTACAAGAAGTGTTTCCTAGTCCATTTAGTTTCTAATGCTGCCATTAAAAAAGTTGTTTTCACTTTGTATGTATTCTGAATACATTTGTATATGTATATTTTATATTATTCATTAGAGTGTAAGCCCCTTGTGGAGAGGTATTATCTCATTTTAAAATCTATCTGCAGGGTTTAGCACACTGCTTGACAAATGGGAGACAGTTGATGAATTACTGCTCACAGATTGTTTTAGTTGATAATATTCCTTTGTTTCTGTTCACTTCATTCCCATCAGCTCATGTAAGTAAGTCTTTCTAGGTTTTTTTTGAAAGCATCCTACTTGCTATTTCTTATAGAACAATAATATTCCATTATAATCACATACCACAGCTTTTTTAGCCATTCCCCAATTGATGGACATTCCTTTAATTTCTAATTCTTAGCTACTACAAAAAAGCTGCTATACATATGTTTGTACAAAGAGGTCCTTTTCCTTTTGTATGTGTGTGTGAGGGTGCTTTGGGATGTAGATCTAGCAGCAGAATTGCTGGATGAAAGGGTATGCACAGTTTTATAACCCTTTGGGCATAGTTCCAGATTGTTCTCCAGAATGGTTGAATCACTTAACAGCTGCACCAATAGTGCATTAATTTCTTAGTTTTCTGACTTTTCCTTCAACATCCAATATTTTCCTTTTTTTTTGGTTATATTAGCCAATTAGATAGGTATGAGTTGATACTTCAGCGCTGTTTTAATTTGCATTTCTCTAATCAATAATGATTTAAAGATTTTTTTACATGACTATAGATAGCTTTAATTTCTTTTTTAATATTAACTTTTATCTTTATTTTTAGTTTACATTATTCATTTCCACAAAATTTGCGTTACAAATTTTCTTCCCATCTCCCTACCCACCACCCCAAAACAGTGATCCCAATGTATAAGTCCTCCCCCAATCCCCCTCTGACCTTCTGGTAGGGCAAGATGAATCTCCATACCTCAGTGCCTGTATATCTTATTTCCCAGTTGCAAGTAAATAACAACAACAACAACAACAACAACAACAACAACAACAACATTTTAATATTTGATTTTAAAATTTTAAATTCCAGATTCTTTCCCTTCTTCCCTTGTCATCCACCCTTACTGGGAAGATAAGCAATTCAAAATAAGTTGTACATGTGTAATTATGCAAAACATTTCCATAGTGGATATATTGTGAAAGACTGACTATGTTACCCTCCTTCCTATCCTGCCCCCCCCAACTTGTTCTGTTCTCTACTTTGTCCCTGTCCCTTGCTCAAATCTAATTCTGAAGGAATTATTCTCTTCAGTGAGTTTTTGAAATTCTTTTTCCATCTGGCAAATTCATCTTTTTAAGGCATTCTTCTCCTTATTGGCTTTTTGGATCTCTTTTGCCATTTGAGTTAGTTTATTTTTTAAGGTGTTATTTTCTTCAGTCAGGTTGTTGACTCTCTTTTCATGATTTTCTTGCATCATTCTTATTTCTCTTTCCAATTTTTCCTCCATTTCTCTTACTTGATTTTGACAATCTGTCTTGAACTCCTCCATAGCCTGTAAACCAGTTCATATTTTTCTTGGAAGCTTTTGGTGCAGCAGTTCTGACTGTGTTGTTTTCCTCCCATTCCATGATTTGATACTTTTTTGTCCCCCCAAAAGGAATCTAAAGCTGTATGGTTGTGCTTGCTTTACTTCCTTTGCTTGCTCATCTTGCCATTTAATTACTTGACTTTTGAGCTCTTTGCCACAGCAGAACTTTGCTTCTAGAGGGGAGAGCTTTGTCCCAAATCGCTGGGTTTTTTTCTGCTGCCAGAGCTATTAGGAGGGCACCCTCTCTACAATCCCCACCAGCTTTGGCTCACTGGTCACATGCCTCAGGACTACCACCCAACACAGGGATCCAGACACAGGCAGGTTAAGGTAAAAGCGCTTAGCTTCTGAATGGTTGCTTGGCCCCTCTTTGATCTGCCAGCTCAGAGCTCTGAAACAGCCATGTGGAGGCAGCTGTAGGGCCACTGCTTCTGCCACTTCTCACTCTGGAAACAGAGGCCTGGCCACACCTCCTTCCCACCCCAGATCCAGCACAGTTCTACTGACCTTTCTCTTTGGCACTTGTGGGTTGATAATTCTGGAAAACGCCACAGTTGCTGGTGATCCACTCTCCTGAATGCTCTAGCTGCTTCTGGTTGGGGCTGCCCTGGGGCTAAAACTGCCCACTCAGGTGGGGCTGGGCTATGGTTCTAGCATACTGAGATGGACCCTTCTTGCAGGCCTGCTGGGCTGCCTTCAGAGCGAGATTTGTTTTTCTCTGTCACTTTGTGGGATCTGTAGCTCTAAAATATTTTATAGGTATGTGAGGTGGTTATGGGAGGAGCCCACAGAGTTTTTCTGCTTCTATGTTGCCATCTTGACTCCACTAATAGCTTTAATTTCTTCATCTGAAAACTGCCTATTCATATCCTCTGGCCATTTCTTAACTGGGGAATGACTTGCATCTTTATAAATTTGACTCAATACTCTATGTAGTTGAAAAATGGTTCCTTTATCAGAACTACTTGCTACCAAAGTTTCCCCCTAGTTTTCTGCTTCCCTTATAATTTTGGTTGCACTTCTTTTGTTTATGTAAAAATCTTTCAATGTTATATAATCAAAATAATCCATTTTACATCTTGTAATGTTCTCTGTATCTTCTTTGATCCTAAATTTGTCCCTTATCCATAAATATGATGATCAATGCTTCCATGCTCCCTTAGTTTGCTTATGGTATCACCCTTTAGATGTAAATCATGTACCTATTTTGACCTTATCTTGGTGTATGTATGAGATGCTGGTCCATACCCAGTTCCTGTCATACTGTTTTCTAGTTTTCCTGGTAGTTTTTGTCAAATGATGATTTTTTGCTCTAAAAATTTTGGTCTTTGGGTTTATCATGTACTATATTACTGTGGTCATTTAATATAATGTCATTGGTATCTAATATACTCCACCGATCCCCCACTCTATTTCTTAGTATCAATTTTTTTGGATAATTTCCACTTTATAATACAGTTTGAGATGTGGTATGGCCAGACCACCTTCTTTTGCATTTTTTCATTGGTTCCCTTGATATCCTTGGGTTTTTGTTCTTCTAGATGAATTTTATTATTTTTTTCTATCTCTATAAATTTTTTGATAGTTTTATTGGCATGCCACTGAGTAAATAGATTAGATAAAATTGTCAACTTTAGGATATTGACTTGGACAACTAGTGCACAATTAATATTTTTCCAATTGTTTAGATCTTATTTTATTTTTGTGAAAAGTGTTTCGTGATTGTGTTCATATAGTTTCCATGTTTGTTTTGGCAGGCAGATTCCCAAGTATTTCATATTGTCTGCAGTTATTTTAATTTTAAATTGCTCTATCTCTTGCTGCTGTACTTTGTTGGTAATATGTTGAAATGCTGGTGATTTATGTGGGTTTATTTTATATCTTTTATATAGGTATATATTTATATATCTTTCTATCTATATATTTATATATTTTATATCTTATAACTTTGCTAAATATATTAATGGTTTCAACTAGTGTTTTAGTTGATTCTCTAGGATTCCCTTAAGTATACCATCTTATCACCTGCAAAGAATAATAGGTCCCCTTTCCCTATTATAATTCCATCAATTTCTTTTTCTTCTCATTTTTTTTTGCCTTTTGGAGGGCAGTTGGGGTTAAGTGACTTGTTAAGGTCACACGGCTAGTTTTTTGTATTAAGTGTCTGAGGCCGAATTTGAACTCAGGTACTCCTGACTCCAGGACCGGTGCTCTATTCATTGTGCCACCTAGCCGCCCCTCTTTTTCTTCTCATTGTAACTAGCATTTCTAGAACAATATTGAATAAAAATGGTGATAATGGACATCCTTGTTTCAGCCCTGATTTTATTCAGAAGCCTTCTAGCTTATCTCCATTATAGATAATGCTTTAGATCTTACTTATCACCTAAGAAAAGCTTCATTTATTCCTATGATTTCTAGTGTTTTTTATAGGAAAAGGTATTGTATTTTGTCAAAAGCTTTTACTATATCTATTGAGATAATATGAATTCTGCATATTTATTGATATGATCAATTATTCTTATAGTTTTCCTAATACTGAACCAGTCCTACAGTCACAGTATAAACCCTACCTGGTCATGGTATATGATCCTTGTGATATATTGCCATAAGCTCCTTGCAAGTATTTTATTAAAAAATTCATCAATATTCATTAGGGAAATTGGTCTATAATTTTCTTTCTATTTTTTGCTCTTCCTAGTTTAGGTATCAGAACCATATTTGTGTCTGTTTCAGCAAGCACCCTAGTATAGCCAAGGTGGCTGCTAGCACAGGTTCTTAGATTTGCTTTTCTAAAGGAAAGCAACTCAAAATGGGTTAACAATCTTTCTTTAATCAAACAAACATATCATTTACCTAGTTCAAGGGGAAAAGTCAGCACTCTGAACTCCAGAGAATACAAACCCAAGTTACAAGTACAAGTTACAAGCACAAGTTACAAACAGACCAAGAAACAGATCAGCAGATGGGTTTCCAACCATCTGACCATCGCATCTATTACCTATTCAAGTTACCAGAGAGGGAAGCATCAACATCTGCGTTTTTCAAAGCCAGGGGGCTCAACGGCTTCCCAGAATCTCATCTGGCCAAATTACACAACTCTTCTCAAAGTGAACCCCAAAGCAAAGCCTCACATAAGGGCATATAGACAGAAAAATAGATAGATAGATAGATAGATAGATAGATAGATAGATAGATAGATAGATAGGCTTCTCCTGGGTCAGCCCTCTTGACCCACTGTCCAATTACAAAGCAACAAGGTGTGGCCATTAACCCAAAAAAAACCCCAAGCTTCTCGCCTCGGGCTCCACATGAACATTCTCAGAGCCACTTAAGCAAAGGGGCTAGGGGCAGGAAAGAGCTTCAGATTCCCATTACAGTGTCATAAAAGGAATTTTTTAGGACTCTTTTACTTATTTTTTCAAATAGTTTATATAGGATTCAAATTCATCATTTTAAAAATGTTTGGTACAGTTTACTTGTAGATTCATCTGACCCTGGAGATATTTTTTTTCCAAGGTCGTCAATTTATGGTTTGTTCACTTTCTTTGTCTAAGATAAGGTTATTTAGGTATTCTATTTCCCCTTCTTTTAATCTGGACAATTTATGTTTTTGTAGATATTCATTCATTTCACTTAGGTTGCCATGTTTATTGGCATGTAATTGAGCAAAATAGCTCCTCCTAATTACTTTAAATTCCTCTTTATTGGTGGTGTAGTCACCCTTTTGATTTTTTAATACTCTTAACTTGGCTTACTTCTTTCTTTTTAAAAAAATTCAAATTAGTCTATATTTTATTTATTTTATTACTTTTAAAAAATAAGACCAGGTAGTAATCTATTTTTTATTAGTTCAATGGTTCTCTAACTTTCACTATTACTAATCTCTCTTTTGATTTTCAGGATTTCCAAACTGGTGTTTAATTGGGGATTTACATTTTTTCCTTTTCAACTTATTTTTAGTTGCATACCCAATAATTGATTTGTTCTTTCTGTATTTTATAGGTTTAAGATTTTAGAGATATAAAATTTCCTCTAACTTCTGCTTTTAGCTGCATTCCCCAAATTTTGGAATGTTGGCTCATGGTTGTTTTTCTCTTTAAAGAAATTACTGATTGTTTCTATGATTTGTTCTTTGACCTACTCATTCTTTAGGATTAGATTATTTAGTTTCCAATTACTTTTTAATCTTTTTTCCTACAGTCTTTTAGTAAATGCAACTTTTATTGCATTATGATGCCAAAAAGATACATTTATTATTTCTGCTTTTCTGCATTTGATCATGAGGTTTTTATATCCTAAAACATGATGATTTTTTTTTTGTGAAGTGTGTGTATGTATAGGTCTCTTACACTGCTGAGATAAAGGTATATTCTTTTCTATTCCCATCTATTTTTCTCCAAAGTTGTATTATAATCTAACTTTTCTAAAATTCTATCCACCTTCTTTACTTTTTGTTCTTCTTTTTGGTTAGATTATCTAATTCTGGGAGGGGAAAGTTGAGGACCTCTACTGGCGTAGTTTTATTGTCTATTTCCTCTTATAACTCATTTAACTTATTTAAAAAAATGGAATGCTATGCCATTTGGTGCATATATATATTTAGTGTTGATATTTCTTCATTGCCTGTGGTATATTTTAGCAAGATGTAGTTTCCTTATCTCTTAATTTTCTCCTTCTTTTAAAAAACACAAATAAAATAATTTAGGATTCATCTCTTTTCTTATTATTGAAAAAAACCCAAATAGTTCCTAATCTTTTCCTCTTGCCCAGGCTATTTCAGCAGCCTCTTAGTTAGTCTTCTTGTTCCAGGTATTTTCCCCATTTTAGTCCATCCTTCATGTTGCTGCCAAGTGATTTTCCATAAATGTCCCTTCCCTATTGCTGCTGGGATAACCTATCAGTTCTTCTGTTTTAAAACCTTTCACTACCTGACCCTGACTTATCTTTCTAGCATCATTGTTTATTTCTCTCCAACTAGCACTGTGATTGAACCAAACTACTCCTCACATATGGAAATCAATATCTAGCTTTTATTTCTTTGCAATGGATTTTTCTCCATGCCTAGAATGCATTCTCTCATCACCTCTATTTCATGGCATCCCTCCTTCCTTTTACAGCCAATGTCTCAAGAACTCCCTTTGTGCAGCCTTTTCTGATGTCCTAATTGTTTGTATTCACTCCTGCCAACTATTTTATATTTACTTATATTCATTTTTTATATTTATTCCATATATGCTTATATATGTGCTTGTTGTCTACCCTATTAGTATGAAAACTCACTTATTTCTTTGTATTTCAATCTCTTGTTCCTAAGCATGTCCCTAATATAGGGACTTAATAAATATTTGTTGATGGAATACTATCTCCCAATAGTCCTCTCCTCTACTATCCCAACCCCCTAAATCTATGCTCTCTTTTGTAACAACTAAATATCATCAAACAAAACAAATTCAGTCATTGGCTAATACTATTATTTCAAAGCTTAAAAGATTTAGAGTTGGAAAGGTGAGTCATATGACTTAGTCCTACCTGAACATTTTATACTAAAAGAAACTCATGGCAAGTTGTTTAGAAATGGTCATAGCCAGAGGACATACTAGAATTGGAATTTGAACCTCATGTCATCTAACTCTTATTCTTTTCTTTGCTGCCTCTTTTGGACTGTTCCACCAACACTTTAACTATTTCTAAGTCAGTGAGGAAAAGAAAGATTCAACTTGAAAAACTATTATTGTCATGTAGATATTTTAAAGCATACCTTTTTTAAAAAGTGAATTTTGATTGGATGGACATCAAAGCCTTGGCTGTAACTGAATGAAACCATATTTCCTGAAGGCAAATGGTAGAAAGGAACCCCTCTTTTTGCCTAAGTAGAGAATGTTCATTTCTACTGCTCAGTGTTGCTGAGGTTACTAATGCTTGGTTGTAAGGAGATTTGGGATGGAGAGGACAAAGCTTGAGTTTCTTTACCATGAGACCCCCCTTTGCTGCTCCATTTGTATCCTAACTTGCTGGAGCCTTCCCTGCCAAATCTGTCTAAACCAGTTTAGGGCTTTGCTGCCAGTCATTTTGTTTGCAGACAGGAGATGGATACAGTTGTCTGTGGCAGTAAGCCTCTTGGCAGGACCCTAGAGAAAGAATCATAGTGAAGGAGAAACCCTGTGCCATGCTTAGAGGACAGTGTTTGGGATGGGGGTGGCATTTAGAAATTTTATTGTGCTCAAAGAAATAGCAGTGTTACTTGGAAATTGTTAGCTATGAACTCAACTCTCCCAATCAGAAAGGAAATATCAATCTTTTGCTTAAGAAAACTGATGACATCACTAAGATTTTCATGCTGTCCAAAGGGAGGCAGTGTAAATATAGTAGAAAGAACACTAAATTTGCAGTCAGGACTGATGATTGAATCCCATTTCTTCTACTCCCTCTGACCCAGGCCAATTGACTCGACCTTTGTTGGTCTCAGTTTCTTCATGTATAAAATGAATGCATTAGATAAGATAGATCGTCCAAATCTAAATCCCTGCCAAGTTAAGTCAAGTCAACAGAAATTCATTAAGCACTTCCTAGGTGCCAAGTACCATGCCAAATGTGGTGAATACAAACAGAAACAGAAAGAAAGACAGCCCCTGATCTCAAAGAGCTTATGTTCCGGTGGGGGGTGGGTAGAGACAACACATAAAAGAAATTAGAAAACCAGGGAGGAATGGCAAAGAAAATCCATTGACTCAAAACAAGATGGAAGACTAGATACTTTCTCTGATACCCTTGATTTCTCAAATGTATCTAAGACAGAATTTATGCACCAAAGAAAGAGCAGTTTCGATGTCTCCATTGTCTAGGACACTCAGTATCTAAAAGGTGGTTTTAAAAAACCAAAATCAGACTGAGGCTTGATTTGACCTCACTCATCATCAGTTCCATGCTCCACGATATTGCACTGAGGTTGCACGCAAGTACTCAATACTCAAGGACACAATACATGAGATTTCAACAAAACCTAACCCTACACTTCAGTCACCCTTCCCTCATTCTAGTGCTGTGGAGATCCTTGCTCTAAGCAACAGAATTTTGCTTGGGCAGTGATAGCCAACCAGTACTACAGCAACATTCCAGGGATAGAAGTTTGCTGGGGCTGCAACAGACAGCCAATGCAGTAGGAGTGGGACAGAGAGAGAGAGAGAGAGAGAGAGAGAGAGAGAGAGAGAGAGAGAGAGAGGGAGAGAGAGAGAAAGAGAGGGTGGGGTGGGGAGGAGAAGGCTACAAATTCCAAGAAACAAATTCTACAAGGAATCAGGAGAAAGCTGTTAAAGTACAAAGAAAAGAAAATTCAAATAACCCAAGATTATTCTGCATCTGGAGGCAGCTGGTGTCTTAGTAGATAGAGCACTAGGTCAGGAATCAGGAAGACCTGAGTTTCAATCTAGCCTCAGACACTTACTAGCTGTGTGACTCTGGGCCAGTAACTTAGCCCCCATTGCCTCAAAAAGAGATAGAAGTCAGCTAACATGAAAGGAATATCTGAGCTATAGCTTCCTCATGAATTTCCCCTAGTTTTCAGATCAACAACAGGAAATTCAAGGTCCTCCTGAGTCCGGAGTCAATGCTCTATCCATTCTGCCACCTAGCTGCCCCAACCTCTATATTAAAAGAATATATTCAAGAGGTCAGAATAGTCTCTTGAGGACAAAGATGGAACACAAGTTCTAATTCTCCTATTAATTTTTAAAATGACCAATTATAGTTAGGTGGTATAGTGAGTGAAATGATGACCACCGTCATGAATGATGAAAGAAGATTTTAGTTCAAAGCCTATCTTATGAGCTGTATGAACTTATGAGATTTAATAAAACTCTCATGCTTGGTTTCTCATCTGTAAAAAAACCTGCTCCACAAGGTTGTTTCAAAGTTTAAATGAAACAATTTGTAAAATGCTTTTCAAACATTAAAATGCTGTATAAATACTATGATTAACTCATTATAAGACCATATACAAAAGGCATTTTTCCTTACATACAAATTAAGGTTTCTAGATTATATCAATAAAGTCATAGGAACACAATTTTGAATAGGGAAGATTTTAGACATGATATGATCTAATCTTCTTATTGTAAAGAGGAGTGAATCTTTATTCCCTAGAGAAGGAAAAGAACAAACTGATGGAGAAGTTGAAGAAATGTGGGGTGTAAACCTGGAAAACATCTATTTAGGAGAAAGTAGTCTACTAAAAACACTTAGTGATTAATTTTTTTGGCAAAACTTTCATAGTGTCTCAGAGAAAGCAAGGCTAGTTGGTGCGTCAGGGTTACCAAATATTATCTATAGAGAGAAAAATGAGCAGATAAGATGTATAATTAATTTCTTCCTAGGTATAAATAAAACCTTTGGGGGGAGAATTGTTTCTACGAAACAAAACAAACACAAAACTTCCTTGCTTGGGGGACTATAAATCACAAAAACTCTGTCAGGTGATGACATTTGTTGTTGACCTTGGGAATTTGTTCTGTCTTTTATTGAAATGTGAGAGCTAGGTGGTGTCAGAATCGATCAGTTTAAGAGGGGGAAGGGGAAAGCAGAGGGGTGGAGTAATATTTTTATTTTCACTCAAAGATATTCTCAAGTTGAAGTAATTAAGCACTCAAAGCAAAGACATTGAGACATCCACCAGTGAGTCAATTACAAGAGGAAGGCCAGTAATATAAACACTAGTACTTGATGACATCCTTAGGGGGTCTGTTTTGTTTTATTTTAGTCTAAGTAAATACTCCCTTTGTCAGTCCCCTTGAAAAACTGAAAAGAAAGTGTGTTTCATTGAAGAAATTTGCCACATAGCATAAAACATTGTGATCTCCCATTAGGAAAGATTGATCTCTTTCTCTCATGGGACTGGCTATCTTTCAGGAAAAGTGAAATTTTGCTTCTATTATTATAATACATTTGGGAATTCCACCCAAATAGTATGGAAACCAGCCCACCCACTTCTTCTCATTCACAATCAGAGTGCACTTCTGCAATATCTCTAGCTTGCATCCCTTATTCCCCATTGTTGTCTCAGTATGGATCCCTTCAGTGAGTTACAAGTTATCCTCTGATTTTTTGAGTATTTTGTGGATATCAGGATGATTCTTGGTACATCTGTTATCTTTCCTTTCTTCTTCCTCTCCTCCTCCTTCTCCTCCTCCTCCTCCTCCTCCTCCTCCTCCTCCTCCTCCTTCTTCTTCTTCTTCTTCTTCTTCTTCTTCTTCTTCTTCTTCTTCTTCTTCTTCTTCTTCTTCTTCTTCTTCTCGTCCTCCTCCTCCTGCTCCTCCTTCATCTTTGTCTTCTTTCCTCTCCTCCACCTTTTTCTTTTCTGATCATGACCTATTTCTCTATGCTGTCTGTTACATCCTTTTCTACTGGAAAACCATTGCTGATACCTTTCCACAGTTGCTTTGCACCAGCAATAGCATAGTGCAAGGGAAGGACTATTGAAATTCAAGTTAAAAGACTTCCTCCTCTCTGGTGAACTGCTCTTTCTGTCTCCTTTGCTTTGATCTCCATGCACATCCTGTCCAATGCCTGTAGATATATTTTGAGGCTCTGTTCTGCTCCTTCTTTCCTTTTCCCTCTTTACTATTTCACTTGGTGATCTCAGTAACTCACAGGGTTTTAATTTTCATCGCTTTGCTGATGATTCTCACATCTACTTATCCAACTGTATTTTCTCTGCTGACCTCCAGTCTCACATCTTAAACTGGTTGTACTATAGATATCTTAAACTAAACATGTCTAAAACTGAACTCAATATCTTTCTCCTCAAATCATCTCTTCTTTCTAATTTCTCTGTTGTTATCTAGTTCACCATCATTCCCACAACTCCCCAGGTTCACAACCTAGGCAGCATCCTCAACTTCTCTTTCTTTCACTGTACCTCTGACAACAACATTTCTCATAGAAGCCCTTTTCTCTACTCTGAAACTGTAACTACCCTAGTGCAGGACATGATCACATCACTCCTGGACTATTGCAATAACCTTCTGGGTGATCTGACTGTCACGAGTCTCTCAGCCTATTTAACTTTTTTTTAAATTTATTTTTTATTTGTTTTCTTGTTTACATTATTCATTTTCATTACATTTTTGAATTACACATTTTCTCCCCGTCTTGCCCCTGTCCCAACCCTAAAAACAGCAATCCCACTGTAAAGCCCCTCCCCTGCT
>CM053601.1:6247329-6324702 GCA_028646575.1 Pseudocheirus occidentalis
CACAGGGAAATTCCCCCCTTCTCACCAATGGACAGAGTTCTGGGAATTCACACCTTATCACCAATGGACAGAGTTCTATACTTAACACTAGGTTACTAGGATCTACTTAACATCTGATCAAACAAATTAATTACCATTACAAGAGTCAAGAGTGAAGCCCTGGGGGTGGAACACAGGAAGCCACCCCTAGATTTTTTGGAACGGTATGATCAGTCCTTTCCTGAATTCTGAAGCATCCGAGCCCAGCCACGTCTGAACATTCTCTGTGATCCATGACTTAAAGAGAGAGACTCTAAAGCATGTCTAGAATGTGGTTAGCATGACTTCACATGTATAAAGAATATCAAATTGTCTTCTCAAGGAGGGTGAAAGGGCAGGACAGAGGGAGAGAATGTGGAGCTCAAAAAAATTTTAAACGAATGTTAAAACTTTTTTATGCAAAATTGGTAAATAATGAAATAAATTAAAATATAGTAAGAGAAAAAAGAGCAAAAGACATTAGAAATAAGAATGTAGGGAAAGAGATATAAACTCAGCAATACAATAAGAAGCAACAAAGCAAAAACCGTGCAAAAGAGTAAACACAAGAAATTAAATATCAAAAATTACTGACCTAGAAAAGGAGACAATAGAAATAAGCAAAGAATTATCTGATTAACTGAAGGAATCCATCCAGAACCTCCTAAAAGAAATCTCAGAGCAATGTTCCTGGGATGCCATAGTCACAAATCCAGTTTCTAGATCAAAGAAAAATTTCTAGAAGTTATTAAGAAGGAGATCAGATAACAAGTAGCAAGATAAAGATTGTTGTTCAATCATTTTACAGTCATGTCTGACTCTTTGTGGCCTCATTTGAAGTTCTCTTGGCAAAGATACTGGAGGGGTTTGCCATATCCTTCTCCAACTTGTTTTAAAGATGAGGAAACTGAGGCAAATAGCTGGCACAATGGATAGATTGCCAGGTCTGGAATAAGAAAGACTCATCTTCCTAAATGTAAATCTATCCTCAGACATTTACTAACTGGGTGACCCTGAACAAGTCACTTAACCCTGTTTACTTTCAAAAAAAAGTTTTGACATCTGTAAAAAGAGCTGGAGAAGGAAATGGCAAATCATTCTAGTTTCTTTGCCAAGAGAACCCAAAATGGGGTCATAAAGAGTAGGACATGACTGAAAAATGATGGAACAACAATAAAGATTATATGTGACTTAACAGCTTGCACCAAAAATCACACAGTTTTTCCGTACATCTAGTAAAACTGTAGGAGAAAAAGGGGAGCTTTAATAGATTAAATGATTTCCAGATAATCATGATGAAAAGATCAGAACAGAGTAGATATTTAGAAATGTAAATGCAGGCACCAAGAGAAGTATAGAAAGGTGCAAGTATGTGTATAATTGAAAGAAATATGCAGACATACATTTTTTACACATTAATAGGCAATTAAGAAACAAATATCTTCTCAGAACCCTAATATTTTAAATACCTTAGAGAAAAATTAAAATGATAAAAATCTGGATTTTTTTTCTTTTTCCTCTCTCTTTTAATGGTTTTAAGAGAAGACAAAAATAATAGGGATGAGGGACTATACTGGGGAGGAAAGAAGGAAGAAGTGTAGAGGGCTTCACTATTGCATAATTAGTAACGGTACATGAGGTTAAGAGAATATAGCCATGGTAAAGAGACTGCAAGGAAATGAACATACCATGTACCTCACTTTCCAATGACTCAAATACATTAAGCTCAAAAGAAAAACTGGAGTATGGGAAGGCACCAGTCCTGGAGTCAGGAGGACTTGAGTTCAAATCCAGCCTATGACACTAGCCTTGTAACCTTGGGCAGTCACTTAATCCGAGTTGCCCTGCCCTCTCCCCTCCAAAAAGAAAAAGAAAAGAAAAGAAGAGAAGAGAAGAGAAAAGAAAACAAAAGAAAACAAAAGGAAAGGAAAAATTGGAGTGGTCATGGACAAAAGGAAGATAAGAAAGTCTAAGAGGCAGGATAGGTAAGTGAATAGTCATAAGCAAAACAAATTTGAATGGTGAAAAGAGGTAAAAAGGTAAAAAAAAGGTAAAGGGTGAATTAAAAGAGAAAAAAATCTTGTGATCATATTTCTTCAAGCACATGTACAATATTTCCTCTTCAAATACTTGTCATTTCTTTCCCCTTCTTCCTTCAATATCCCAGAATTTAATATAATTTTGTACTATATGATTTGTAAATGTTTTACTCATAGACTCATGGTTTAAAACTTTCATGCTTAGCAAGAAAAAAATGTGGCAATGTTTGATTTTTCAGTTCCATATTTTTCATGGGAAATGAAAGTTGAAATCTGAATAGGAGCACATACTATAAAACATTATCCTTCTTTTCCCATGTGTCTAAGTGTTATCAAGCTCAAATGCTTTATTGTTGATAATCCCAGCCAATTCAAATGGCCAATTTCCCTGTAACATGTTAAGCAGGAAATATCAATATATTTTCAAATGTAATTCCAAATTCCATGCTCAGCTACTCCTATGAAATTCCTTTTAACTTTGGAGGGTGCTATAAAAATTACCTCTAGAGAGAGCAGTTAACTTATTCAATTCCAGTTGATTGTATGGTAAGTAAAATATTTCTTCACACATGATTATATAGCAGTTATGAAAAGGAAAATTATTTCAAAACCCACCAAAAAATAACAAAAGTCGATGCAAAGTAACCTTATTCATTTGGTGTTATGTAGGTGTGAATGCTTTCTACATTGTCAAAAAAAATCTAATAATGAAAAACTTTTGTGTTTTTTTTATTTTATTTTAAAAGGATCTAAATCTTTTTGTACCCCTCAACCATATATTGAAGTAATTTCTTTTTGTGGTGATATGCTCAGAGCCAGGAATAGAAAGACAAAGGTAACATCATCCCTCCCCTTAAGGAGTTGGTTATCTGTGATGGAGAGGAAGAAAAACAACATGTTTCCAGATAGGTAGATACAAAGTGTGCAAAAAATTTATGAGAGAACTCTCTCAAACAGCCAAGGGGATTTGGAAAAGCACTTTGGAAAAGGTGCCTACTGATTGGTGCTTTGATAAAAACTGGATTCTCTCAGGAAAGACGAGGAGGTAGCCTATCCCAGACAGAAGAATTACCTAGAAAAAGGTAAGAAGAAGAGAAATGGAGTATTGCACAAATATTAGTCCAGGTAGTCTCAAGACAGAGGTCTTGGGGCAGCTATGTGGCACAGTGAATAGAGCACCAGCCCTGAGTTCAAATCCTACCTCAGAAACTTAACACTTACTAGCCGAGTGACCATGAGCAAGTCACTTAACCCCAATTGCCCTGCCTTCCCCCCTCCAAAAAAACCACAGAGCATTAGGGTTAGAGTTTGAAATGGAATAGTATGAAATGAGATCATAGAGAACCCTAGAGAGTCAATTAAAAATAATTCGAAATAACTAATATCACAGCAAAGTAACAGGGCATAAAATAAAGTCATGAAAATCACCAGCTTTTTCACATATTATCTCTTAACCCAGGCCCTTTTGGAAAGTTCCAGAAAAGCACCGCCCACCTCTGTCACTGGATCATGGATCTGGTGCCAAAAGAGACATTAGACCCAATCCAGTTCAACTCCCTCTTTTTACAAACAAGGAAACCAAGACCTAGGGAGATGACATGACCTGAGCAATGTCATGCAGATAATATGTGTGCAGAGGGAATTTTCTCCCCCCCACCCCCAAAAGGGATTTGATGAAACTGATGGCCTTTTCAAACATTATAGAGAGCTTGGTAACATTATCATTTCCTAAACTGTACTAACTGCTGTAGTTTGCAAAGCTTTTTCTCTAAAGGAAAGTATCAAATATCCTACAAAATAAAGCCTAGCAGAACAATATGGTTAGTAAACTATAATCCCATTCTAATGAGGGTCAGCTAGGTAGTGCATTATATGAAGTGCTAGTATTACAGTCAGGAGGACTTCTCTTCATGGGTCCAAATCTGGCATCAGAAACTTACCAGCTGTGTGACCCTTGGCAAGTCACATAGCCTTCTTTACCTAAACTCCTCATCTGTAAAATGAACTAGAGAAGGAAATGGCAAACCAGTACAGTATCTTTGCTAAGAAAACTCCAAATGCCTCATGAAGATTTGATTAGGATTGAAATGGCTCCATAAAAACAAAAGAGAAAAAAGAAAGAGTTTTTTCCCTTCGGATATTTAAATCACACAAATAAAACAGGTAAATATCTTTACCCCATCCTTTAAGGGATGCAACAGAAATATTGTGGTAAATATAAGTTAGACCAACTATAGTTGTGAGACATCACCAGTTGAATTTTGTCAAACTCATTAATGGGGACAATAGATCTGCAGCTTCAAGGTTGGTAGATTTTGATCATTGAAATTTCTTAAAGTGTCTTAACTCCCAGCCAATTCAAGTGCAGAATCTTTACTTTGAAATAGTCAACCTTCTTTGCCACATTTTTTAAGTCCTCATGGTCTACATTAAGACAAGACCATTTTAATACTATGTGCATATTCATGTGCTTTTGTTATAAACTGCTCATATACGGTGGTAAAGCCTGAATCATTGATGATGCCAGTAAATATTGTACTTTTCTTTTGGTCTCATGGCAAATGTCATTTGGACTTTATTACCTCTGTTGCTCTGGAACATAAAAGATGGCATTATTATGATTTCTTTTATTCTGATTTGGTAGCAGCCAAGTTTCTCAATTTTTCTATTTCATCATTGGATTAGCACATAAATGTTCAGAGGTTAAGTAGGGAGCCAGAAAAGATATTGCCCTTTGGCTTGACGCATTTGCCAGCACTGAAGGAAAGCCAGTGCTATTTGTAGAAGGGACCATAGGCAACAGAGGACACTGGTGAGAAGATGAAAGGTAATGGGAAGGATTGCCCATATCATCCATCAGCTACCAGGCCATCTCTTATGATGACCTTTAACTCCTTCCAGGAACTCTTCTTTTTGACCTTCTTTTTCATCTGTCTTTCACTCCATATGTAGGACTGGTAATGAATTGGTGAGCTCTCTCATATCATCAGTTTCCAATGAAATATTAACATCTTGATCTGATGTTCCCTCCCAAAAGCTAGCATAACATATTTTTTTTTCTAATGACACAATATTATCCTTTAATATCCTTCAAGTTGGCAAACTTTGGGAGATCATCTCCTGAAGTTGAGTTCATGGCATCTATATCACAGCTTGCATTATCAACAATGGTTTCTTTTTCTAATTCAAAGCCTGACTCTTCCTGCAATTTCTATGAACAGTTTGTTCTTCCTGGTACAGGCTCTTTAGGTTCTTCAGACCCTTCTAACATTTTCTTCATTTCTTCTTTGCAATTTTTCTCTTAGATTTCCTCTGGTTTTCTGAGATACTTTTTTCTGGGTTTTTTTTTTCTGTCTCCTCTTTCATTTCTTCATACGGTCATCCCAGTTTTCATTGACATAACCCTACTCATCCTTGACCTACCAGCAGAAGCAGCCCTTGTTTACCATTTCCACACCTGTTCCTACACCCAAAACATGTCAGTATCTTTGAAGTCTGAGTTTCTCTAGTCCTCCTGCTATCTTGGAAGGATTTCTGCAAATGAAAATCACAGAAGGGCTGGGAAGAGGGCAGAAGCAAACAGTAGTGAGTCAGAGAATCAAAAGAGGAATTTGAACCTAGGTTCTCTGACTCTAGGCTCTCTCCAAGGTACCAAAGTGCTTCCTTGTTCAATAAGCTATAGTGTCTAGCTCTGATCCCTGTGGCTCCAGGGTGGAAAAGCAGGGATTTGTTCCCAAACTTCCAGTGTTAGCTTCCTCCTACCCTGCTTCATTTATGTATAGAGCTCTATAGTATTCTATGATTGCCCTGGATGAAATAAAGGTCATTCTAGTTAATGCTTTTAGTTTTGTTTGTTTTGTTGTAAATTGCAATTGCTTTGAATACACTTTTTAGGACTTTGTTGGAGTGTTCGTAGGAAACTTAGAGCCTCGAAGTCTTTTCCCACTGCCGTGTTAACTGTAAGTCAAATTCATTGATCTTTTCTTGTTTGGTTGATCCCTCTAAGCTTCTTTTCTATTTTCAAAAACTACTAAATCATTTTGATGATTTCTACTTTACATACAATTTCAGCTCTGGAAATTTTAGTCCCACTTTATTCCTACGTTTTAAAAATTGTTTCCTTTGACATTCTAGATCTATTATTCCTCAAAATTAATTGTATTATTATTTTGCCTAGCTCTCTAAAAAGAATTGGTGGTTTGATCATTATAGCATTAAATATAATAATTAATTTAAGCAGTATTATTATTTTTATTACATTGGTATGACTCAGCCAAGAGAAAGAAATATTCCTCTCTTTATTCAGGTCATTCTTTATTTCTTCCGGTAGCAGTTTATAAATGTAACCATTCAGGTTTTTAATATGCCTTAATCAATTAATTCCCAGATATGCATTTTATAGTTGCTGTGAATGGGTCTTCCCTTTCTATAATTTCTCCTTCAATTCCCCACACACACGCCTACACAAATATGCTGTTGATTTTTCCAGGTTTTTTTCATCCTATTAATCTGTTAAAGCTCCTGATTTTCTCTTTTCTTGATGATTCTTTAGGTTTTCCTAAGAAAAGCATGACATCGGTAGCAAACTAGGACAATTTTTTTACTCCTTTTGTCAATGTTTATGACCTTAATTCTCTTCCACTTCTCACTGAAATTCCTAGTATTTTTAGAACTATGTCAAACTGTAGTTGGTAAAAGGAGAAAACCTTGTTTTGCTTCTGGATTTCTTTTAAAAGCTTCTATCATTACCTCATTGCATATAACAGCTTTGGATTTTAGACAGAGACTTTTTATTGTATTTTTTAAAGGCCTGTATATTCCAGTCTTTGTAGTGATCTTAGCAAAGATGGGTGTTAGATTTTCTCAGAGGATTTTTCTGTGTATACTGATATAAGAATAGAATGCAAAGGAAAATAATTTTGAGTGTTCACCTCACACCTAACAAATTAGGAAGGGTGCCAAATGATAGGAATGGTCAGTGTTGAATGAGTTCTGAAAAGGTGAGTATGTATAGTCTCTAGACTGTCCCAAACTACTTTAAGACTCCAGAACGAGATCTTTTCAATGCTCAAGAGCTTTCAGGGTGAACCTGAGAGAATGGAATTTTCTTCAACATTATAGCTCACAAGTTCTCATCTGTTATGCATTCCCTGTCCACATCATCCCCAGTTGATATATCCCCAATATTAGGTAGCCTATGGATGCTACTCCAATATCAGTTTGAATAGTTGATATTTCCTTAATATCAATTAGCCAATAAATATTATCTTCTATATAAGGATATTTCCTGAGAAAATACTTCAAGAAGCAAAATGCAAAAACCTCTGAAGCTGGGAGCCAATATATTCTTCTCTTCTGCCTTGGTTTCTAGGATGAATGGATGTAAACTAAAGTGGTGACTAACAACATTCTCCCCTTTGCATACAACAAATTCCCTTTTGAAGATTACATAATGTATAAATGAGTGATTTCCTTGTCTTGGGAATGAGGTGGTTCAGCCGTCAAGCAGATGCCTTCTGAGTACTAGGTCCTTGATTATCTCAGCTGTTGTTGCTAATGATTGACCTTGATATGGACTCAAGGTATTGGACCCCTGATAGCTGTCACACCTTTTCAGGTCCTAGCAGGTTATAGTCTGTTCCATACTCATTCTCCTAAGATCAAGAAAGAATTGACACAACAGGAACCAAATTTACAAAAGTCATGGATTCATGGCCACGTGGAAGCTCAAGTAAAGAAGTAAAGTCACTGCAGCAATGCCTGCCACTATCACTGATACTAATGTATTTTACATTCAGCATTCCTTTCTCCTCACTTGAAAACTACCAAGAAAAGATATCAGTTTCATCCATTCCAGCCTTTCTATGTATGTTCAGCTCCAGCTCAGAAGAAGGTTGAAAGGCTTTTCATTGCCAGGCAGTAAGCCAACAGGAAACAATCAGAGGTGTGGGAGCATATTAAAAGTCTCCTGTTTAGTTTTTTTTCTTTTCCTAGAAATATTGGGACATGATATTTTCTCTAAATCCCTCTCCAGACTCCTGGGGATCATTCTTTGGAAAGCTGTAATGTCAGGAGAAAAGGGTGGGGGGAAGTGGAGGCTGGTAGGTAAATGGATCAATGGTGATATTTGTTGTTCTTGGATTGTTTCAGTCATATCTAACTCTGTGAAAAGCACTTAGCACGAGGCTTTGCAAACTTTAAATGATGTCATCTGGGATTTTCCTTGCAAAGATACTGGAATATTGTCATTTCCTTCTCCAGCTCATTTTACAGATGAGGAAACTGAGGCAGACAGAGTTAAGTGACTTCAGAGTCACACAGCTAAGTGTCTGAGGCTGGCTTTGAATTCAGAAAGATGAGCCTTCCTGATTCTGAGTCCAGTGCTCTACTGACTGCATCACTTTTTAAAGGCCTGAAAGTATATACGCCATAATTCTAGTAGTGTCTCAGTCTAGTTTATCAGTGATAGTTTGTTCGTAATAACCATAAACTTAATAAAGTGTTCTTATAAATGAGAACATTGACTTCCTCCACTCTATTATTCCTCCATTACTGGATGGTGACCAACCTGAGGGCAGTCTTCCTGAGAAGAGATTTCACTAGGGTCCAACAGACTGGAAATATTGTCTTCCAATAAAAGAGCGCACTTAAAACACATTGTATTCAATTTGGATTCTTCATATAGATGTGTGGGAGAAATTGCTTTGATTTCTTGAAAAAAGTAGTCTAAGAGGAACATGATAGGTATATGGTTACTCAACTCCACAAAGTTCAACCAAACCATATTTTAAGATATATTCTTTTTGTTTAAGACTTCTACAAAGTTACCTAAAATTGTTGTGAGATAGGGAGAATGATGTTGGGGAGTTGTGGGGGAGGGTCTATGCTAATGTGCATATCTTACCAAACTAGATATGGCTTATTAGGTGGCGCAGTGAATAGAACACCACCCCAGAGTCAGGAGGACCTGAGTTCAAATCCAGCCTCAGACATTTAACACTTAATAGCCACATGACCTTAGGCAAGTCACTTAACCCCAATTGCCCTGCCCTCCCCCCTCCAAAAAGAAAAACAAAGAAGAGTCTGACCTATGCTAATTTGCGCAGGAATTACTGATACAAGTAATTCACTTCATACTGGGACTTAGTTCACAATTCACCTTGGAACTTAGTTCCAAATAATTTCAATTTGTACATGGAATAATTCAATTCACACAAGGCCTAAACAAAGAAGAAAAAGACTTTAGGATGCTTCATTCTGAAATGGAATCCATAAAGGACTGATTTGAGTTAGGGACAAGGAATAAAGAAATCATTTCCTCAGTCCATCTCAAGTTTTTTCCAATGAGATCAGACCTCAATTTGCTTGGGAATTCACATCCATTAGACACCAGATTAACCTTAGAACTAATCCCTTTATCTTCTTACCTAAAGAGGTTGTTTGACATATTTGGCAGCAATAAATGGTCAGCTGATGTATCCCCCCACAAAAAAACAGACACATATGGACAGCCTATTTCCTAAAAGCCTCAATTTATATTTCAAAAGGTCTCCCACCTCTTTAATAGTTCCATGAAGTCAGAGGAGAAAACCTGCCTTCTGCTTCCCCCCTTCACAAACAATACAAAAGCAACACTAACAACTTCGAGGTGTGGCAGGGGAAGGGGGAATGATGATGTTAATGTGCATCTTAGCACCAAAATTGGACAGTAGACATAGTTTACTTCACATTAGGTTTAGGATTAGTTCCATCCAAGCCATTTAAAAAAAAGTAATTTATTTACATGTATTTGAAGCAAGGGTTCTAAACTGAGCATTCATAAGAACTCAGAGGCAGGTAAGATAAAACCATCTTCAACAAGTCAGATTGTGCTCTAGAGAAATTTGGGGTTTAACGCTTGCAGAGGAAGTTTGACAGAAGAAAAAACAAGCTTTCTTAGGATTTCTCCTGGCTACCTAAAGAACAAGACACAACACTGTCACAAAGCACCCCAGAGATGGAGAGAATAAGATGTAACCCATTATTTCAAGACTTCTCCGCTATAATACAAATTTGAAATTTGTATTACCTTGTGTTCTTATGTCACCTTCACTTTCTCCAATATATCCCAAACAAAGAATAAAAAAGAAAGAGGGAGAAAGCAGTTCAGGAAATTTACCAACAAATCATTTTAGTCTGATAGTATATATGGTGTCCTCTACAAGAAAGTCATGGGAGTGAAGTTTCTTTTCTCTGTTTCATCTCTTCTATGGGGGAAGGGGATAATTCAACACCCTCCCACTTTACCTTTACTCTGAGGTAACTTGGACTCTGTGGATTACAAATTCTGTATTATTATTATTACTGTAGGACAAGACCTGGGTGGCTCCTTAGTATCTCACTCCATAATGGTTGTGGAGGCAGGGTCGCATCACCTTAAAGCAGAGATTCTCAACCTGTGGGTCATAACCCCTTTGCGGGGTTGAATGACCCTTTATCAGGGGTTTCCTAAGACCATCAGAAAGCATATATTTTCTATGGTCTTTGGAACTGTGACTTTGCTCCTCTATCGGTCTCAAGGTGGTCCACCCACATGCAGACATGCCCACATACAAGTATTAAAGGTTCATGGCATTAGAAAGGATGAGAACCACTGCCTTAAAGGAAGTGATTCCATCCTCTGGACTCTCTCTCTTCCTTCTTGTCCCCAAACCACGTGGCATGTTATTTTCATTCTCTGTGAGACTTCCCATGATTGGGGTAGGAGGAAAGGTACACCCCCCCCCCCAATGCTTACTCTGTAGGTAAGTGTATAGACGCAATTTTTAAACGATTTTGTATTTTAAAAATCAATAGCATCAACTAAAAACAAAACCAATTGAAAGAGAAGACTCTAGAATCTTGAATTTTGAGCAACAAATTATATTGGTATTGTGTAAGTCCCCTCAGCAAGGACCCAGTGGACAGGTAACATTTCAGGGGGAAAAAACCTTGGACACAACCAAACAAAAGTCCAGAACCTATAACCTCATCAGGTGGATGGAAAAATTGATCCAGTGGGTCAGGGGTTCTGCTGATTCTCCTCACTTCATGTTTTCACACAGAAACCCTTATTGTATTGTTTTTAAGGAAAATTCTATTGTTCATGACAGACAGCCTAGATAGTAAAATTGTCTCTGAAATGGACATTTCTGTCTTGAGATTGCTACTCAGTTACCTACAATCAGATAGAAAACACAAAGTACAAGAGAAAGATACAGTCTTAGGCTCAAACTTGACTCACTGAATACCAGACCTAACTGTCATACAAAAATAATCACAATTCTGCTAAGATGGAGGAGAGTCAGCCCTTCCCCCTTCTTTAGGAAGCCCTATCATTCCATGGCATCACCTGCAGAGCCCAAGGAAGAGAGGAAGAGGAGGGAATAATTACCTTTTTAAGACCAACTTAGAGCAACACTCTTCCTGGTTTAGTAGCCAAAGCTACCTGCCATAGCATGTCTCAGTCTTGACCTCCCTGCTCCTTTCATCAATGCAGACTGGAGCACTAACAGACCACAAAGGATCTGCTGCATTAGCCCAAAGCAACAGGTCCTTCAGAAGTAAGTATATGCTTCCTAGGAAGTCACTGGGAAACTTAGGCCCACATTCAAAGGAATGTCCCCCATATGTCAATTTCCATTCTTTCTTTGCAGGATGCAACCTCTGGTTTAACCCACAGCCTCTTAACTTGGCTTCTATCCCACTCTACTACATCTATTCTTCACTTTGACTTTTGGTTTACTGATCCATCCCAATTCTCCCTGTCCATCTCTCCTATTCCCACTTTTCATTGCTACATAATCAGCTTTAAAATCATGAGCTTTCATTTTAATGCTTCATTATTTTTATCACATTACCTATGGTAACTGTGTCAAATCTTTTCTTTCCTCTTCCCCCAACCCCAACATTCATAAAAGTTGATTTTGCCTCCCATTTCACTGAGATGATTGAGACACTGGCATGAATTCCCTTTGCTCTTTCTACTAGTATCAATCTCATTGTTCACTCTGTCACTTCTACTTGAACATGACTGTGTTCCCTCTCATTTTTCCTGGGACCTTGTTTTTTTCTCATTCTTTTGATTTTGTTTTATTGTTTCTTAATATCTCATAAAGTCACTAGCTTCCACTTGCCCAGTTCTAATTCTTAAGGAATTATTTTCTTCAATGAAAATTCATACCTCCTTTCCCATTTGGTCGATTTCTTTTTTTAAGAAGTTCTTTTCTTCAGTGGACTTTTGTGCCATCTTTCTTTTTGAGCAATTCTGCTTCATGGAATTCTTCTCTTCACTGGATTTTTTTTGCCTCTGTTATCATTTGACCTATTCTGTTTTTTTTAACATAATTGTTTTTATCAGTATGTTTTGTGCCTCCTTTACCAAGCTATGGACTCTTTTTTCATGATTTTCTTGCATTCCTTTCATTTCTCTTTCCAAATTTTCCTCTACCTCTCTTACTTGATTTTTAAAATCTTTTTAGCGATGCCATGGCCTGGGGCCAGTTTATATTTTATTTGAGGTTTTGGATTTCGGAGTTTTGCCTTTGTTGTCTTGTGAGTTTGTGTTTTGGCCTTCCTCGTTGCCATAGTAACTTTCTGTAATCAGGATCTTTCTTCTGCTCTTTGCTCTTTTTCCAGCATATTTCTTGACTTTTAGCTCTCTGCTAAAGTGGGGTTCTGCTTTCTGGAGTGGAGAGAACACTGTTCTAACCTTCAGGAGTGTTTTTGTGCAGCTGTCATCAGAGGTAATTCTGAGGACCTGTAACTTTTTGTTTCTTCCAAAACAGTATGATCTAGGGAGAGGTATGTTTACTACTCTCCTTTACTGTGCATTGGTCTGTGAGTGACCACAAGCACTCTTTTCCTCCCTGGAACTCTGACAAGAGTCTCCAGTAGTCACAAGTTCTTGTGTACTAGTGCTCCTGCTTGCCCTGGGACTAGGACCTAGGACTGCTACCCATATTCAAGTATGGGCAATGAAACAGAGTTGCCTCTAGTGCCAGCAAACGGACTCCTCTAATCTTTTGACCAGTTGTCTGAAACCCTTACTGTCTGTGGACTGAGAGGTCTAGAAACCATCACTGCTACCATTGACCCAGTTCTCCCCAAGGCCTGCTCCTGGTTTGCTGGGCCTAGTCTGTGCTGGTGCAGCCTGCACTGGACCATACTCTACTCTTACCCTGATGCAACAGACTTTTCTTTCTGACTTTCTAAGTTGTCTTGAGCTAGAAAATTGTTTTGCTCCATCCTTTTCTGGGTTCTACCATCTAGGATTTGTTTTGAGGTATTATTTAAGTCTTTGGAGGAGTTTGGAGAACAGCTCAGGTGAGTCCCTGCCTTTTCTCTACCATCTTGGCTCCACCTCTCTGGGACCTATTTTAAGGGTTATGTCATACCACTTCAAATTCTGTCCTGTCATTGACTTTCTCATCCAACTACACACATATTCAGTACTTCCTAATCTGAAAAAAAAAGCCTTTCTTTGAACCTTCTACTGGATCTAAATGCTATCTTATTATTTTCCTTATATCCACTGATAAATTTCTTGATAAAGTTTCTATGGTTAACTAACTACTACCAACTCTTTCCTCATCCCTTTGCAATTTGATTCCTTTCTCTTGTCTATTGAACACAGTATTTCAAAGGAAACCAAAGATTTCCTAATCACCAAATCCAATTCTCTCTTTTTTTAAGGTTTTCATCCTCCTTGATTTTTCTTTAGCCTTTGATATATTGGTTTTCTCCTACTGGATACTATTTCTCTCCTTGACATCAGAAATGCTGTACTCTCCTGGATTTCCTCCTATATCTATTGACTCCTTCTCTCTTTCATTCATTAGCTCTTTATCCTCTTCCTTAATACTTATTAATAGATTATTCCCTGAAGTTAATCATTAGACCCATTCTCTTCTGGCTGTCATCACCCTTACCAATCTAATTCATTTCCTCAGCTTAAACTACTCTCTATGCCAATGACTCAAAAGTCTCCAGTCTTTACCTCTCTTCTGAGTTCTAAACAAGCACCCAATGTTGGGAAAGGACCTCAAAATTAACAAATTAATATGCCTGAAACTGAGTTTTTCAGAATCTCCCTCTCTTCCTGACAACTGCTTCTTTTGTAAGAACCCTCATTCTCCCAGTCTCTCATGTTCAATACTCTGGTGTTGTACTTACCTCCTCTTTAACTCCTTACCTCCTTAACATCAGTCTTCTATCACTTCCTTTCTCTTCTAACTGCTACCATTGTAGTGCAAATCATCCTTATCTCTTGCCTGGACTAGTTCAACTGCTTTCTAGCACATCATCCCACTTCCACTCTCTTCTTTTCATATCCCATTCTTAATCATGCTAACATAATACTCTTTCTTGAATAGGTCTGATCTCACTGGTGTAAAAAATAAAAGAATCTGCTTAGGGAGGCCATTTGTAGGAATTGGCATTTTCTAGCTAGTCAAGTCTGTGAAAAGCAATATAGCAGAGTGAATAGAGTGCTGGGATTGGAGTCAGGAAACCTGAATTTGACTTCAGTTTCTGATGCTAGCTGCGGCAGCATGAGCAAATCACTGGACCTCTGAATTTCAGTTTCCTTATTTGGACAATGAGAATAATAATAATAATAATAATAATAATAATAATAATATCAATAACAATAACAATAATGATATATTATCTATGTAACAAAGTTGTTATCAGGAAAAATTTTTTACCAACATTAAAGTTGGCTTATTTATGTATACACATGTGTGTGCATGCATAAATATATGTATATGTACATATATTTATATATACATGTATACACACATTTTAAACATGCATGAATATAAAAATATAAGTCTAAATATTGACTTCCACAGGTCTCAGCTCTCTACCTGTAAATTGAAAGTTTTAGATTTGAACTCTAAACTCTCCTGTAGCTACATGAGAAATTCTGCAGATATTGTCATCCTCTTTGTTGTTATTTGCAGCTGCATACAAGCATTGAAAGAATATTGATTATGGATTCAGATTCCCTGGTTTCCCATCCAGGTTCTCTCCTGGATGGTAGGATAAGTGACTTAATCTCTCTGTTCCTTACCTCCTTCTCCATAATGTGAGGGGTTTGGATTTGGTCTTAAAGACCCATTTCGTCTTAAAAACTAGAATCTTTTGATCCCGAGAATGACATTTACACATTGTGTGAGATCTGGGGAGATAGAAAAGTCAGGGAAAGGTTCACAATGTTAGGTCAAACATGATTCACAAACCAGCTAGTATATTTGTCTTTAAAACTAATCTGACAGCTTTAAGTCCTTTTTGTCAGTCTAAGAAGCTACAGTAAAACCATACTTGAAGAAATAATTACCTTAGAAAACTAGAGGAAAAAAGGAACCCAAATCTTTGGGCGGGGGAGAACATTTCCTTGCTTTTTTGCCAACTATTTCTAGTCCCTATAAAATAAAATATCCCATTGTAAAGAGATGAAATGCACCCACTCAGGATATAACTTGTAGAATCATGCTGTGGCTATTCCCAGTTTGAACACAAGGTTATAACTCAGTCTTGGAGGTCTGTCACTATCATAAACCATAGAGAACAGTTTTATGAAGGTCAGGAGAAGCCCAGCCTAAATTCTCCTCTTAAAGGGATTACACTCTAGCTAGAAATCCAAACTGGGCTGTGCATGGATTGGACCTAGAGAAGAAACATAAGTCCACCACCAATTACACAGAGTTTGCAGCTGGTGAAAGGGCAAGATTTTCCCAGTGGCTTTGATGATTTATTTAAGTCTGATGATAAAGTTAAAAGAGAAATCTAATGCAGCCAAGGTGGGAGGAGGGGGAAGAAAAACAAAGATGTAAAACATCTGAAAGTTTGGGAGAATCTTTTTGGGACAACCTTGACTCTCATTTATTTTTAAAACAACTTATGATGGAATTTCAAGGAAATACCTTAGGGGAAAAAATATCCATTAGCATAATAAAATATATTTGAAATAATAAAAATAACTAAAATATAAAGAGTATTTAAAGTTTATAAATGATTTTTCAAATATTATCTTATTTGAGCCTTGAAACAATCCTTGGATGTACACAAGAATAATAAGAAATGAGCCAGCTTGGTGTTTTTAAAGAATGCTGGATTTGGCGTCAGAGGAGCTGACTTCAAAGCCTGGCTCTTCCAGTTCCTATTCATATGAAATTCGGATAATTCATTTAACTTCCCTTGGACTTTCTCATCTCCAAAATGAGGGGGTTGGACTCTGTGGTCACCCTTCCAGCTCTACATCTATGATCATATCATTCTAAGTTGTTTTCTTTCTCTGGTCCTCAGTTTCTGCATCTCCAAAATGAGGGGGCTGAAGATCACAAGACATGGAGAGTCAGAAGAACCTCTGGTTTAGCCCCACCTCCAGCAATTACTAGCTGCATGATCGTAAATACATTATTTGATCTCTGAACTTGTTTTCTCATTGGTAATATAGGGAAACCAATATAGTTACCCGCTTCATAGCATTATTGTACAGGTCAAATGAAATAAGGTATGTGTAGATCTCTCTCAACTCATATTCATAGTTTGGGATTCATGTGGAGAGTGGTATGTGGTTGCTCTCAGATCTAAGATACTCTGTGGATCCACAATTCCAAAATTGATAGATTACAAGCCCCAATCAGTTTATTTACCCTTAATATTTAGTTGGGTGACACAATTGGCTCAAAGAAAAGTCATTTTCTAAGGCAACATCATAAAAATATAGACAAAACATTTCCCTTTTGCATAAATCAGGAGTGTACTCTTCACACCTACATAAAGGTTGGAAGAATGGGTGAACACAGTGGAGAGTAGGAGAGGAACCCATCTGGACCCTGGTCACGCACTCCTCAGACAATGTAGGGCTTTGCTATCCTTTCCTTTCTTGTGGTATCACTATGCTGATCCATTTGTATATTTCAGATAAATAAGTTGCTCAGCTGAGTTCCTTTAATTGCTTACATTTGAGAGCTCAAGTGCTAAGACAGGCTCTTGATGCAGAGCTAATATTATTCAGAGATGCATCTGGAGCATGCTTGTACTAGAGCAAGATAGCCAATCAGTGAATTATCCATATGAACATTTACACTTTGGAAATTGACAAATGCTGCAAAAGAAGGCTTGATTTACTGTTTTGTTTATTTATAAATTTAAGAAAATTATGGTTTAAAATATTAATAATTCAGGTTAAATTTAAAAATGTATCATTTATACTTTTTTTCAGGGAGAGCACTGATTACTAAACATTTAACAGTGTACCCCTAATGCTATGTCTCTATTGGAAGAGGAACTCAGTTACAAGATGCTCTGGTAAATTGGAGTGAAGAAATGAGGGAATTCCCCCTACCCTCAGATAGAGGAATAAGGAATGGTCACCTCTTAAAAACTGAGTTCTTCTTCTAACACTGACTCTATTCTCTACTGCCAAAGGTTACATTCTTCAGGACTATCCTGAAGAACTCCTTAGAAAAATGTATATTGTGTTTTAAAGGACCACCAGATACATGGAAATCTTTCCACCAATCAATAGTTAGTTGTGCTCTGATTCCATTAAGTTTTCCCGAAGAATTTCTTCATATTTTATAAAGGAATAAGAAAGTGGAGATAATTGTTTGCAGTTCTTTGAAGACCATTATATTTCATTGTTTCTGCTATGTTACTTGCTGTGTTACTTTCTGAAAATTCCTCTGATGGGCTGGGGAAAAATCAGTTGTGTGTCTTGATGATCTATGCCTGCCCCCATTTATGGAAATGTCCTCCTTATCCTGAAAATATGATATCAAAATCAGTTATTATTTAAATAATAATATTAACAGGTATTTTCAATAATTGATTATAACTTAATAGTTAATAATTACTTAATAATGAATATACAATCATATCCGTAGAATTACATAAATATATCTTTTACATAAATTATATAATATAAGGATAATATATTTAATGATGCATTACAAATAAATTATATATGGTATAATTAACACATAATAATCAACAATTAATTTTAATAATGTTATTATCACTACATGCATCAATTTATTAGTGTATAGAAGCTTTGGATAAGTTTCAATACCTCTGTGGCTCATTGTCCTCATCTGTGAAATTAAGTAGGCTGAACTTGACTCCTCAAGACTCTCTCAGTTCTAAATTCCCGATCCTATGATATTAATAGGTCACTTAAAAGTTTGCAAAATACCTTACCTATATTGTCTCACTACATCTCTGAGAGGCAACTAAAACAGGTTTTATTATCTCTAATTTCAGATGAACCTAAGACTCAGTGAAGTTGAGAGAGATGTCCATGACCACAGAGTTAGAAAGACTCAGTGATGAGATTGAATGCAGATTTTCCTAATTTTACCACTAGCACTATGTTCCAAACACCATGGTGCCCCATTTTGGAGATGAGGAAACTGAGATATAGAAGGGCTAAGTGGTTTGTTCATGGCCAAGAATAGTAATGGTTGGGGACAGGACCTGAACCTAGATCACTAACTCTAAGTCCAGCAATATGGCTTTTATAATATGCTCTTACTCTGTACTGTTGCATAGTCAACATTTAGCAGGAAAGGACCAAAGTTAACAAGAGGACAACCTTATACTCATCCCCAAGGATGGTTGGAACTTCACTACTTCTCTGAAATATTAGTTTAAGTCACTTTTAATGGACCTTGGTATTTTCTATGTTTAAAGATGATGATGATAATAGTTTATAGGACAGGACTGAGGATAAATTAACGTTTGTGAAGTGCTTGGCAAGTCAGGGAGGAAAGGAAGTGTGAATTAATGGACAAGGTGTTATTTCCCTACCTGGATTTTGATTCATCCTGTCCCTTTAAAAATAACCAAAGTCCTCAACACTTTATCTTATGATAACCTACAAACAGTTCTCATTTGGGTGTCATTTCTATATGATCTAAGTGTCTGGAAAGATATCTTCATAAAGTGAGTGAGGTGTCAGGTAGGACTGATACATTGTTGTGGTTCTATTTCTTATAACTTCTTTAAGATCCAAGTTTTTGTTCACCTATTCAGTGCTAATCTAGTGATGGTCAACATTTTAGAATATTTAAATGAGGACCACAATTAGTTGTAAATGTGACCTACATGCTTTCAGTGAATTTTATGTCGAGTAATTTTCAGTTGTGTCCAACCTTAGTTCCTCCATTTGAGGTTTTCTTGGGAAAGATACTAGGGTGGTTTGCCATTTCCTTCTCCATCATTTTACAGATGAGGAACTGAGACAAGCAGAGTTAAGTGACTTGGCTAGGATCACACAGCTAGTTCAGTGTCTGAGAACAGATTTGAACTCAGGAGGATGAGTCTTCCTGACTCCAGAACCAAAACTCTATCCACTGTGCCATCTATCTGTCCCTAAATTATTAAATTAGTGAATTTATTCATAATAAAAAGCTCACTAAAGAACTCTGCAAATGAGGAAACCCCTATATTTTGTCCAATACCTTTAAAGCATGTGTGTTGATCTCAGAGATACAGTGGAGACCAATACCAAACTCCCCAAAGTGGGCTGCTATTCTTCTGTAAAGCTGGAGGTGGTGAACTTACACCAAATAAAAGTGATTTGCATTTACACTGATATCCAAGAAAGAACCTATATTACCTAGAGTAGATCAACACTTCTTCCAGGTCAGTAAAATGAAAACTAAAATACCAGGGGACTGGACTCTCAGGCCCATTCCATAACATCATCTCTGATGATTAATGCCTATGTGCCTTGAGTAAGTCACTTAATTATCCTGGACCTCAGTTTTCTAATCTTTAAAATGAGGTTGTTGGATTGATACTTTCTGAGATCCTGTCTACTTTTAGATACAGGATACTATGAGCCAACCAGAGAATGCAAAGATGGCTCTTGTTCCACTCTTCCTGACAAGTGCTGGGTCTTGTTTCCAACTCTGTGCCCACACTAATCTAGTGTTCACCCAATCGCTCCCTTGCTTTGCTCTATGACAGTGGTTCTCAACCTGTGGGTCGCAACCCCTTTGGGGGTTTGAACAACCCTTTCACAGGGGTTGCCTAAGACCATCAGAAAACACATATTTTTGATGGTCTTAGGAACTGAGACACTGCTTCTCTATCTGTCTCCAGGCGAGTCCGCCCACATGCAGATATGCCTCCATACAAGTATTAAAGGGTCATGACATTAGGAAGGTTGAGAACCACTGCTCTATCAGCTATGAATCCCTTTGATCCTGAGCTTGGCTCCAACTCTGAGGGCAAGTAATATGCGAACTATTATACAGGCACATGCAGAAGCATTTGGGCCATTGTGAGAATCTCTCAAAGCATATCTACCCTTGACCCTGGATCACATCATGTCTGAGACAGGCACTCCAAAGCAGCTAGGCTTGGTGCTTGAGGGCAGTGACTGATAAGTGTGAGTCAACCTTCCCCTCTTTTGTTTTATGGGGGATAGAATGAGTTTTACATGATGGACAAGCATGAATTACTTACAACAGATCAAAAATCTCGTTGTATTATTACCTCCCATATACACACCATAAAACAAAAAACAAACCCACCCTTCTTCCAAAAAATACTATTATTCTTGAGTTTGCCCCTTCCATCCTTCCAGTCATACAGGTTAGAAATGTTGTCATTTTTACCATCAGCCCACTTCTATCTATTCAAACAGCTATTACTCTTATTTAGACCTTCAGCCCTTCTCACCCAGATTACTGCAACAACCTCCCAACTGGGATCCTTGCCTCACCTCTCTGCTCTTCAATTTCTCTTCCACACAGCCAGCAAATTTATTTGCTTAAACTAGTGTCTGACCATGGTCACTCTTCTATTCAATAAACTCCAGGGGCTCCAAATTGAATCTATTATGAAATGTTATGTAACTTTTTTCTTGTCTTTTCAAGGTTTTATAACATACACATATACATATAGAATCATTAATGCTATACTATATATGGATGATTTATAAGTAAGTACCCACACACAACAGGTGTTGCAAGCTCAAAGATTCTTTACTGACTGGGACGTATGATCAAAACAATTTTAGAGGCCAGCAATAAAATGTCTTCCAGATTACCTGGGATAGAGTCATACCTTGACTTATACTATGTCACCAAGGAAGAGAAACTCAATCTCTCAGTACACTCCTCCCCAGGCAACTCTCTAAGAATGTAAGTTAAAGTCCAGTCGGAGTTCTTGATCTGCATTGGTGGAGGGAGTTTCCACACCACACCAATGAAATCATAGGTCCAGAACTGCACCTTAAAAAAGGAATGATTTGCATCTCTTTTTTTCAAAATTTTATGCTCAATTGAATGAAATACAATCTTATAAATTCTTTTTTGTTGTTGCTTTGTTTTATTTTTTAATTTGTAGAATAAAAGAAGCATTTCCATAAAACAGCACAATAAAAAGATGGTCGCATATGAAATGCTAAATCTACTATGTGAAACTTTCTATTTCTTTCAAATATACAACAAAATTGTCATTTAAATTTCTTTGTTTTCCTTCTCTCCTCTGCCCTAGATATAGCTGCCATTAGATACAAATAGGTATGTGTGTATGTGTATATGATATATACGATAAAATATTCTGTTCATACTTCTATTTGTCAGTTCTTTCTCTGGGTATAGATATATCTTTCTTCATATGTCCGTCATATTAATTTGGGTCTTTATATAGTCAAAATAACTTATTTGCTCAAAGTTATTATTAAAATAATATATACAATGTCCCCTTGATTCTCATATTGTTCTTCATTATTTCATGCAGGTTTTTCCATGTTTTTCTAAAATCATTGAGCTCATCATTTCTTACAGCACAGCAGTATCACAATCATGTACCACAACTTGTTCAACCACTCCCCAATTGCTGGGCATCCCTGCAATGTCCAGTTCTTTGACACCACAAAGAGAGCTGCTATAAACATTTTAAAAATATAGGTTGTTTTCCTTTTTCCCTAATCGTCTTTGGAAATAGACCAAATGGTGGCATTGTTGTGTCAAAGGGTATGGGTAGTTTTGACATAATTCCAGATTGCTCTCCAAAATGATTAGCTCATTTCACAATTCCATATTTCCACAATTCCACCAACTATGAATTAGTGTCCCAATTTTTACACATGCTCTCCAACAAATGTCACTTTCCCCTTCTATCATTTTGGCCAATCTGGTAAGTGTAAAATGATACATCAAGGTTGTTTTAATTTGCATTTCTCTATTCAATAATGAGTTAGAGCATTTTATATGACTACGTAATATTTCGATCTCTTCTTCAGAAAGTTGCCTGTTTGACCTTTGACCAATTATCAATTGAAGAATGACTCTTATTCTTATAGATTTGACAAAATTCCTTCTATATTTTACATATGAGACCTTTATCTGATAAACTGTCTGTAAAAATGTTCCCAATTTTCTGGTTTCCTTATAATCTTAGTTACATTGGTTTTATTTGTATAATTTTTTTTAATTTAATGTAATCGAAGTTATCCATTTTACACCTAATTTGCTCTCTATCTCTTGCTTATTCCTAAATTATTCACACGTTAAATCTGATAATTAACATGTTCCATTTTCTTGTAAAAATCTCTCTTTATATCCAGGTCATATATCCATTTTGACCTTATCTTGGTAAATGGTGTAAGTTATTGATCTCTTTTCAAACAACAGAATCTGTGGATTCTCTCTGTATATATGTATATTAAAATGAGATTTGCGTGCCAGCTGTGTCTGTAGGGACAGCTTTGTTCCACTATCCACTAACTATGGACATCAGTGAAGATATATTCTTGCTAATGACTAAAGAATCCTAGAACATCTAGAAAGCTAGGAGAGAGCCAAGAGGCCAGGCAGTCCAACATCTTTATTATATAGATTAGGAAACTGAATATCAGGGAGATTATGTGATTTTTCACAACAGCAGGTCCTTCTACTCAGAGTTAGTGAATTTTCAGTAAGGTACCATATTGCCAACTTGTACTTGTTAGTCACAAAGGATGCCACCAGGAACAGAGCCCAAATAGGATTCAATCACTACCAATGTTGGAATTTTTAAATTATTCTTCATAGGTCACCTTATATTAGTTGCATTTTGCCCTGGAATACTGTCTTCACAGTGAAATCCATAGTTGTTTAAAAAAAAAGATTGATGTAACATCTATACTGGAAAAATAAAGTGGATGAAAAATATGTCATATAGTTGATTAAATAGGTCAGTGGGTTAGCCAGTTGTTCCTTGTATCTTGGGCACATACTGCAGAGTAACAAAGTTAGGCCTACATTTGAAAAGTGGTGGGCTATCAGTTAAAATGCATTTTTTTAAATGTGCTTTCCTTATGATGATATATGACTGCACATCTTGGCATATCACAAGCTCAAAAAAACAAGCACTGTAGGTGACCTGCAAATCAATAGAAATTTATACAATGGCTAAACATGTAACAAAGATTCATTGATACCCCTGGATAATTTTTACCATGGAAGGTGAATTTCTCCTTGGGAGAAGAACAGGAGTGATATAAAAGCTAGACTATGTTAATTACAGGAATACCCATTGGACACTAAAAACAATGGTCTGACTTAGTCTGGGAATTTGATTGCAATTCAAAGGAGTCAAAGGGAAAGGAAAGCTGCCAGAAGTAAGGAAGCCCAAAGATAAGAAAGTGTATGCAACAGATCCTTTGAATCAAACTAACCACTTTGAAGCCCAGGCCTTTTTTTATTGTCTTGGTCTGAGTATCCTACAGAGATGGGTGCCTTCACTTACAGTTGATTCAGTCACACCCCTTGAGATTGGAAGGGATACAAAAGAGGCCCTCTAGAGATACGAAGCAAACTGTGTTAGACAGCTGGAGCCAGTGATAAAGGACTACGGAAATGAGGAAGCTGGGCAAGCCTCCAATTTCTTCCTCCAGCTCCATGCACCTGGGGTAGAGTCTCCAGAAACCCATAAAGTGCAACTCCTGCCCTCTGGGGACCTTATAAGAATTGAGCCAACAGATCACTTGGGAGATTCAGCTTTCATCTGGACACGAAGACACTTTGCAAGAGTGCACAATGAAGGGTAGTGCCTGCAAATATCTGGGAAACCAGGTACTGCTGTTTGTTTTCCCTCACCCAAAGAGTAGAAACAGGCCTTGGCATGTGCCCTAAGACTTACAAGACAGGTTGCTTTTAGTTTAGTTGAGCTGGGCCCTAATCATATATGATGGAAATAATAATAGTTGAAATGTAAATGACACAAGGTTTGCTAAGCACTTTATATACACACTGTCTTCTTTTTGCTTCACAATAACACTGCAAAAAAAAGTATATATTACAGGGAGGGGCATGCTGGAGTGAGAGTGCCAGGCCTGAAGTTAGGAAGTTAGGAAGACCTGTCTTCTTAAGTTTAAATCTGTCCTCAGTATGATCCTGGAAGAGTCACTTAACCCTGTTTGCCTCAGTTCCCTCATCTTTCAAATGAGCTAGAGAAGGAATGGCAAACCACTCCAGTATTTTTGCCAAGAAAATCCCAAATGGAGTCACAAAGAGTCAGACACAACTGAAATGACTGAACAAAACAACAAAACTTCTGCTTCCTTCACTTTGCATCCGTTCATATAATTCTTCCCAGATGTCTCTTAAACAGTCCCTTTCTTCATTTCTTATGGAGCAATACTATTCTGTGAAATTTATATGCCTTAATTTATTCAGCCCATTCCTAACTAAGGGTCACCCCTTAGTTTTCAAGTCTTTGCCACCACAAAAAGTGCTGCTATAAATAATAAGGTACTTATAGGTCATCTTCTTTCTCTAGTCCCTTTGGGATATATATGAAGCTACAATTAAAGAAGCAGGGGCAGAACGTTTTTATTGGTTCTTGTGGTAAAAGTCAATTAATCTGAGAACCAATTACAACTGCATATGCAGACAAGATTGTAACCAATTACTAGGAGCCTGAGTTTTCTGTAGACCATTGACTGTAAGATGACCTGGGGATGATATTTCAAATAAGGATCAAAGAACCTCTAAGTGATGTCCTTATACTTCACCATTGGAAATCTACACATGAATCCTAACTCAAGGAGAGGGAGATAGAATTTACAACACACAAAGATCCTAACATAGGAGAAAAGGCTCAATTGTAAATATAATTAAGCATAAATGTATGTATGCTTTTACAGTATGTATCTTCCAGCAAGTAATTAGAGGCAGCATGGCATCCTAGATACCATATTGGACTTGGAGTCATGAAAACCTGGGTTCAAATCCTGCCTCAGATATTTATGGTTTGAAACTGGACAAGTCACTCGTTTTCTCTGAACCTCAATTTCCTCATCCATCAAACACCAGGTTTGAACTAGAACATTTCTGAAGTTCTTTTGAGCTTTATTTTTGTTTTCTATTCTATCCCATATGATCCTACCTTTTGGATGTGTTAACTCTTAAATAATAGGAGTATTAGTAATCCCCAGATATATGACCTTAGCCTTGGATTCTTACCTTTACTTAGTCCAGTGGATTTTGTCATATCTTGTTTCTGCCTCCACAACATGTTCTGTATCTTTTGTATTTGCTACCACCTTAGGCCAGGTATTGAACAGTTCTCATTTAGACTGTTGCAATAACCTCCTAACTTATCACCATATCTCAGGTCTTCCCACTCCAAAGCATCCTCCACATGACTACCAAAATAATTGTTCTTAACTGTACATGTTAACAGATCATTCCCATACTCAACAATTTCAATTGCTTTCTAGTGTCTCTATGATCAAATATATACTCCTCTGATTAACTTTTAAAACCATTCACAACTTGACCTCAACTGATCTTTCTGCTCCTGTTATCCATTAGTCCTCTTCCTGCACTCTGTGTCTTAGTCAAACTGGAACAAAGCTCTCCATATTCCTCAGAGATAATACTCCATCTCCTATATGTGGGCTGTGGCATTGGCCATGCTACATGCCTGGGATGCACTCCCTCCTCACCTCTGGCTTCTGAGACCCCCTCACTTCCTCCAAGGTAATCTCATGACCACATTCTACACAAAACACTTGCTGATGAGAATACTGGAGAATTACTGTCTCTAAAAAGTGATGAATACAGTGAAGCAAAACATATGAAATGATGAAGCAAACAGAATGGATTAAACAATTAGCACAATTGTAATACTGGAAATGGAAAGGACACCAACCACAACACAATTTAGACTAAATGTTGACAAATTGTAAACACCAAGCTTAGCTCCAGATACAAGATATGAAAAAACACATATGGCTCCAGGGGTATGAGATATTACATATATTACATTTTCCTGTGTTTTGAATAATCTTGGTAAATCTGCTTTTCTCTTTTAAAAAAAATCTTTTTTATACTGGATGACTCTCTGGAAGCTGGGAGAAGAAGGAATACAGAGGGAAATATATGTAATGTCAGAACAAATATATCAATAAAAGGTTTTTCAAAGAAAAGAAAGCAAGAGCATCATCTTATTCATACCAGGTGTCAAATTACTGAGTTGGAAGGACCCTTTTATCATTGGCTGGATAGGAGGGACTCTGTGTATCTTTAAAAAGATTTGTGGGCTCAAGCTACTTCTCTCTTTGCTTCATTCATATCTGAATGAATGGGGAATCATAGTGACTATCTCACAGTGACCAATGAGAAAGCATGTTGAAAGGGGATGTCCTTTGGGCTTTCTTCCCTCTCTAAGGCCAAAGGCCTCAAGAAGTGAACCTCTTTCCATGTCTTTTTGAATTTGTTCTTTCTAGATGAAGGGAGGGGGGCATTTTGACATGGTGAATTTGAAAGGTCATCTTAAAGGCAGTCCAGTATTCCAGTTTTCCAGAGTCAAATTTGGATATGAGCTTGTGAGATCAACACTGTAGATATGAAATGAATTTTTAGTCTATTCAGACTCAAAGATCAGATTGAAGTAGGATTTGGGACTTTAGTTGTTGTTTTCTTTCCCCTTAAAGCTAGCTCTATTTCCTTTTATGAGATTGGATTATTTAGGACCTCTAAGGAACATTCTTTTAGTTTGAGTCATTTATATTTCCTGGGTACTCCTCTATTTCTTTTGTATTCTCAGCTTTGTTAATATATATATGTTGACAAACATAGAGCTATATGTTAAGAAACATAACACAGTAGTTTCTAATAATTCTTTTTTGTTTATTTTGATTTTTTATAATTTTAACTATGGGGTTTTTGGGGAGCAGGGGTTGCATTTTGGAGGGGTTTTTTTGCATTTTCACAATTTTATTTTCTTCCCCTTATTTTTAATATGGACCAAAGATTCATCAATTTTATTAGTTTTTTCCCCTAAGAAGCAACATTTAATTTTATTTATCATTCTATATTTTTCTTGTTCCAACTTATTTCTTCCCTATTTTTAACATGTCCTCATTTGTAGTTTTTTGTATGTATTTATTTGTTGACTTTTTAAAATTTGAAATACATATTCAGTTCATTAATCCTCTCTTTTTTTTATTTGGTTAATATGTTGTTAAGGACATTTTTTTTTCTGTGAGTACTGCTTTAGCTCCATCTTAGAAATTTTGCTTTGTGGTCTAACAATTATCATTCATTTTCACAAAGATATTAACATTTCTTTTATTTATTCCTTTATCTATTCATTATTTATAATTTCATTATTGTCTCCATTTAGTTCTGTCTCTTTTGTTGGTCATCTCTGAACTGATTATTGTTTTCATTGCATTTTGGCCCCAGTAAGATGTATTTGGTATTTTTACACCAGTAATTTGCATTTTTTTCTGTGCCCTAATATATGGACTATTTTTGTAAAAGTACAATATAATCCTTAGAAATATGTATTTTCATTTGTGGTCTCATTTAAAAGGTGCTGTAAGTTTTTTTTTATTCTGGAAGTTTGTTCCATTCTATAGTTTTTTTTTTGTTTATCTTCCTGTAGGTTTGTGAAACCCTGAAGAGGGGATCATTCAAAATCCCTTAATCTTATTATTTTACTCTCTCTTTCTCTAATTCAGTTACGCTTTCCCTTATGAATTTCAATGCTATGTCATTTGTTGCCCGTAAGTTTAATACTGATATAATTTTGTTATTTATGAGCTCTTTAAGTATTGGATAATTTCCTATGTGTTGTGAATGTTTATCTTGCTTCATTCGCTATCCTGTGTGTAATTCTTCTTACTTTAGATACTTCTGCTGCTTAGTATTTTGTATTCTACTCTCTTGTCTTTATTCTATGTTTTTTTTCATTTTAGATGTGTTTCTTGTAAGCAAGAGTTTGTATGGCATTGTTTTCTTAGCCAACTACCAGTTTATTTTATTGGATTTCTTCATGGATTGACATTTAAAGTTATGAGAGTTTGTTTCCTGTTTTCCTCTCTTTGTGTCTGTAATATTTTGGTTCTTCTTAAATTTTGTTTTTGTTTCCCTTCCTCTTTTATTTTAGTTCTTTGACCTCATGATTACTTTTTATAAAACTTTGATGCAACCCTATTTTCTAAGGTTCTTTCCTCTCCTTCCCCTACCCCTCCAGTTTTCTTTTTTAATTCATCACCTAGTTTGGGGGATTGGTTTAAAATATATTTTTAATATTTATCTAAGACCCCTCATTTTTCATTTATTTTTGCAATTCTCAGTTAAGTGGTGAGATCAAAATCCCACCTCCATCTGTCCTTGTAACTTCTTATATTTCTTGGTTTCTTTTCATTTCCTGTACCTTTTTTTCTAAAAATACTTTCTGATTCTTGTTCACTTAATTCTCTTCCCTTTATGTTCATTGCAAACTTTTATTCTTTGATTCATGATTTATGCCTTGTTTATTACTTCTTGAACCAATTTGTGTTCCTCATGGAGCTAAAGCTTCTGAAGTAGGAAGCTTGAGCTCTCTATTCTTTTAATGAAATTCTATTATTGTCTTTAGAGATCTTTCCACATTATTTCTTGTATTTTGTTTTGCCTCACTTTTAGAGTAACCAACTCATGAGGGAAATTATGTGTAGAAACAGTACCTTATGGTAAAAATTACTGCATCCCAGTTTGTATGCCTGATTTTTTTTGCTGTCCTCCTCATGGTTATTCTCCTCATCTTCCATTAACTAGACCCATCCCCTCATCTACGCTCTGCTGGTTAATTCTAATTGCTCAAATTTCCCTTTTCTGAGGGCAGGATATTGCCCATAATGCTACAGCCTTTCTTACAGGAAATGTTGTTCCAACATTCAACATCTCATTTGTTACTTCCCTCATAAGTTCTCCACCTCCCATTAAAGTCAGACATTGTTCCCCATAGGCATCTTTACTGGGACCCTCTTCTACCACTTGGTTGAAATGTCTCCATTTTATCCCTCTTGTTTAAATCCCTCCCATTTGCCACCTCTCACCATCTCCTGTAGTTCCTCTTTTTGAGGTGCTTTGGAGTTATTTTACCTTAATTATTAACACGTGTATTTGACTATGGTACATAATATATTCCCCTCTGTCTGCTATCTCTCCTTTCTCCATTTATATACCCTCACATTTTATAATTTTATCCCATGATAGATAGATAGATAGATAGACAGACAGAGAGAGAGAGATAGATAGATAGATAGATAGATAGATAGATGATAGATAGATAGATAGATAGATAGATAGATAGATAGATAGATAGATAGATAGATAGATTGATTGATTGATTGATTTACAGTGGCTTTAGATACTTGGCTTGTGGTGTTTGGGGCCCACTTTTCCACTATTGTGCTTCTTATTTCATTAAACTCAACTTTAATCTTTATTACTTTGTATATATTTTTTTAATCTTAGTGGTTCTTACTTTTTAAAACCTACAGATTATGCTTTTGTTACTCTTTCTCTTTTTAAAAATGATCTCCAAGGAGAGTTAATTTATTTCCTTATTCATTATTTCCTTGGTAGTTTTATTTATTTATCTTTCTTGGATGTCTATTGTTCAGTGGTGTCTTTGCCAAGTGAATATGCTTATGAATTTTATCATAATTTTATCATGTTTTTGCCTGCCTCAAATGTTTCCCTTTTACTGAACATTCATCTTTTATGATGGATGGAAAGTTTTCAGGCTGTAATTTTTAAATACCATCTAATCTTTGCTGCTTTTTGGAATATACATTATGCTTCAAATGTCTTTGTACAATTTTGTTATTTAAAGAAAAAACAGCTTACAAACTGCACTAAAACTTGGGATATCCTGCAGCATTCTGTTCTCTTCTGTGGTTTCTAGAGGATACAGAATACTCTTTCCATAATACTAATTTTATTTCCTCTATATTTTACTTTGTTTTTCCTCACTGCTTAAAATGTGTTAGGAATTATTAAATTTAGCCACTGTGTGTCTTGGACTTTGAAATGTAGTTTGTTCATTTGTTTGCAAATTTTTCCTTTTTTAAACAAGTTTTTTTATTTTATTTTTTGCTTTTTGGAGGGGGGAGAGCAGGGCAATTGGGATTAAGTGACTTACCCAAGGTCACATGGCTAGGAAGTGTTAAGTGTCTGAGGTCAGATTTCAACTCAGGTCCTCCTGACTCCAGGATTGGTGCTCTATTCACTGTGCCACCTAGCTGCCCCTGCAAATTTTTCAAAAGCAATCTACAGATTCTTTTGAATCATACATTGTTTTCTATATTCAGATAGCTGAGGAACACTATTTTTATTATCATTTGCTTTGTAGTGCTTGATGGTGGTTGTTGTAGTTGTTGTTACAGTTAGTGTTTTAATTTGTGTGTTCTCTTGGTAGACTTAGGATTCTGGCATTGTTTCTGTGCAACCTGTCTTTGAGGTCAGTATCTTTTGCTTGTATAGAGATTATATATTCTTTTAATTTTTTTTGTTTCTTTCCCTTGAGATTGTCTTGCATTTATTTATATTTTTATTCCAAATCAATTATTTATTTTTTATGTCTTTGGAAAGAATCCACATAATTGATTTAATTTTTCTTCTACTCTGTTATTTATTTTTGTGGTACAAGTTCTAAGTTCTGAAATTCATTTTCTGCTAATTTATGCTGCTGTTTTAAATTTCCCATGTGAATTATTTCCAAATATGGTTTTATTTAGTGCTTTCTTGAGATTCTTCAGGCTTTTATGTTTCATCAAACCTTGATTCACTTTCTTTACTCTTGTAAAATTTATTTACAAAACTTGTTATCTTTTTGAGATCACTGTACTCATCTTCTGAATTTTAGTAACTTCTCTATTAATTTACTTATTTCCAATCTAGGTTTTTAAATGGAATTTTCTTCCTCTTAATATCTGGTAATTTTCACCTTTTTTTCTTCATATTCCTTTTTCTCTCCCTTTCAGATTCCTCTTTCTTTGATGGCAGTCCTCCCTCCCAACTTCTTCAAAGGTCAATTTCTCACTGAAAAATGAAAATTAACATAAATGCACTTAAAGGAAAATAATATATACTAGGGGGGAAACAATTAAATAATTCTGATAAAAATCAAACATTCAAAATCTATAACAAAATGATACAAATCTAAAATATTGAGAGATATTCTTCATTAGACAAATTATAAAAGATATATTTCATTGGTTTTTTACATAACCATTTCCAAATGTTTGCTTTTCCTCTCCTACCCAATGAACCAGCTATCTCTTGTAACAAAGAATTTTTTTTAAAAAGATAGCAATTTAATGAATCAAGTCAATAATCAATGAAGTTAATAATAACCTATGAGATTCTGCATGTCCATATTGCCCAATCACTGCAAGAAAAGGAAAGATTTTCTTATCTCTCCTTTAATAACAAAGTTGGTCATGATAATCGTAGAGCACTCACTTTTCTTTGTTCTTGTTTCCTCAGTTTACATTATTGGACTTATTACACATGGAATTTTACTACTTGCTCATTTTCTACTACTTCAGTTCATGTATCTTCCCATGTACTTCGCAATTCTTCACATATACACTTTCTTACAATGCCATGAAATTCCATAGTGCATATATCACAGCCTTTTCCCAATGTATGGACATCCACTCTGTTTTATGTTCTCTGCTACTACAAAAATTCTTCCTATAACTATTCTGGTATATATGTAACATTTCTTTCTATGTGCTCCTTCAGAGTGTGTGCTTAGCAATGAGATCTCTGGACGAAAGAATAGACACTCTTATCTCTTCACATAATTTCCAATTGCATATCAACGTACCCATTATCCCTACAACTTCTCAAGTGTTGATTACTCTCATTTTCATTATCCTCATCAATTTTGGGGTTGTGAGAAGAAACACCAAGTTGTTGGAGTTTGTTGTTTTTTTAATTAGCTTTTATCTTATTATTAGGGGCAGGGAAATAGCATTTATGTATTACCTACTATGTGCCAGGCACTGCTCTAAGTGCTTTTTACAAATATTAACTCATTTGATGCTCCCAAGGACCCTATAATGTAGGCACCATTGTCATCACATTTTTTTAATTTAGGAAACTGAGGTAGACAGAGGATAAGTTCCATGATCTGGTTAACACATCTAGGAAATATCTGAGGCCAGAGTTGAACTAATGTCTTCCTGACTCCAGAATCAGAGCTCTATTCATTGTACTATTTGGTGATATGGAACAATCTTTTATATGATTATTAATAGTTTTCAATTCTTTCAAAAAATGCTTCTTTATCTCCTTTCATTACTTATCCACCAGAGACTGCCTCATCATAAATAATGCTTTTGAAAAGGCAAAGCCAATATAGTAGAGGGGTATAAAGCAGTATAGAGAGTTCCCCTTCACAAACTCCTCTAAAACAATCTAGAAAATGCACCATGCTGATTCTTGATGGAGAAATACAGAAAGTCAAAGTGAGTTAGCTGTCTAGCCCAACATAGCATAAGAAGACAAAGAGAGAGATTTTTGGACAATGGGAATGGGGTCAGGTCAGACCATGAATATACTGAGCATAGTTTACTCCATTATCTAGAGAGAGGCTTTACACCAAGGCATGAGAAAGTTTCAGACCCATAGCAGGGAAATATAATATGAGTAGATTCCAATTGGAATCAAAATTCATTGCTTCCATATCAAAGGAAAAATACTACAAGCAGCCAGAATGAAAGAATTTAAATATCAAGAAGTCATAGTCAGGACCACACATGATTTAGCAACCACCATAGTATAGGAGTAAAGAGCTTGGACGTGATATACCAGAAAACAAAGGATATGGGCTTACAGTGAAGAATAACTTACTCAGCAAGTCTGAGTGCAATGCTACGGGGGAAAGTGGATCTTTAATGATATGAAGACCTTTCAAGTATTCCTGATGAAAAGACCAGAGCTGCAGGGAAACACTGAAGTACAAATACTGGGGTGAAGTGAAACAAAAAGTTAGTATGAATGAACAATGATGAGACTAAACAAAGATAAACTATTTACATTTAAATACAGGGAAATGACACATGTGTCTCCTCTGAATTTACATAATTAGTGCAACAATGTAAATTCAGTGGGTTTTTTAATCCTACTCTTTCATGTACAAGGAACAAAACTCTGCTCAAATGCAATGATCAATGGTAGTTATCAATCCTGTCTGACAATATATCCAATATTTTACATCCATAATTCCCCAACTTTGTAAAGGAAGAATCTAAATGCATTTTTTTCAATTCTTCTATTGGACTATGCTTGGTTATTATAATTACAGAGTTGTCTGGTCTTTCCATTTATATTGTTGCTATGATTGTGAATATTGTCTTCCTGATTATGCTTATTTCATTCTAAATCACTGATAGAAATCTTTCATGTTAAGCCAATTTTTGAAAGAAAATAATTCGTGCTAAGAAGTTGCAAAGAAATGCTCATCAGGGGGTAAGGACAGTTAGCGTATTGTAGTCTGTTAATTTACCTCGATACAAGAACAACTTTTTTATGAGCAGTTTACTTTGTAACTTATTATTTATGTGTTTGTATTCTCTCTCTCCCTCTCTCCCTTTCTTACTCTCTCCCTCCCTCTCTCTCTCTCTCTCTCTCTCTCTCTCTCTCTCTCTCTCTTTCTCTCTCTCTCTCTCTCCTCTCTCTCCCCCCACATACACATATATGTATATATAAATATAGATGAATGTATACATGTGTGCATACATATATATACTACACACACACACACACACACACACACACACACACACATAAACATGAATGGAACCAGCAGAACAGTGGGGAGCATGGACTCTATTTCTGTCTTCAGAGCTGACTCTAGAAGGTGCCACCAGTCTTTTCTGGTAATTACCTCTTTCAGGACATATAGGACATCCAAAGCAACAGGTTCTAAATACGGACCACCTTTGCAACATCACTAAGGGGTAAGAATTACAAGAAATTGGGCCTTTGGACCATAAGGGTTTGGAGGCTTGTCAAATGAACGTGAAAATAAACAGGAGAGGCGCTCCCTTCTATGGAGTGTTCTTGTGAAATCCCCAGCTGGGGATTACCAACAGCCAATTAGTGTTTTGCTATTGCCTCTCAGCTGGACCTATTCTGTAGTCATCAGCCTTAATGCCACTGCAACACTAAGATTTCTTTTTGGATTTATGACTCAAATCAATTCAACAAACATTTATTAAGTGCCTACTATGTTCCAGGCATTGTGCTAAGCCCTAGAAATTCAAAGGGAAGCAAAAAACAGTCTCTGCCTTCAAGGAGCTTACAATCTAATGAGTGGGCAATACACAAAGAAATATATACAAAGCAGGTTTTTTATAGGATAAATAGGAAACAATTACCAGAGGTAAGGCACTGGAATTAACAGAGGCTGGGGAAAGCTTTCTACAGGAGGTGAGAATTTCGTAGGCACTTAGAGGAAACCAATAATTAGGGTAGAGGATGGAGTCTATCCTAGGTATAGGGGACATCCAGAGAGAATGACTGGAGCTGAGACTGGAGGATCTTCCTCATGGAACAGGTTGGAGTCCAGTGGCACTGGACTATAAAGGGGAGGATGGAAGCAATGGAGAAGGCATCATGACCTTCCTCCCAAACAACAACAGCAACTAACTGACTTTCCCCTAAGGGCAAGAGCACTGGACTCAGATTTAAGCACTAGTAGCATTTATTAAAATTAATAAATCAATACCATTCTTTTATATCTCTCCCAAGACACAAGTTGATATACAGATTCATGAATAATTCACTTTCACCTCTATACTAAAATCAGTCACTCTTTCTTTGACCACTCCAAATTGACAACTAAGGAACACAGATGAAGCTATAACAAATTACTATTGCATACTAATCAAATAAAGAATCATGAACAATCATAAAGAATAGAAAAATGGGTTAGCCATCCATCCTGTTATACCGAAAGGGAGCAAAGAAGAGAAAGAGCAAATTCACAATTTACATGAAATCTTTGTCAGAAGTTTACCACCAATTGTACACTCCTCTTGCTGTTGTAGCCTCAGCTATCCATCTGGCCTTGGTGGAGCCCAGCCACTTTCAACCCAGACATGGCTGGCCATACATCTTTACTCTTTCTCTTCAGCATCTGTCACCTTTCCTCCTCACCCATCCTACTCACCAGAATCCAATCAAATCTCTTCCTCAGCCTCTCTCTTCCCTATCCTCTTTGTCTATGCTACTGGGCTGATGGGCCAGCAGTAGTGGTGATGGCCACAGTGACCACACTCATCTCCCTTTTCTCTATCATGTCCTCTGCTCTGTGGAAAGACCTAATCCAGATTCCACATGCTCATTAACTTCTTGATCCTAGTTCTTAGACCCTCTCCCAATGGTTTCTGCTCCGCAATGACTCTAGTCTATGGGAGACAATGTCTTTTGGTCCTTAGCATATGCTAGAGGAAAGGAGTCTATTCTGACAGCAGGAACTCTTAGTCTACAGTTCTCTGTGCCTGAGAGGCACCATAGGTTATATTCTGATCAGATATCACTGTAGGGCATAAGCAGGGTTATGGGAAGGGCAGAGATTTATGAACTACTTCCTGAAGCCATAATTTTGAGCCTAATCCTTGTCTTCCCTCCCTTGCTCCTACTCTGATGTTAATAGGAGCTGCACAGTTACAAATATGAGACCTGGAACAAATTGGATTGATGTGAGATCAACACAAACCACATGTTACTTGACAGATTCTCAAGCCCCTAAAATGAAGTCAAAGACAGAATCTCCTTCTGAAACAATTAAGCAAATCTTTTGTCAACATTAAAGCAAGCCTTTTTAGTCTTAGCATCCCCCCTCCAAGATCTAGCATGATGTTTGCTTTTTCTATATTTGAAAAACATGCTGCTTTTTCTGTTGTGTTTTTGACTTGCTGTAAGCAAAACAAATATCAGAATAAACATAGACAATGTTGGTAATTAGAAGAAGTTATATTAAAAGTTTGAGTTCAGTTAGCAAGTTAATTCTGGCCATTACTTATTTTTAAAAACCCTTTAGAAACGTCAATGGACCACTTTTATCTCTAAATTGATGTTCATATTGAGCAAACATTTTTATTTTAAAAATATTTATTAATGCATTTTAAAATAACAATAATAAGCTCATTATATTTTAACATGAAACATTTAAAAAATAAAACTATTTTCTAAAATAAAAAAATTAGTGAGAAGAGTGGAATTGTTTTTATATATTTTTAGAAAATTCTTTAATATCTGGATTTTCCTCTCTGCTTCTGCAGTCAGTCTATTGTGATATGATATTTAGATTGAAATACAGAAAGAAAATTTGGCATCACACAGAAATGTAATTGGCAAAGGCAGGAATATTGTAATAGGCACATAGTGTCTTAATATGACTTTTAAAAATAGTTATTTTCTCCCAATCACATGTAAAAATAATTTTTAACATTCTCTTTTTAAGTTTTGAAGTAAATCATCTTTTGGCAAACTTTTCAGATTACTTTTTGGTTATCAGGAGGCCTGTTTTGAGCCAGAACTACAAATCATTTGCTACCCCCACATGAAATCTAATATCAGTAAGACCTGTTCTCAATTACCATTGGAAACTCCGCATCCTGAGGGCATGGCGGGTTTTTCACCCCTTTAATCTTCAGCGTCTAACACAGTGCTGGGTACATAGCAAGGGCCTTAAGAGATGCTCATTGAATTGAATCAAAATAGGAAATTTTCCCCTTCCTCTCATTTTTCTTTCATTTGTGTTGCCTAAAATGCTGGCATTTGTATATTCTCCTTTGAACAGTAAGCACATTAGAAAAGATATGACTGATAGGTACTGTGTATGAGGGATGATGAGGACATTTCACCAGCAGATGAGTATACTGGGGAGGAACTACCTGAATGGGTATTAGGTATGGGTAAGTGGGGCACCTCCTCATTGGGTAAGTATGTTGAAAACGAGGGAACTGAGTATGGAGTAGGCACAGGGTTTGTGAGTGGAAGATGTCTTCCCATTGGATGATCATACAAGAAAAGATCTAGCTTAATGAATTTGGGGTATGGAAGGATATCTACATACTGGATAGACTGGAAGGGACAGCATTCAAGGCAAGAAGAACAAAAACAGGAGATGTGGTTTCATGTTCTAGGAGCAATGTGGCTAGATCATAGAGTACAGTAGAATGTAAAAAAATGAAAAGAGGTAGGGAGAGGCCTAATTATGAAAAATTTTAATTGTCAAATAAAAGATTTTATATTTAATCTTGGAAATAATAGAGAAACACAATTTATTGAATGCTGAAGGAATATAATTAGGCTCCATTTGGGGGACATCATTTTGGCAGTTCAATGAAAGGTAGGTTGGAATGCATAGACCTGTGGTTCTGGGACCAGCTAGATAGTTAATGAGGTATTCCAGATGAGAAATGATGGTGGTCTGACCTGGGCAGGGTAGTGCTTATGTGAGTGGGGAGATTTATTGAAACAATTTTGTAAAGGAGGAAATTATAAGATTTGGCAAGTAGTGAGCTCAAGAAAGCTCAGGAAAGGAGGGGAGGATGACACTGGGATTTCAAAGCTGAATGACTAGAAGAATAATGGTATCCTTGAGAGTAACAGGGAATTTAGAAAAGGGGAAGGTTAGGAAGAAAACTATGGGCATGTTGATTTTGAGATGCCTTTAGGATCAACTCAAGATGTCCAAAAGCTGTTGGAAATGTGAGACTGGAGCTCTCCTGAGGGGTAGTACATGTTACATAGATCTGGAATGATTCTCAGTGGGATAATGAACCCAAAAGCCTATGATGGGAGAAGAGGGTAATTGACAATTTAAAGTGCTACATAGTCCTTTGAATATTTTGCCTGAGCAGAGGTTTTTCAATTTGAAATAAAACAAAACTCATTGGTGAATTAGGAGAGTGTAGTTTCAGTCAAATGACATGGTCAGTATACAAATTGCAGAGGATTTAGGAGAACATGAGAAAAAAGGAAGGAGAATCACCAAGTCCGGACAGTTAGCTCAAGAAGTTTAGCCTTGAAAGGAAGAAGAGAAATATGATGCTAACTAATGAGTATGGTTCCATCTAGTGAGGGTGTTTATTTATTTATTTGTTTACTTTTAGTTTACTACATTCAGTTCCACAAAGTTTTGAGTTCCAACCCCCCCAATAGTGCTGTGCAATCTAATGTACATTCTACGTATGCTTTCAAATCAAACATTAGACAAGGTGTAAAGAAGAATTACAACCAAAGGAACGAACAAGTAAGAAACAAGAGAGAGACAGAGAGAGACAGAGAGAGAGAGAGAGAGACAGAGAGACAGAGAGACAGAGAGAGAGAGAGACAGAGACAGAGAGAGAGAGAGACAGAGAGACAGAGAGACAGAGAGAGACAGAGAGAGAGAGAGAGAGCAAATAGTTTGTTTCCATCTGCATTGAGACTGTAATTCTTTCTCTGGAAGTGAATGGCCCTTTCCATCTTGAGTCATTTGGAGTTATCTTATAGCCTTGTACTGCTGAGAGAAGCCCAGTTTATCCAAGTCAATCATAACAGATACAATGTGCTTGTAATTGTATACAATGTTCTATTGCTTCTGCTCACTAGTGAGGGTATTTTTAAGGATGGGGAATATTGGAGTGTTAATAGACAGCAGGGAGGAGTCAGTAGACAGGAAGAGACTAATGATAAGAAAAAAATAACGTCTGTGGAGAGTCAGGAGTGTTATGTTGGAGAAGCCAGGAGTGGGTGTAAAGAAAAATAGAACACAAAAAAGACTTTGAGCTAATAATGAATGTAATGATCTGCCTTAGTCCCTGAGAATACATGATAACTTCCCTCTCATTAGGGAGGCAGGAGGCTAAAGCCATGGAATGTTGTATAGGTTGACAAAGAAAGTTGCTTTATTGGTTGGTCGGATTGGTTGTTTTTCCTTATTTCAAAGGAGGGTTCAGTGGAGATGGTAGTAGAAAGGGGAATAATTGTCATGATCAAAAGAAAAAGGCAACAAGACGACTGTTTTTAAAGAGGATTCTATCCTTGTGCAAATTTCTAAGCCAATAGGTTCAAGGAAAGCTCAAACAATACTATCATTCTTTACTTATTGTCACTCAATCTTAAATATGTGTAATATTACAGATTACATATTTCCCCTCGTTTAAAAGGACAAATTCTTAAAAATTGGATCCATTATCAGGACAATTTTACTGGGACTTTGCCCTAAGGTTCCAAGTTTAGAAATCTCTAAAATGACTTGCATTCCTTGGGATTGTAGAAACAATAGATCTTAATAACTAGTTAGCAAGAATTTGTTATATTAGTATGCTACCAAATGTTCACTTGTGAGTTGCCACAGCCAAACCCCAACCTTTCCCCCTACCCCATAGCAGTTCTTGCTCCCGTGGTCTTGGAGGGCCCATTACCTTCATTTGATATGAAGTTTAGAGTTGTTCCAGACTCAAAGATTCTTAGTTACGGCTTTAATTCTCATTAATGCTTTGCCTACACAACTTGCAGATCTGGACTTAAATCTGATAATGAGCTCCCCAGATCTGATTTTCTCATCGCAATACTTTCCATGATTTAGACCTGATTATTACACCACAAACAGCGCCCCTCTCTAGAATCATTTGCCCAACCCCTACTTGTCCTGTCAGCTTAAGTCACCAGAGGGCAGCTAGCTAATCGTCCCCTCACAGTCTATGATCAGCTAACTTTGGGACTGGAATTTCTACTAGTATCTCTTGCTAATCATCACCTGATGTATTCTCCCCAGTATTCTTTGCCAGTGGGTATGAACTTTTACAAAATATTTACAAAGAAGATACGTATAGCAGCATTAGAACTCACAAAGGGGGAGAGTACACCCTTCCTTTTGCACAGAATTCCTGGGGAGAGTGGGCTCAAAATTGGAGTGATTGCTACAAAGCATCCTCCACCCTAATTGAGGGTGAGGCACTACTTTTTCATGGTGCTAGGATTCTTTTTCTTCAAGGAGAACTTGGAATCCCTACCAAGTTCTGGGTATGATATATCCAAAGGATGAGTCCTTTCTCTTGTTTAACTGGTCAGTTTTCTTCTGGGCTGTTGCTTCAATTCAGTGCCGAACTGGGTCAAGCAGCCTGCTAAATTGCTTCACTGGCCCAAACTCAAGTTCAACTACTACTGTCACTAACAGCAGAATTTGAGTTATTGGACAGACCTCAGATTCTTCTAATAGATCTCCCAATCTCACTGGTTGTACAGGGACTCCCATTGATGGATCTCCTAATCTTATCAGTCACCTAGGCCTTTTCTTATCAGAATATTGTTTGTTATGTATCCTTTATTTTCAAAGAGGACCAATGACATCTTGACTTGCATGTGAATTGGATTGAAGTAAGGCAGAGTTGTACAACCCATGCCCCTGTCAGCCTCACTCTCTCTTCCAGAGTCATTGAAGTCCAGGGGAAAGGCAAAAATCAGAATGACTGGCAATGGCCCAGGATGTAGTGGACAACCTTGGTGTCTTTGTATATAGATAGCTATATAGATACTACCTAGAAACTATATTAATTATATATCTACATATAGGAATTACAGATTTGTAATTCATAGCATAATATATTGATGATAGGTAATGTATGTTAATTATATAAATGATATAATTTATTATCTCTATGTATACACAGACACACATCAATATTTTACGGATTGAGAAACTGGGGGCTGAGGGCTGCTCATTGCCACATAGCTAGAATGTAGCAGGATTTCCAACTTCCCAGTCTCTTGACTCTCCTATTCTTGTTCCCATATAACATGCTTCTTATACAAGTACTGTATGTTTGAGTGCATTGTTGTGGCAACGTGAGGATTTGAAGTCTTCCCTGGCATTTCTACTTCCCTCAGCACCAGGATATGGACACGTGGTTTGCTCTTAACATTTGTTGTTACTGATAATCCCTGATAATTATTTTCCTGTTAAGAAAAATACAAATGGGAAGAGCTATTCCTGAAATTGTGTGACCTCTTCAAAATAGAAAGGTATAGAGCTTGCTGTATAGTCAAATTGTTGCCATTGGCTGCTATCTTTTTGAGTCCATCTGTCCAGTGCCATGACAGATTGGCAGCTATTTTTCAAAGCACCAGCATTATATAGAATGACAAGTGGAAGGTCACATATTTTTTTAACAATAAAAGCTATTAAGGCAAGAACACTCTAGGAGCTGTGCACAAGCAAGCCTGAGCTGGGGAGACCATTCCCAGAAGTGAAGAACATGACATTAACCAGACCCAGGCTAGAAAGCTATTTAGCTCACATTGCAAACAGACCCTTTCTTCCTTTACACATTAACCCCTAGATGATTTTTACTTAGTTCTCCAAAGGATATTATTGATATTCTGATGGCACATTTCAAGATCTGGTATGTGTGTTGTAGTTAACACATTTCCCGCTTTTATCACATGAAATCAAAATATTCATTAAAATTCCAAAGACTGCAGTGATGAAAGTCCTCCAAAATACTCCTTGCCATTTTCTTGGGTCCACGTTTCCCCAGACAAGCCTCTTAAAGGCTTGTGTTGGCCTTCAGATGGAGTGGGTGTTGAATCTGCTCATTAAAAACATTTAGATACTCTAAAGTGAATGTGTTTACCCCCAAAGAAAACCATGACTGTTGAAGTGTTCTTTTATCTGTGAAACAAGTTCTGACTCGAGTAATTTCCTCTTTTGATCCTGCATCTGGGGGTTATCAGCAGAGCTTGGAGCCTGGAGATTCTTTATGGCTGCTTAGGATAATATAAGGATTAACCTCATTCTGTGATGGGTTTCAAAGCCTGGTACAGGTCTTCCCTAACTACCTGGGTAGGTAAAGGTCAGCCCAGGGTAGGGTCCTGAAGGAAAGCAGCTGCCTCCTCACATGCTGGCTGTAATAGCAAGAAGAAATGCAGCTGGAGGCAATGTAAGGTAGGCAAGGACCAAAGGGCAGAGGGCAGAGACGAACACATAGATTTTCACATCATATACATTCAGATGGTAGTTGAACATTTAGAAGGAGATGGTTTCTGAATTTGGCATCAGAGAACCTATGTTTCATTACAATTTCTGCCTATTAATTCCCCATGTGTCCTAGGGCAATAAGAGGCCTCCATTTCTCCCTCAAAATGAATCCCTTGGATAAAACACTTTCTGAGGGTCCCTCCATGACATTTGTCATCCCTATACCGAGTATAAGCTTTAGAATCTCAACTCTTGAGTCACCAGTAAAGGCAGTGTGGCAGGAGTCCAGAGTCCAAAGATCTTTATACTAAGAGAGTCAGTACACATAGTTTGAGTTCTGGGTGTAGAGTTAATAACTATGTGGCCTTAAGCAAGCAACATTATGTCTAGCAGATTCAATTTTATAATTTTTCAAATGACCAGATGAGTCTAGAGCATGAGGTACCTTAAAGGTCATCTATAAGATCCTCTCATTTTACAGATAAGGAAACTGAGGCCCAGAGATGTAAATTGACTTACTTCACTCAGGTAATGAGCAACTTTAGCAGAATGTGAATGCACACATTTTAATCTTCTGGGTGTTGTATTGCCTACCTTAAGTCCAATTTAATTGCCATGCTTCTTTGTAGTAACCCTCTGGAGAGAAGGAGTCTGTTTTCAGGCACGTCTTTAGGCATAGCCAACAAGATACTAATCTACTAATTCTACCAAGTTCATTTAGGCCCTCCATTCATAAAATACAAGTAATAAATCCAAATGACCAACAACCTTGTGTTAAAACAATATAAATGAAATAAAAATAAAATGTGTCATATTAAAATAAATAATTACAAATATAAAAACAGTTATCATGTTAAAATATCATTGACTTTAACAGATCAAAATCACTTATGGCTTTGCTAGTATTCTACCAGGCTGTAAATGACACAAAAATATATGTATGTATATATGTATGTATGTATATGTATATGTGTATATATACATATATAATCTGTATCTATCTAGCTATCTATGTAGACAGCTAATATGTGTGTGTGTTCATGTATATGTGTGTGTGTAGGTAGATTGTTAAAAGGATGATTGATGAACATCTAGAAGGGAAAGCAGTAATTAAAAAACAAGAATAACAAAACCACAGCTTCATCCAAAATAGTTGAAGCCAGATCCAGTTTTGATAGAATTACTGAAGTGATAAGTAAGGGGAATATTGTGGATATAGACTACTTAGGTTTTATCTGAGTTTTGGGCAAGTGTATTGTATTGCTCTTGTGGAAAAGCAGGCTTGATGGTAATACAATGAAATGGAGGCAGAACTGGTAGGACAGCCAAATTTAAAGAGTAGTTGTTTCTGGCTCTATGTCAGTGGGGCAGGAGGTCTCCAGTAGAATAGCCCAGGTACTTGTGTTGGGCTCTAGGTGGTTTAACATTTTGTTGATGGTTTGGATGAAAGAAGAGATTAAATGCTGGTCACATTTAACTCAAAGCTGGAAAGGATAACTTAGACACTGGTGGATAGGAATAGTATCGAATTAGGTACTAGCGGGCTGAATGAAGGGCTGGAGAGAGGAAGATTCAATTTAATAAAGATAAATGTAGAAACTTAAACTTGTACCCTGAAAACCCTGACTGCCCCAGTACAAGATGGGAAGCATCATGAGAAAGCAGTTTCTCTGAAAAAGATCTGGGGGTTAGGGTGGACTGCCATTTTAGTAGATTTCCACTCTTTTCTCCTCAAGGCCTCCATTTTGAGAGGCTCGGACAGGCTAGCTTCCATTCCTGTCCCAGCTCTCATCCTTACTTTCTGGATTTCAAAACAATACTTCAGCTGCTATGTTAGCCTATATCTTTCTTGACTGCTTAAGATCTCCTTGCCCATGATTCTAACTCTATTACCATCTCGCCCTGGCTTACTTTTTCGAATTGTCCCCCATCTCCCTTCAGTGAGTTTCTCTGGGGGTGTCCACACCTGGCCCACCAACTTTGGCTTCCCTTCCAGCTCTACTCCAGACTTTGGGAACTTCCAAACCTAGCCCCCATGCTCCTCCTACTGTGTATTGTCTCCACACTTTTGAAATGAAGTTCCACAAGAGCAGGGACTGTAATTTTCCTGCTTTTCTTTGTATCCCCCAAATTTAGTCCAGTGCTTAGAACATAATAGGCACTTTAAAAATGTTTCTTTCCTGCCTCCTCATGAAGTAGAGCTTGTAGTATGACATGTCAGTCAAACAGGCTAAGAAATTCGTGGGAAAAGAAAATCATACATTAAGGGCTTATCATATCCTAAGCCTTGATGATACCAATACAAATATTTAAAAAGTGAGACAGTCTTGGTGCACAAGGAGCTAAAATTCTAGGAGGAAAAGATAGAGCAGCTATGGAAATCAAGGCTAAGGATTCATTCAGTCTGGGCCCAATCCAATTCAATCCAATCCAAGAAACACTTATTAAGTGCCTTAGCTGGGTGGATAGAATACTGAGGCTGGACTCAGAAAGACTCATATTCCTGCATTCAGATATGGCCTAAAATGCTTGCTAGTAGTGTGACCCTGGGCAAGTTATTGAACCCCTTTTGTCTCAGTTTCTTCATCTGTATAAAGAGCTGAGTAAGGAAATGGAAAACCTCAAATGGGGCCACAAAGAGTCAGACATGACTGAAATAACTGAACAATGGTGTTCTAAGCATCATGCTAAATTCTGGAGATACAAAATAAAGAGAATCTATACCCCCAAGAAGCTTACAATCAAATGAAGGAGAGGTGGGAATAACATGTAAAGGAAGACAGGAAATAGGGGACATGCCAGGGAATACCTAGTATGGAGGCATCTTGTCCAGTGATGTTAAAACCAAGCAGAGCAGCAGACACTGAGTAGAGTGAGGCCAAAGTCTGGTTTCTGCCCTCCATAAAGGAAGGCATTGAGAGGAGTTTAATATTCCACCCTCTAACCATCCAATCACAACTTACATTAAGAGAGGTATAATTTTCCAGTGGTTTCTCTTCTGGCCAGAAGCTCTGAGGGTCTTCCCCTCTTAGACTGATTCTTTTATGAAGGCAAACTAGACCATTTTTACCTCAATTCTAACCTAGCTTTTAATTACTGAATAGGTGTTGCCTCGAATTGTGACCTGAGAAAGACCTTAGCTTAAAAGGGCAAAGATCTCCCACTGCATCCTGGGCCATCACCAGTAATCTAGACCTACATCTTGTCACTGGACTCTGATGACTCTAGAGGAGAAAGTGGGGTTGATGACTGCCTCACTCAAATCCAATTCACTTGCAAGTCAAGACCTCACCTTCCTGACATCATTGGTCATTTTTGAGAATGAGGGAACAACAATAAATAACCTCTCAGTACAAATCAGTTCACTTCAGGACATCACTGGTTAAGAAGAACATGGATGAGCTAGTGACCATCTAGAGGAAAGCAACCAGCATGGTGAAGGGCCTTGGGTTGATGGCTGAAGGAACTCAGTATATTTAGCCTGGAGAAGAAAAGGTACAGAGGGCATCATAGGAGATGTCTGTTCCCACTTATTTGAAGGGATGTCGTCTCAATGTTAGAAAAATTCAGTCTCTTCTGCTTGGCTGCAGAGTGATGGACTGGTAGCAGAGCATACAAGGTGCCAAGAAACAAATTTAGGTTTGATATCATGGGTGGGGGGAGCTAACAGCCTTCCCAAAGAAAAGAGTAACCCATAAAGGAAATGGGCTTCCAATAAGTTAGTGAGTCCCCCTCAGCTGAAGATGTCACATAGTGGAAGAATGAGCAATTATTTAATGTGTTGTATTGGGAATTATTTTTCAAGCATAAGTTGAGTTAGACGACATCTGAGACCCTTTCCATTTCTAATGAGATTCTGTGATATTAATCTCATCTCTAATGAGATTCTATTGTAACCTGTAATACAAGACCCCAAGGTTCTAGGCTCCCATGGACTAGGTCCAATCCAAAGGGCCTGATATCAAGTAGATATCAGCTTGTTGATTCCTCCTGAAGTTTTATCAAGATATACTCCTAATCTGAGTACCTTTTGGGTAAAAGAAGTCTGCAGCTCCCAAAAAGGACTCAGGAAATTAAATGCATATTAGGCACAGGAAAGACTTTATTTTATCCCCACCCTAAGTATTTCAAAGATGCATTTCATTCATGGAAACCCATAAACCAAGCAAAGTATAAAGCATTCAAATGGCTCATTGACTCTGCCTGGAAGAGAGCTAGACTTTGAGGTGGGTTCCCAGGAGGGCAATCCCCTGTTATCCTGATGAAACTCCCTTCTCCCACAGGGTCAATAACACTTCCTCCACGACTCATAGTACAAGTCTGTGGTTTAACTTCCCCCAGAAGGTAAATATAATTTGGAAGGTGCTGAAAAAGCAATTTTTCCAGCATACTTACAGTGAGCAATTTCCTGTCTATTTTCTAATTAGGGTGTCAGATAAATACACAGATGGTTTTCCATCTTTCTCTAGGAAGAAATCTCCAGGTAAATCTCTTTTGCTATTTCTCTCCTTCAGATGTCCAGTCCTAGAATTCTCAAATTTGAAAACTCTTCAATTTGGGCCCAGAGTGCACAGATATACTGCTATGTCCCTTCCCAAGAAAGCTCTTAGTGACCCACTTGCTATCATCTCTTGAGCTGGGGAAATCCACTCCCCAGGTCTCCAATTTCTGACCTGTGCTCAGAAAAAGGAAGAATAAAGGCCAAAGGGAGACAGAAACCTAAGATCCAAGAACTCCCCTCTCTGAACACCTGGGTAAATGCATGTGGCTTGTCATATGCTTCTGCAACAAATTACTATTACCTGCTCCTGGGCATAGAAAAGGTTCTACAATGCCTCTCTCACACCAGAGTGCCTGTCCTCACTGCTGTAAAGCTGTTTATCTCTCTAAAGTGGAAAGGGAAGTCTGAGAGTTCATTTTTTAGGAGAATGGGAAGGAGGACGATGGATTCTTAGGCAGCTAACCACAGGGAGATAGCCCTGGTCTCTGAAACCCAATTAGGGCAAAAATGGTCAGCATGCTTTATGAAAAGGTGCACCTTAAATGCCTCTAGACCAGGCCTTCTTAAACTTTTTCTACTTGAGACCCCTTTTTGAGATTCAGCAGCATTAGTTGGCCTTGAGCAGTCTGAAAGCATGCACAGTGCAAAGTACATATCCTTTCGGTTCAGAACCAAGGCTGCAGGGGAGTTGCATGATGCAACACAGGCAAGAGCTGCCAGAAACACCTAGGATTCACTACCTGTTTGATTTTTAGCTAATTGTGGTTACTGCATGATCAGAAACCTTTTGCTCTCACCAAATCTGGGAGTCACCACTCACAGTTTAAGAAGCACTGTGTAGACAGAGGTCCATACCCAATAATCTCATTAACTTGATTAGAAAACTAGTCTGTTTGCTCAGTGACTCCCCTAAACAGCCCTTAAACTGTGAGGTATGGCAAAACCTATATTCTCCGTTGTAGATTTCCAGACGGCTTTTGCGATTTGTAGTGACTGAAAAAAATACCATGTGGCCAGATTTGAGTAATGAAACTTTTGAAAGAAAATTAGACTGGACCCCAAGTGAAAACATCCAGTCCATCCCTAGACCTGTGCTCTAAGTCCATTGAACTATTTGGATCTGCCCAAAGCCTGTCTCTGCTGGCGAGTCTTTGAGAACTCTGGGGACTCCTCGCCATGGAGAAGGATTTCAGCGGAGGAGCAAAGTGTATAGACTGGGAAAAGGGAGCATTAATCACCACTCTGGTGACACCCTTCCCAATGAGTTTTGTTTAACATCATCTTTCTTGTCTCAATAGCACATTAGCTGAAGGCATCTGCTTTGGTCCCCAAATTCAGAATGTTCTGAGAAAACAACCTCACGGCCAAAAGAGCCGAGTGAAAGGCTTTCCAAAGGACAAGTCTAAACAATGTTCCAATGGGAATGAAAACCCAAAGGAATAAGGAAGTGTTGTGAAAGGGGTGCTTTCTCTCCTCTCCATAGGGGCCTTAATTACGGAGTAATCAACAGCCATGGCAGGGTAGCGCAGGAGTGCTGCCCATACAAAATAACACCTTGGACGGGAATGAATTAGAAAGCAATGGACTGGAAATGGTGGCTTTCCAAGCAATCAACAACAACTTGAAAACAAAATAAAAGAACACAAGAGCCTTTCATTTGGTTTAATTTTTTTTAAGTTCTGACCCCCCCCCCTCAGTCTCAGACAGTATCTGGGTGCCAGCATTGGTGATTATTGTGTAGATGGGATTTGTATTTTTCCAACTCAATGGAGGAAATGATCCATGCCAATGAGTAAGTTGGGCTTTATCTGAGAGATGATCAAGAAAGTCCCTAAATATATAGGATGGAGAAACAACCATCTTCCCTAGAACATTGCAATCCAGTATGTACTTAAATAGAAAGAGTATGAGACTTGTTCAACTCGCTTTCCATTCCTCTGAAGCATATTTTAGAGAATTTGCTTTTTTCTGAATGGTCTAGAAGAATGAGCCCTGGTGAAGGAGTCAGAACTGAGGGCAAGTTCTAACTCTCAACTTACTGCTCATGATACTAGGCTGGTCACTCAGCTTCTCTGTACATCATGTTCAACACAGATTTAAAATAAAGAAAAAAAGAGGAATATTGCTTGAACTACCTGCCAATTTCCAACGTCAGTATCCTGTTCTCTTTCTCCTCTTCCATCTCATTTTTGCCCAGATATATATTATCCTCCAACTGCATATCCACTTGATTTTATTTTCCTATGTGGATAGCTAAACCAACTCCTTTTAAGTGATAATGGATCTCATTTAGTGATATCTGCAAGGTTTCATGATTTGATTACATTAAGCAAAATGTCATTGGCAAAGAGGAGCATCTGGAGGGTTCAAGAACCCCTCTTGGAGTAACCAATGGATAGAGAAGCAGCTCTAGAATCAGTTCAAGGCCAATCTCAGATACTTACTAGCTGAGTGAACCCGGGCAAGTCACTTAACTTCACTTGCCTAAAAAAAATCCCTGTGATATTCTAAACCTCTTCCATGGAATTTGGGGAATCTAAACTACCTTAGGAAACCACATGTTGCTCTCTTTTTCACTCTGCTTGATTTTAATAATTACTGAAATTCTTTGAGGACCCACATGTATTTCTTCACCATCATGGTCACTCTGGCAACACAAATTAGAGCCCCTCTGTGCCTTAGTACAAAGTCTCTCAGAGTGCCTGTATCTATAAAATTTTCTATTCTTTAGCCATTGTAGAAAGAGACATCTTTAAGTTAGGGCACCTAGGTTGTGTGGTGGATAGAGAGCTGGGCATGGAAGCAGGAAGACCTGAGTGCCAATATGGCCTCAAACACTTCCTAGCTGTATGACCTTTGGCAGGTGACTTAACCCTGTTTGCCTTAGTTTCCTCATCTGTAAAATGAGCTGGAGAAGGAAATGGCAAGCCACTCCTGTATCTTTGCCCCAAAAAATCCTAAATAGGATCATAACATAAACAGTCAGATATGACTGAAATAATTATACAAGTCTTCAAGTTCTATTAGACTGGTCTTCAGATGATAGACATAGGTTGCTGAGGACATGCTTGAAGCTTGGCATAAGTCTACTATCCATGTGACTATCATGGATCGCTCACCTTTATTAGTCCTTAGTTTTCTAATCTTTAAAATGAAGGGACTAAATAGATAACTCCTCAGATCCCCTTTTCATCTTACTCTATGATACTGTAATCATAAGACATACTAGAACTTGGCATTTACTAGCATAGCTTCTGTAAACGTCAACTCCACAGAAACAGACTTTGATCCATAATTATGTATTCTCTAAAATTCCTAAAAGAAATAGTGTATGGTGCTTTTTTCCAGAGTGAGGTGAGGGAAAGGAATGGGTCCTTTATTGAATTATAGAATTGTAACACTACCAGAGAACTCTGAAGAGGAATCCTTTTGACTCTTCCTAACAAATGTCCATTCACCCTTAGATTAAAGGCTATCAGTGATGAAAAACTTATTGAATCCTATATTCCACTTTTGAATAGCAAAAAAAATGGTATTAAGCCAAATGCTTCTCTGAGACAATATTTCCTCCTCCCCTCTTACACTCCATTAAAGTGATCATTGAGTATGGAGGAGGCAGCTCTGTGGCTCAGTAGATTGTGATGGGCCTGGAGTAAGGAAGACTTGAGGTCAAATCCAGCTTCAGACACAGGTTGGTTGTGTGACCCAGGACAAGTGACTTTATTTGTCTCATCTGTAAAATGGGGATAATAATAGTACCTACCTCCCAAAGCTGAGAATCAAATGAAATAGTAATTGTAAAGCAAGTAGCCCAGTGCCTAGGACATAGTGAGCAGTATATAAATATGTTATTTGTGATTGGGTTGTTTTGTTCTGAGGCAGAGAAGAGCTGGTCATGGACTCTAGATGTGTGAGGAAAATAGTGAGGAAATAGTGCAGAAGCAAACAGTGCTAATGGAGCTCTGATCTCAGGAACAGAGCAGAGCAGAGACTCAGTGCTAGCCTCTAATCTACATTGAACTCATTCAAGCTTATAAGAATAAGAGCCATTCCTCAGTAGATAACTGGTCAAAGGATTCTCTTGGTAAAGTAAGAAAGTTAACTTGATGGAGATAGCCCAAAACCCTGAACCCAAGAGCCTTGGGCATAGCAGTGTCTAGTGCCCACCTCCAAACCAGTTGCTGTGCTCATACCTTAGGTCCCACAGTCATTATTTATGGGAGAAATCACTGTAGAGAAGGGGCCTATCTTCCATACCAACTGTTAACCAACTGCCAACAAAGGGGGGAAAAAACCATGAACCTTGGGAGTGGCAGAATTACCCACCCCCAACTCAGACCACTAGTCCCGCTTCCAGTCCAGCCCTCACAGTGATCATCTCAGGGAATGCAGGATTCAAGACATGAAATAAATAAGAATTTATTAATGGAAATAATATTAAGGAAGTATCATCATCTGCCTTGCTACTATACCCTTAGGACCATGGGTCCTATCCCTCCGATTTGCAGTTAAAGCCTCCTAGATAAGTTGTAGCTCCCTATTAAAAAGTGAGCTCCTTGAGAGCAAGGACTACCTCAGCTTTTGTGTGTGTATCCCATCTATAGGGAATAGGGGAAAACAGGTACATTTGCATGCTCGTGGGAAAGCTGTGAACTGGTCTAGCTATTCTGGGGATAATGCCAAGAAAGTTACAAAAACTTTGAATATCCTTTGACCTACTGCTATAGACCCCAAACAAATCAAAGAAAAAGCTAAAGTATCTATATGTAAAAAAAAACTATATAGTTCTTTTTGTGATAACCAAACCTCAGAAGCCAGGATACTGTTGTCCGATTGGAGAAGGGCTAAACAGATTGTGAATGTAATGGAATATTATTGTGCCATAATAAATGATGCAATAGTTTCAGAGGAAAGTAGGAAAACCTCTATAAATGTGCAAATAGAACTAAGAGACACACACAGGGTGGAGGAACAATTTATACAATAATAATAATATCATAGAGGAAAAAACCCAACTTTGAAAGATGTTAGGGATCTGATTGCTGCACAAGTCCAGTGGAAGATGAAGCACACCTCTTGTGACAGAGCCATTGTGAACTTGAAATGCACAAAAAGCCTAGTTTGGGGATCTGACTAATGTGGGGATTTGTTTTTCTGAACTATGCCACTATGTACTGGGTGCTTAATATTTTTTTTAATTTGTTTAATGGGGGAGTAGAAAGGGGCAGGTTAATTAAAATGCTTAGGAACCTAAAATTACAATAATGAATTGTTTAAAAATAATATAGGAGAGACACCAAGAGACTTTCAAAACAAATATATCAGAGCACTTTGTCACTCTTTAGACACATCTAGAACAGAACTCCTTCTTCTGCTGAGAATCCCAACACAGGAGCATAACCATTTTTTTTGCTTTGATACTCAAAACCATCATATAGTATTTTCTGTACATAATATACTTAAGATTTAGAGGGATGTTTCTATGCCATTTATGCTTTCACTATAGAATTGGAAAAAAAAAAGATCCAAAGGTCAATATTTGTGTAGCCCTGGCTCATAACATTGCCATGGGACCCTGAAGTATAGCAAGTAACTATAGTAGTCGAGCAGAATTTTTTTAAGCAGACTTCATAGGTCTCCTGATATTAAACCTTTCATTGTAGAGGCAACAAGGAGAAATCATGTCTCTTATCACTGGGAGATGAGATGGGAAAGCTGTAGTATTCATACCGGGGCCAGACCTGCATCCTAGATCATTCAAACAGGGTAATGACCTGTGCCTCAGAACTTGCAGTATTAGAACCCAAGGAGAAATACCAACAAAGATGCAAGTTATGTAATATGGTCGAGGAAGCAGTTATCAGGCTTCAGAGTCACTTCACATCATTTCTCCCTTTTTCCTCTATATCTTGTGGGGGAACAACTCCCCACCATTTGTCCAAGTATCCTCTTCTGAATCCCCGATCATTCACTTTCTGTACAATACATTTATTCCTACTGATATAAAGAAGGTCTCTCATCATCAATCCTAATTTGGTATAGTTAACAATGACAGAGTAAGAAAGAGAGAAATGAAAAGGTTTTTCTCTTTAAAGATACAGTAAACATTTTCTGTCTTTATTGGAAGCTGAGGTGGAATGCAAGTATAATTAATCCCTTTCCAATTATTTGTCTTTGTTTATATAAAAAAACTTTTTTATAGCTGTTAGATACTTCCTTAGAGCATCCTGTTAAATGAATTCCCAGATATTTTACACATCACAAAGCAATTTTGAATAAATTTTTTTGTTATCTAATGCAGTATTACCCCACTAATTATCCCATCCCACTTAAAGTAAAAACACTTTTTGATTGAATCAACCAATCAGAACTGAGTATGAATAGGATCCATACATCTTCTCAAATGGATCAAAGTCATTACTTGAGAGACTTATCCATGAAGGAGCTATTTTAGAACCAGATCATGATTCTGAGTGCCTGGAAATTGAGAGGAAAAGTAATATAATAATATAATTATATTATACTGAGGAAATCTGAAACTTTAAAAAGTTTGCTTGAGATCCTAAATCATGTGGAATAGTCTTTAAAAAAAGAAATGCTTAAGGGAGGCTAGAATGTAAATAAGTCCCCCCCTTATATATTACTATTCTTGCTAAGAGTTAATTTCAGATTCATTTCAGTCATCTCAAGACCTTATGTATCTTAGCTCTAACTTTGCTTTTGTCCATCTTGCATTTCAATTTTAAACTAAGGAGAAATTCGAATGGCACTTTCTTTTCGGGCTTGATTCCAGCTGACCAAAGAGTTTCCAAAATCTCATTGCACAGTAGTAAATTAGAGATAGATTTGATAGACATATTTTTCTTATTATCAGCATGCTATTAATTTTCAAAGAATTTTGAAAAGAAAAGAAATTCAGTGGAATTGTGAAAGATCATTGGGGTTTATCCATAAGGTATCTCCAAAGAAGTCCTTTTTTGTTATTCAACCATGGTTAGGAGGTGCCCTTGTGCTCTTGAAGGCTCTGTCAAATTCTATGTAGTCCAACCCAGTGAAAAAGACTTCCAGTTGAGACTCAGGGATACTCCAAACGTTAACCAAGGAACAGCGGATTCCATTTGGAAAGACTCATCCCCAAGTTGGCTGAATAAAGTCCTAATAAAGTACTGGAAGACCTGGGTTTGAATCCTCCTCTCAGACACTCACTAATTTCACGACCCTCAATAAGCCACTTCAACTGTCTTAGTCTCAGTTTCTCCATCTATAAAATGGAGTCATCAATGGGCCACTATTTTTCTAAGGTTTTTCACATTTAGCTAGGCTGTAACAGATATGAATGAAAACAATTTAATGTTTAGCATGAATTTATGGATTCTTTTTCAGATAAGAAGTCTAGAAAGCATGGAGTAAGGCAATGAGGATATCATTAGTGGGGTCAATGAAACTCATTCTTCATAAGTGAAGTGAATAGGGAAAGAAACATTAACTAAAATATTAATCAACTTTTTCAAAATAATTGATTTCCATTGATTAATTGCCAAAAGCTAGCATTTTCAGATATAAGGTGTTTCTATACAAGATATGGCCACTAGACATATTCTAACAAAAGGCACTGAGACACAAACACCCTAATTAGTAAATGATATATGGGATGGTCAAGGAGGACTAGCATCTATGGTATGAAAGCTTGCTGAGCCCTTTTCAGGGTTGCTCATCTACCTTTGGTGTCTACCTGTCACCCAACTCTTACCTGTAACTCCAAGAAGCTAGAGCCTGCACAGTCGCCACTCTGGTAAAACCATCTTAGCATGTGAGCTTAACAAAACTGAGGGTAACCAACAGGTCTCAAACCTGTCTAGGGAGATGTCTACTCAAAATATGTGAAGACTTCCCCTTTGGTGGAATGGGCAGATGACAACAATTTGTTCCAATGGTCATGAATGAGGTTGAAGCAGACATTGTGGAGTGCTTAGAGCTTGGCCAGGCATCAAAGATGCCAAGGTCAAGCACTGCATCTCAGATCATCTCCAGTTGTCCTGATTTTTGTCTTGCCACTGAACTTCAATTACTCTGGGAAAGTTAAGCCAAGGACTTTGTACAACACTGCCTCCCTTAAATCCAATTCACGTACAAGTCAATACATGACCCCATAATGTCATTGGTCCTCAACAAAATGAAAGATGAATAGCACCTAGTTCTGGAACCAGAAACAATAATCAAACAACTATGACATTTTTCCTGTGCCAACACCTTTGGCCCCATTCTCTATCCCTTTCTTTCCACACCAAAATGTTCTTCCCTCTTCTTTGTGTGTTGTTTCTCCCATTAAAATGTAAACTACTTGAAGTCAGACTTTTTTTTACTTTTATAATTAAATCACTTAAAATGATGTTTAAAACATACTTAGTGCTTAATAAATGTTTTTTTCATCCATTTATTTTTCCATTCATCCATCCATGCACTCATTCAGTAGCAGCATCTATCAGAGTTGATATGAAGATCAAAAGATAAATGGTATGTAAAATGTTTTGCAAGTCTTAAGTGATTTTCTACATGTGAACTCTTATCATCATCATCATCATCATCATCATCATTACCACTAAAGTATGTCTCTATACAACAATATGGTAGCCTATGTAAAATTCTGACTTTGATGGACAAATGGCTTGTTTCTAAGAAAATTCTTAGAGTTCCGTTATCTACATATAATTAGCTGGAACCAAGTCTTCCACATTTTATGCTCCTAGGATTTAGAATTCTAGAATTTGGGAACTAGAAGGGACTGTGGTCATCATGGACAACCCCTTCATTTTACAAGAGAGAAAAATGACTTTGGGTTTATCATTGTACTTCTTGGGCATCTTAAGAGTAGTTAGTAGTAGAGCATGGGCTAGAACTCAGAGAGCAAGAAGTTATTCCATTCCCAGGAGATGATAAGACCAGAAGCTCAGATGGGGAGGGAGGGAAGGTCTGATAATAAAAAAAGTTTATTATCCCTAGTAAAAGGATGCTAGGGCAAAGTGGAAGAGTTTGGTTCATGGATCTAGAACTGGAAGAGTTCTCTTGCGTCATCTAGTCTGGTTCTCACGTTTTACAAATAAAGAAACTGGGCTTAAAAATTAAGTGACTTGCCCAGTGATACAGAGTTTCAAAAGTAGGATTTAAGCTCAGATAGTCTGATTCCAAAGCCAGTTTTCTTTTCTCTGGACTTCAGTGTAAGGTAGGGAGACAATGAAAGGATTAAGGCATTAAGATAAATCTTTCCCAAATAATTTCTCCTGTGTTTATCTATCTCAGTAGCTCTGCCCCATTAGCATTCTAATTCAAAACATTCATTTCCAAAAGCACCTAGTACTTCAGTCTCTTCACTAGAATAGAACTTATTGAAAGGAAAGCCAATTATGGCTCTCTTATTCTCATTATAAGGTAGGATATTGGCAGAAATATCAAGGACTTTGGCTATAGATTGTTGTTCAGTTCTTTCAGTTGTGTCCAACTCTTCGTGACTCCATGTTGGGTTTAGGTTCAAAGCCAGATAACTCATATAACTTATTAAATACCTCAAACCCTCCTAATTTGTTGTCTTTGTTATTTTCCAAAGTTTATCTTTAGGAAAAGCTATCTTTGTAAAGATGTTTTATTTCCTTTTGGGAAATATATCTAGATTTGTTCACAATGTCTCTCTAAAGTCACTACTGTTTTGGACAGTGCTCAACAACTTTTTAATAATTATTTAGTTACTAATGATCTTGTGAGACTGTAGTGACTTCCATTACTTCTGATATTATAGTGGAGGAAATCAGAAGCGAAGGAATCGAATATTACTGAAAGAAATATTTGACCACATCATTTCCTTACTCAAGACTTCTCAATGTCTCCTATTAGAATAAAAAATGTAAAAGCCTTCAACCTTACATGGCTCCCAAACTATCTTTTATGGCCCCCTAACTCCCAACCTCCAGTGAAGCCCCTTGAGAAAAAAAGGCCTTTTTTTTCCTCTTCACCCCTAGGAAAAATGTTTTGCACAAAGTAGGGTTTTAATAGATTGTTGCTCAATCAAAGTTTTATAGCTAAGACGTAACAGCCCAGATTCAAAATCAGTTGTGAAAGCCATGGTCTTTCTCATTCTTCCACACTACTTTGCTTCCTTTGAATGAAAGTGGTGAATGGGTTTTTGGGGTGTTGGGTTGTTGTTGTTTTCTGATTTTAGGCAAGCACCAATAATCAGCTATCTTGAATTTGCTCTCTCTCCAATCATAATGTATGTAGGTGGAAGCCAAACCTGAAAGCATTGTGAGATTCTCACTCTACCATACAGGATGGCACCTGAAGCTACCATAAGATACTCTACCATCTGTACCACCTATACTAAAAGTTACTCTACCATAGGGCAAATATCAGGCTAGGGGGAGGGATTATACAATTACAAATAATCATTCAAAGAGTGGACAGTGATTCAGCATTTAGAACCAAACAATATTATAATTGGGAGGGACCTTAAAAATTATCTATTCTAACGACTTCAATTTACAGAGAAGGAAATTGAGTCCCAGAATTTGAAAGACTTGTTAACAGTCACACAACTAGCTAATGCCAGGACTAATACTGGAACCCTTTGGTCCACAGCTCTGTGGCACACCAATAGAGCACTAAACCTGGAGTGAGAAATAACTGAGTTCAAATCCAGTTTTAGATGCTTCCTAATCGTGTGGCCCTGGCTAAGTCATTTCCTATCTGTCTACTTCACTTTCCTCATCTGTAAAATGGAGATAATGATAACCCTTACTTCCCAGGGTTATTGTGAAGCTCCCGTGACACAGTATGTTCAAAGTGCTTTTCTGATCTTAAAGAACTAAATGAATGCTGTGTTCAGTCACTGTTCAGTCGTATCTAACTCTCTGTGACCCTATTTGGGGTTTTCTTGGGAAAGATCCAGGAGGGCTTTGCCATGTGCTTCTGTAGCTCATACAGATGTGAAAACTGAGGCAAATAGTGTTCAACGACTTGCCCAGGGTCAGACAGCTAGGAACTTTTTGAGGCCATATTTGGACTCTGAAAGATGAGTCTTTCACACTCTGGGCCCAGCACTGTGTCTGCTATGCAGCCTGGCTGCCCCAGATTAATACTCCGTATTAATGTTCATCAGGATTAACTCCCAGTCTACTAATACATATATAGGTACATATACATATATATGGGGATCGTCATTCCAGAATGTTCTTTCTCTATTGCAAGGGTCTAAATATTGCCCTAATCCTAATCTATCTTCTAAAAAGGCATTCCAGAACTACAGTAAAATGCTATTGAAAAATAAAAGTAATAATGATTGCTACAACATTTCCATTATTTAGTACAGGCTTAATTGGAAGTGACTGAATTGTTTAATGAAGAAATCAATGGCTTGGCTAATCTTTAATTAAGCAAATGGAAACCCCTTTGGATCCCTATCCGTTGTCCTTAAAGACAGATGTTTAGGAAGGAATCCATTTTAGGTCCTGAGCCATATTTGTTTAATGTTTGTTGAGCTACAGTGTCTGGCTGACAGGTCTGGTCCTTTTAACAGTTATTTGGAAGACTTCTCAACTTCCACGGCAGCTGGCTTCTGTTCAATGTCAAATGACACATCTTAACAGCTTTCGTTAATGCATCCATAACTCGAGGGAGACTTAACATGCCTTCTTAACTAGAAGGAAAAGCCATTTTAGGTGCCACATTACAGAAAGGGCCAGAGAAGAAATTTCATTCCACCAGGAGGCAGTTTCTCCTGCCGAGAAAACAATGAGAGGAGGGATACATAATCTAAGACTTTTAATTTTATGTACAGGAATATAAGATATGTCAGTTTTGTACATGATACAGCATTTAAACATCAAACTCAACCAGACAGGAATTTGGAATTGTGATGAAAGCTACCAGAGTACAGGCTGATATTAGGTTGGTAATTAGACATGGCAAGAATTTAATAGTTTACAGTCATAAAAACATCGACATTTAAAATGAGACTTTATAAAATAATTTACAGACAGCCTAGGATCTATAGAGAGCATTTGCATGTGTGTGTGCGCGCACCTAATGAACAACATCTTTCAGAGTTTGAAGTAATAAGATAACTTAGAAGCAGTTCATGCAGTGTGAGAGCAAAGAATGGCAGAAGATTCCTTCCATGTTTCCTGCAGCTGTTGATGTAAACCAAGAGTCCAGTGGGGAGCTGGACCACCCGGTAATACATCTCTTCCAGATGCCATCCAGGAGCACCTGGCCCAGTCCCACATGACAATGACATAGGTAAACATAAATATACAAGTTGATATCTTTTCTTACACAGTACAAATAGGGGCCACAACTTCCCTCAGCTGTGTGACGGTCCATTGTTTACACATAAAGTAGGGTACTGTTCACCTTGACTTCCCCCAAGTTTATTTCCTGATGCCAAGTCACTAGCAGAATTTTCTTGTTTTCACGACTTTGCTCAGGTATTTCACTGAGTGCCCTCCGTGCCCAATGACATAAACATCAATAAGGTAAGATCGGCCGGGTTGGAGGCCTTTAATTGTTTCCGTGGTCACTGCCTTCTGTAGGTTTTGACTGTGGAAATACTTACAGAGAACCTTCTCTGATTTCTTTCTTGTTTCTGGCCCTACGCACTGGTTCTGATCTCTTTTCTTTTGGTTTTCATTGTAGTTATCATCCACTTCCTTTCTATAGATGCAAAATTTGTTTCTTTCCTGAGTGCCCAACCAGGCCACTGTGGCTGAAGAACATGTCCGGAGCTTGTCGAAGGCCTTGATCCTTGTGTCTTCAGGGAGGGAGGGAAATGACTGTTTATGGAGCCGTGTGGTCGCCAGGATCTTCAGCATGGAGGCACCCTTCTTGTTCCCCTTCAGCTTAATGAGATACTTGGCTTTTGGTTTCCCCCGAAGCTGAAACTGATGGACTCCTTCAACATTCTGGGACAAAAGAAGTTTCCCATCTCGCCTGACTTGGATCTGAATAATGTCCAGGCAGGAGTGGACAAAGAAGGTGACTTTTTGATGGGATGAGACAGGAGCAAACCGGAGAAACTTGGTGCCTTTTCTCTTGATGAACACATCAGTGACTTTCCCATCTTTTAGGTCCACTGTCTTCTGCTTGGCTTCCTCTTTGGTTCTGGCAAAGGTGCCAATGTAAGCAGTGCTTGTGTTGCTGGGCACTTTGACCACAAACACATCAAAATAATACTGTGTGTCGGGCTTCAGGTCAGACACTGTATAGATATTCTTGTTCCCAATGCAGATCTTCTGAATGTCCACCTTGGCCTTGGAGTACATATGCCGCCCCAGCTTGGGAACTGGCTTGCCTGAGAAGCCCCGCTCTCTACCAGGACCATTTTCAGAAGGAAATCCAAAATGGGCAAAATCAAATGGGCTGAAATCCAGACCAGGCTTGGGTGCCATCATAAAGGCATCATCAGCAGTCATCTTGGCCTCCACAGCACAGAGACTCTTGAAATTGTGCTCTCTGTTGATGACCACACAATATTGAATGGGTTGTTTGAGCAGTGAAGCCGTGGGGCTGGGTTTCCATACCAAAGTCACTGTGGTGTGTCCCAGAGAGGTAACGTCCACTCGGGGGTCATAGGGCAACTCAGGGTAGGGCTGGTCAGACTCTGGCGTAGTGGTGGCATAGACTTTGAAATGGGTGTCCTTCTCAGTGGAGAGAAGCTCCAACTGGTACAAGCCAGATGGCGAGCTTGAAGAAACAAAAGATTCGACATCATTTCCTTTGTAGGAGAATAACTCGGTGCCATCCTCATTAACGATCTGCTGCTTCTGCTGCTCCAGTGGCTCTGGTTCACCTAGAAAACACAACCAGAGACAGGATGTAAAAGGCAGGTTTCCTCATGCCTGCTACAGGACAAGATAAATTGTCAATATTTGGTAGCTAACAGAAAGGCAAAATTTATGGACAAAAATAGCTGGAGCCTAGCACAATGAACTTGGGTCCAGACCCCAGCTCAGGCACATAGTGCCTCACTGACTTTGACCAAGTCACTTGACTTTTATTTGACTCAGTTTCCTGCTGTTCAAAATAAAGCGGATTGAACAAATGATCCTTGCCATGCCTTTCCAGGTTTAAACTTTAATGATTTTTGACAAACTAACTTGCAGTCCAAACCTGGCCCATATCCCTTTTTTTGTATTGCCTGTGTTTTAAGAATGTTTTTACATTGACACCTGACATATGCATCAGTTTCTATGGGAAAGGCTCCAAGAAGAACCAATGAAGAAAAGAAGCAAAGGCTTCAAGTTATGGTTTGGTCGTGTCTCTTTTTTCCACTGAAAATCGTTTTTTATTTATTATGATAGAAAACTGATAGGTACTTGTTGTTTTTAGTCATATCTGCCTCTTAATGACCCCATTTGGGGGTTTTCTTGGCAGAGGTACTAGAGTCATTTGTCATTTCCTTCTCTAGCTCATTTTACAGATGATTAACTGAGGCAAACAGGGTTAAGCTCCTTGGCCCAGGGTCACATAGTTAGTACATGTCTGAGGCCAGATTTAAACTCCTAAGGATGAGTCTTCCTGATTCCAAACCCAGTGTTCTATCAACAGTACCACGTAGCTGTCTCAAATAATGAGAGAGACACAGAGACAGAGAGAGAGAGAGAGAGAGAGAGAGAGAGAGAGAGAGAGAGAGAGAGAGAGAGACATAGGAAGGAAGGAAGAAAGAAAGAAAGAAAGAAAGAAAGAAAGAAAGAAAGAAAGAAAGAAAGAAAGAAAGAAAGAAAGAAAGAAAGAAAGAAAGAAAGAAAGAAAGAAAGAAAGAAAGAAGAAAGAAAGAAAGAAAGAAAGAAGAAAGAAAGAAAGAAAGAAGAAAGAAAGAAAGAAAGAAAGAAAGAAAGAAAGAAAGAAAGAAAGAAAGAAAGAAAGAAAGAAAGAAAGAAAGAAAGAAAGAAGAAAGGCTAGGTAGCACAGTAAATAGTAAAAAAATAAACGTAACTTGTAATTCTGCTTCCAAAACTTACCTAGTTGTGTGACCTTTTGAAAGTCATTTGATCTCACTCAGCCTCACTTTCTTCATTTATAAAATGGAGGCAAATGATACCTACCTCACAGGATCAAATGAAATAAAAATGTAAAGTACTTTGTAAGGCTCAAGTAGCTATATCAATACTATTTATTAAGCAGTTATTTAGACCATGAAATTTCTATGGGTTAGACTTGAAGAAAAAATCCAAAACATAAAATCTCTCATTTCAAAGGGAGCTCAGAAACCAGCCAGTCAAACTTGCACATCAATCAGAATTTGCTCTCTATCTATGGTCCCTTAAGGGGTATGAGGCAGAAGATATGCCAGCAAAGAAGACCGATAAAAAGATGTCAGACAGACAGGAGAATCAGGAGTGATAAGGGTCATGAAAGTTCAGAGGAGAGAGTATATCCAGAAGGAGAAGATGGTAAACAGTGTCAAATGCCCCAGAGAGGTCAAGAAGGTCAGGGATTATGAAAAGGCCATTGGGTTTGCTAATGGAGAGATCCCTGGTTATTTGGGAGGGTGTAGTCTCAGCCAAACAGCAAGGTTAGAAGCCAGAGCACAAAGAGCTTAGAAATGACTAAGAAGAGAGGCAGTGGGAAAAGCTTTCTCAAGAAAGAGAGATGCCCAGGACATTAGCTTTCATGGATGCCTGGATCAATACAGGGCTTTGTTTGTTCTTGTTCTTGTTGTTATTTGTTATGTTGTTTTGTTAAGGATGGAATAAGATGGGTGTATTTGTAGGCAGAAGAGAGATTGAAGAGAGTGGGGGGAGGTAATTGATAGAGCAATGTGCTGGAGAAGACAAGAAAGAAAAGGATCATATGTGCATGGAGATGGCTTTGTCTTTGTAAGCAGTGAGACAGGGATGAAGGAGAAGTGACCCAAGATGTCGGAGGAATGGGGCATGAGGAGCAGGGAAAGAGGCCTCTTGGGGAATGGCCTCAAGTTTTACAGTGAAGGAGGGGTTGTGGTCCTTAGCTCTGAGGAGGATAGGAGACAAAGGGGCATAGAAAACCTGAAAAAAAGAACAAGAGGGTTTAGAACAGCCACTGTGGTGGCAGTGGCAGTGGGGAAGGGGTTCGGTGATCTATTAAGTATGAGAGAAAGAGTTGCCTTGTTGCAGTGAGGTCCCATTTGAGACTAGAAATCAAAAATTTGTAGTCAACTCAGACACACACACACACATACACTGTCTTTCTGATGAGGTGTACGCTCTGGGAGCCCCCCCCCCTCCTTTTGAGGTTTCCTTGAATCTTTGAGGTACATACTCTGGGAAACTTCTTCGAGTTTGATTGTCATTAACTCCACCTGAAGTATTGGAGTGTGCTTGTTATTAACTCCACCTGAAGTACTGGAGTCTGATTGTCATTAACTTCACCTGAAGTCCTTCCCCAAACTCATTACTGGAATCAGACCTCATTGGCTCCTGAAGACCCTTCCTGGGTTCCTCCTCTGAACCAGCCCTAGACTCCTCTGTATATAATACCCCGCCTTCCCTCCATCTTTGTGAGAGCTCTGTGGAATGGCTTGGCAGAGACATCCCATGTGAGAAAGCCACAGATGCCCTAGCACAGACTCGGTCTAGGTGAGAGCACCTTAGGATAGCTTAACAGATACTTGCCCTGTAAGAGTCTATGCCATATCTCTCTTTTTTTTTTTGCTTCTTTTTTTTGGGGGGGAGGGCAGTTGGGGTTAAGTGACTTGCCCAAGGTCACACGGCTAGTTTTTTGTGTTAAGTGTCTGAGGCTGGATTTGAACTCAGGTACTCCTGACTCCAGGGCCGGCACTCTATTCACTGCGCCACCTAGCTGCCCCAATGCCATATCTTTCAATAAACTTTACTTTTTCTTTGGCTAAGAAGACTTGAGTGGAATTCTTTCAGCAGGACCCAGCGTGTTGGTATTTCGGGGTCTCAGGCAAACCCTAACCTTCTTTGGGTACCTCTTCATTTCTACCTCTGTCTCTGTCTCTAACTCTCTGTATCTGTGTCTCTGTCTCTGTCTCTTTCTCATTCTGTGTGTGTCTGTCTGTCTATCTGTCTATCTGTCTTTGTCTTTCTCTTTCCTTCATCCTTGTCAAATCATGCAGAGTTGTATGGTTGGAGAAGAACAAATCTAATCTCCTTCACCTGTGGAAACCTACTGTTCCCCCTGGAGAACTGGGTTCTATAAGCTGATAGCATTCATCTTTAGGTGATATCATATTTATAAATTTATATAACCAATACAGTGATTACTGAATTAATAAAGAATGGAGGACAAAGACTGGATCTATGGTTTCATTACAGAGGGAACCCTCAGATAGAGGAATGCCTTCTGGTAATAGTGGTTGGCATTGATTCTGCAATTTTTGTTCTCAGAAAATATATTAATAAGCCAATAGGAAATTCAGCGATTTACCAAGAGTCACACAGTTAATATGTGTTAGAAGCAGTGCTTCTAAGTGCCAATGATGACAATGAAAATGACCAATTGAAAACAGTTCTCTCTTGCAGAAAGCCAGGTATCATATTACCCTGTTAAAGCTGTGAATTAATTGATCCAAACATTCTGTGACGTCATTTGGAAGAGGGTGAACAAAGTGAATGAAATATCAGTTTTCAAGGCAGGGATTTCACTGCTAAGCATATGCTATGAGAAGAGCAGACAGTCATAAAGGTCCCACGTATACCAAAATACGGGCAGTGAGGTGGTATAGTAAATTGAGTTCTGGGCCTAGAGTCAGAAAGATTCATCTTCCTGAGTTCAAATCCGACCACAAACACTTAACTAGCTGTGTGACCCTGGGCAAGTCATTTAACCCTGTTGGCCTCAGTTTCCTCATCTGTATAAATGAGCTAGCAAAAGACACGGCAGACTACTCTAGTATCTTTGAAATGTATCCCAAAGAGTTGGCCATGACTGAATAACAAATATGCCAAAATATTCATAGCAGCATTTACTGTGTTAGCAAAGAATGAGAAACAACATAGATGTTCTTAGATTGGAGAATGTAAAATGTGGTACACAAACATAATGGAATATCTGTGTGCTGTAAGAAATTATGAAGACAAAACAAATTCTTCCCATAGCTGCAGGAAACTGTGAATTCTCATAGAAACCCAAGTGACCTAGAGCAGCGGTTCTCAACCTGTGGGTTATGTTCAATTTAAATCCATCCTGCAGATCAGATATTTACATTACGATTCATAACAGTAGCAAAATTACAGTAATGAAGTAGCAACAAAAATAATGTTATGGTTGGGGGTCACCACAACATATGGAACTGTATTAACACGTCACAGCATTAGGAAGGTTGAGAACCACTGACCTAGAGGAAGAGGAGCAATATGGCCATGCCCAAAGCAGAAGTAGCCCACGAGGCAGAAGCCAAAGACAAGACAGAGGCAGGGGCCTGCAATGCAGAAGCCAAGGGCTGTGCGTGCAAGGATGCTCCTACACCAGAAGGGATGGGTAGCACTTTGTCTGCCGCTATAGAGGAGTTAAATAGGAACCCATATTGGCTCGAGGGGCTCTCCCATAAGGGGATCAAGCCACTCCCCAGCATTCATGTATATACATGCTCTCATGTGCACATTAATGTATGTATATGTACACATATTTTTGTGCAGATATTTCTGTTTGCTTTTTTTAAAGAGAGATCAGAAGGTCCCTCTTTATCCCTGGAGTGCTGACCAGAATTTCCTGAAGCCACCGGTCCCTGCTGTTTTGTCAGAGAGCCAAGTGCTCTGTCCTCCTCTTATTGGGATTCTGGTGGCTCAAGGTCCGTCCAGGGAGGAAGAGTAGCAGTACTTCTCTTCTTCCTCACCTGAGCTTTCTCCACTGGCTTCCTCAGGCAGCTCTTGCAGACTCAGGTTCCATTCCAAAGGAGCATCACATGGTGTGACTGTAATAGATAGAGGGGTATTGTCCTCTTCAACCACAAAGAAATACCTGGGGGGAATACATTAATAAGCATTTATTAAGCACCTGCTATTTGACAGACACTGGATACCAACAGATTGAATAAAACCATCCCTACTTGCAAGGAACGTACATTTTAAGACTCTACCATGAAATGAAAGTGGAAGATAAAGGGTGGTCGGCGCATATTCTCCAATGACATCTTTTTAATATCAAGAGAGTGAAGAAGACCTCCATCATACTGGTGGAGTTCCTTTGGCAGATTTATGACAGGTCATGGAGGAGAGTTTCCTAGGGTGTACAGGCATGTATGGGCTAAAATATGTTTCTTTGGAAGTCATCACCACTGGGATGGGATGACAGATCCATTAAGTTTGACTTCAACAGCTTCGGCCTAGAAGTAACATGCCTGGCTTCTGCCAGCAGGCTGATTCTCAATTCTGGGAGCTAAAGCACGCATGGTGAGAAGCTCAACTATTTTTAAATAACTAGTGACTTAGACAATAGGTCTCGTATTTGCAAATTGATGCTGTGTTAAAGGCCCAGCTAGGGGCAGGACTCATTATCAAAGGCATTACTCAGCAGAGACAGTATGGTTCAGTGGAGAGATTGCTGCATCCAGGTTTGAATCCCATCTCTGTTTTGGGCTGTGGGATGATGGATTCATCACAAGCTCTCTGAGCCTCATTAACTGATCTCTAAGATGGGTATGGTAGTGTCAACTACTACTTTGTTTGTTTAAAAAGTGAAATTGAGATGTATGGAAAGAGCTTTGTGAACTTTAAAGTACTTACAGATGTCACCTTATCATATTAGACTGCTACTTCTCCATGAAGGTGTTGAGACTACAATGTAGTCTACGAAAATGCTGCCACTGAAAATTTTTATGGCTGCCCAACTGGAAAATATTGTTATCCTAAAAATGTAGTTTTCAAATGACTGTGTGATTTTGGCAAAGGATAAAAGACAAAAACAACCCAAAACAAAAAGCAATTTAAATTGTATGTTAACAACATTTTTTATCTTTAATATTTTTTTAAATGAGTGATCTTCTGTGTGTAAACTCCCTCCACTGATGCAAATAACCACCTCTCCCCAACCTAAATTGTAGATGTTTAGAGCTGTAAGTGACCTTAAAGGCTCTGTAGTCCAAAATCTTTATTTTAGAGTTGAAGAACATAAGCCCCCAGAGGCGAAGTATGACTTTTGTTCCATGTCACACAAGCAGTCGGCCTCAGAGTGAGAGCAGTACAGTGTAATGAATGCAGTGTTGAACTTGTTCAAATTCCCCTCAAATTCAAGCTGTATGACTTTGAGCAAGTTGCTTGACTTCTCTCTACCTCAGTTTTCACACTATGCTCCTACGTTGTCTGCTGTTATGAAACCTCAGAGTGACATAATCAGAAGACAACAATGGAACTCTTAAAAATATAAAACTATTCTCCCTATAGTGAAGAAAATTAGATGGAATTTATTCTGCTTTGAATTAAAGTTGTTAGGATAACACTATTTTCCAATTGGACAAATTATAGCTGTAAATATTAGTCAATGATAGATTTGAGTTATTTCTCTGAATTATAGCTAGATGGAGGAAGAGGTGGGTGCTTGGATGGATAGATAGTGATAAACACATAGAGAGATATAACTGGTATGGTTCTGGATGGATAAGGTAGAATCATAAACAGGTAGATGGCAGAGTAAGCATTTTCGTTAAGTGCTTTCTGTGGGCCAGGCTCTGTGCTAAGCATCGATGATACAGAGAAAGCAAAAGCAGTCCCCATCCATCAAACCCATGGCAACCAGGCAGCACAGCTGATAGAGCAGTAGGCCATGAATCAGGAAGACCTGAGGTCAAATCCTGCCTCAGCTACTTACTAGTTACCTCACCTAGCTGCGGGCTGCCTCAGCTTCCTCATCTGAAAAGTGAGTATTCTAATAGCATCAAGAATCACAGGAAACATGGATAGGAGCTTTTCAAACTTTAAAGCACCAATGTTAATTAGTATGATCATTTTGGGATCCAATCTCAAATACGGAATTCTGTGGGTGCTTTATGGAGATAGAAGCACAGAGAGAACCGCGGGGGCAATACCTTTTCGATGTGTCTCTAAAGAGATAGCTGCTGATCTCAGCTCCATCTGGTAACATTGATGAATCGTGAAACTGTGCTTTATCCTGCATCTGCATCTGGAACAGCTCTTCATCACGAGTTGGCAGCTTCTGGGCCCAGGAAGTCAAGGGTAACAGCAGCCAGAGGACACCCCAGGGAAGCAGCACCATCCTGCAAAAAGGGAGTAAGTGTGGCTGTGCAGTCATTTCACTCATGTCTGACTGCCCATGATCCCATTTGCGGTTTTCTTTACATGAATCTACCATGCAACATTTAAGCATTTTGAAATAATTACTGAGCCCTTATCTTAGCCCTATGATGCATTGTGCATATTTCCTAGCTTTGTGACTTCAGCTAATTTAATGTGTCTTCTCTGACTTTATCCAAGTTATTGATAAAGTCTGGCTTTGATCACAATGAATTCTCATAGGATCATGGATTCAGAGCTGGAAGGGTCTTTAGAAATCATTTGTTCTCCCTCCCCAATTTTACGGATGATGAAACTAAGCCAGATTCTGGTTAAGTGACTTGTTCAAGGTCATACTGCTAGAAAGGGTCTCCGACAATATTTTAACCCTTTTTTTCCTTACTCTTGGTTGAAAAGTTCTCTAATTAATGGTTCTTCATTAATCCAACAGGGGAATATTCCTTAGAGAAACTGCTATATATTCTTGTTAGAGATAAAAGAAACTTTTTTTTTTTTTTACTATAGGGACTTTTGTAGTGAGTTAATGCCCAGGGGTACATTTAATTGATTAGTTGGGTCAATTTGATTTTTAAATAACATTTTATTTTTAAAATAAAATTTAAAAGATCTGGGCTCTATTATAATTATATTAAATTAAATTTTACTTTTTCAATGAAAATCCTTTCTCCTTTTCTATCGCTTCTGCTACCCCCATTGAAAAAGAAATTTTAAAAAATTATAAACATATATAGTAAACTAAATTCTCAAATTGACCCTGTGCTCCTCCACTCTCCCCCACAAAAAAAAGCCAATACTACTCTGAAGTCAGTACAAAGATTAATAATCACCCTGTTTTATAGTTGGAGAAACTGAGACTCTGAGTAATAATTTGTCTCTGACCATGTAGCTCTTTGATGCCTGAGTCTGTGTCAAGCCCAGGTCTCTCCTGACTGTAGTTCTAGTGTTCCCTCTATGATGCTACATTACCACCATGACATGAAGAGAACACTAGATCTGGTGTCAGAGTACCTGGCTCTGAATTCCAACCCCTCTACTTTCTGCCTATGTAACCATTTCAAAAAGTATCATTCCAGCTGTCCAGACTAATTTAAGGCAGCAGTTCTCAACCTGTGGGTTATGTTCGATTTGTAACAATGAAAATACATCCTGCATATCAGATATTTACATTATGATTCATAACAGTAGCAAAATTACAGTTATGAAGTAGCAACGAAGACAATTTTATGGTTTGGGGGTCACCAAAACTTGTATTAAAGGGTTATAGCAACAAAAAGGTTGAGAACCACTGCTTTAAGGGAATAGACCATATGATCTCTACAACTTGAAACTGAATTTTGCCACATTGCCATCTTTCTCCTAACTAATCTGATGATCGATTTTGATCTTTGCCTTAATAAGTGAACATTTTATACAATTAATGATCATTTCAAAGTGTCTTCTACATTGGTGGTCTCAAAATAATACAATTATTTTCTTCCTTTCTAGTGCCCATTCTAATAGGCATTTTATGATGTCAAATTTCAATTAAAATATAAAAAGATGACCTTCTGAAATTCATATATTATTGAGAAAATTTACTGTTTTCTCCCTTCTACAGCACTGGATAATTAGCTCATTAGGTCAAAGGTTGATTTGTTATTTTTACAAAACCTATCTGGAAAACTGTAACCACTCCTCAAATCCAAATTATTGCCAATGTAGCTTCTATTCAAAATCAAATTTTACCTTGGTTATCTTTGAAGATCCAGATATTTAATTAAATCATTTTAATACAAAATGAAAATGTTTTCCTGCTATCAGTCACTATGGAGTAAGCACTGGGCACTTCAAATAGTAAATGTAAGCACCAGACACTTCAAATAACCATTTAAAGCATTTCTTCTTTAGAGCAAACCCAAAGCAAAGTGTAGAGTTTTCTTCTCTAGGATTGCAAAAGTGCCCTCTAATGGTATATCCTTTCCTCTTTCTGATTTTCAGTTTCCTCTTAGTCAGGAGGAAAATGGAACTAGAGTTTATTTCCTCTCTCCCCTTTTTCTAGGAGTGCAAAAGGGACACTGGGAAATGCAGCAGTGATGGATCCGACCGCATCCCCCCTCCCCAGTAGAAATTGCAAAACTGCCAGATACGATTTCTGGTTGAGTTGACGTGCTCTGATCAATTTCCAAGGATGTCTAATAAGGAGTATTCCTCACTATGATGTAATGACAAAGCCTCTGGTGAACTGCTTAGATAGAAAATTATGAAAAGAATTTAACCCAGCCCCTAGTTGGGTTAAAATTCCATTCTCAACTACGACATTCTCCTTTTGGAAATTATATTTAGAGCCTCTCAAAATGAAACTTCCAAAAGGAAGATGATAGAGTCACAAGGGTATCTTTAAAAAGTTTACTCCTGGCACACAGTGAAAAGGGATCTCTCATCTCCAGCCTAAGTATCACTTCATCTTAAATGATTTTACTCCTCACCCACTCATTCAACATGATTCATTTTGTCAGCCAAGGAGACAAGTGGGCTAACGCTTGGGATGAAAAGATCCTGGGCAGAATCTGGCTCAAGTCCAAGGAAGTTATATGGGCAGGGCCTTTTGCATACTGGTATTTACAGTAACCTTGTCAGCTTTCTTTCAGGAATATGCTGCTGTAAGCATGTCAGCTCCAGATACAGGAGGAGGAATAAGGGTCCTTGTGCTTTGAGGCTGGCAGACAGAATTCACCAGAGACAGGAAGAAGAATGCTGGGGACAAGATGCTATAGGCATAGAATGGTGCATAGAACATATAAGAATATTAGGCACAAGAATACTAGAAGAATAAAGAATCAATAAACACCAGGTCATGGTAGCCAGAAGACAAACTGAGTCACGTAAATGTACATGGAGTAAGAAGGACTGTTACCAGATCAAGCATGCCTCCCACAGCCCAGATGAAGGTGCTCTTCCCTCCCCACCATGACATTTTGAAATGATTTTTATTTAACTTATTTGTGCATGCACTGTCCCTTCCTGACCCCCACCACTTCCCCAACCTTGATAAATGGTAAACTCCTTGGGGGCAGATTTCATTCTCATCTCTCTAGTGCCTAGCACAGTGCCAGATGCATAAATGCTCCGTGAAGAAAGGAAGGAAACAAGCATTTATTTATCCACCTACATGCCAAGCACTGTATTAAGTGCCTTTTAAGTACAATCTCATTTGAGCATCAACAATCAGGTGAGGTAGACACTATGATTATCCCCATTTTATAGTTAAAGAGACTGAGGCAGAGAGAGATTAAGTCACTTGCTCAGGGTCACACTGCTAGTAAATGTCTGAATTCAGATTTAAACAAGCCTTCCTGGCACCAGGTCCAGCAGTCTATCCAGTGCTCAAGCAAATTGCCATGGAATTGGGCTGAGTTCAAACTGAGGATGTGTTGAATTATGTTGCCCCCAGTCAATGGTATTTAAAGAGGATAAACAAAACAGAAGAATGATGATGCTAATATTTCTGTGACATTTGGGGAAGGGACAAAGAGAAGCTAAACATACCAGTGTAATGGGGAAGAAAAGTCAGCAGGACATGGCTAACTGCATAATGTCTTAGAGCAGAAGGTAAGTAGGATGCCGACTTTGTATCAGCAATCATTTTGGACACCGATGGATTTGACCAAAGTTATACTGACCCCATGAAGCACTTAGAGAAATCCAGGTTTTCTGCCAGTTACTCAAGACCTCAGTGGCTCCAAAAGGAGAGCAACTCCAAGTCCAATACCTCTGCTCTAAAAATGGAGTCAGGAAAAATATATCTTTGAAATATAATGGAACAAACATCTACTTCCTTTTTATACCTGCAATTCCTCAATAGCTATGAGAGACCTTGGCTCTTCAAAATGAACAGGTTTTAAAACAGAGAAAGCCAAAAGGCAATAGAAAAATGCATGTAGTGGGCATGAAAAGGCTGCAAGACATCACCAAGAAAGGATTACATGGAAGACAGAGCAAAAAAGATATCACCAGAGAGATATGTGAAGAGGAGGAAGGTAGACCAACAACAGTGCACCACCCAGGATAAATGACTTGTTTAGGGTCATACAATGAATACCTGTAATTGGAAACCATGTCTTCCTAATTCAGAGGCTGACTTTTTATATACCATTGCTTCGATTTAATGTTAGAAAATCTAATCCATTTTTTAAAAATAAATTGTTATTGTTTCAAAATATACAAGATTAAGGAATCAGTGGTATAGTAGAAGAGGACTGAATTTGGAGTTAAACAACAAATCACAGTTCTACTCTCTGTGACCTTGGGGAAATCACTTTCCCAGGACAAAGAGGAGAAGGATGGATGAACAATGGTGAGAATGCCTCAAGTCAAAGCTGTTGCTTATGTTAAACCTTGACAGAAGCTAGTATCCAAGAGAAGGTTAAGGAGGGTATACCAAGAAAGGGGTACAGCCAATGCAAAGACACAGAGATGAGAAATGATGTCATGCAATGTTGATGTTTGTGTGTGATAAAAATGAAAATTTATGTAAAAACAGAAAAGAAAGATTATTTCATTTACAGTATAAAAGTAAAATTGCATTACTGCATAACCATAGGATTCTAGGATCATAGATTTACAACTGAAAGAGAACCTAGAAGCCACTGACTTCGATATTTCATTTGACAGAGGAGGAAATTGAGGCCCAGAGAGGTTGTAATTTTCCCTGAGTCACACAGCAAGGAAGTATCTGAGGCAGGATTTGAACTCAGGTCTACCTGACAGCAAGTCTAGGACTGCATCCACTGTATGACATAGCCTCTTCTGCCTATAGTACCTAACAGACAAAGTACTATGATGGACAAAGCATTGGATGTGGGGTCAGAAAGACCTGAATTCAGGTTCTGTCTAAGTCATTTGCTAGTCATAATTTTGAAAAAGTTATTTAATGTCCCAAGGCCTCAGTTTACTCATTTGTAAAATGAAAGTGTTGGACTCAAAGGCATCTAAAGTCACCTCAAGTTAGAAACTGATGATTCCTATGATCCAGGGGAATATTCCTGTGCTGCTGCAAGCAGAGATTTGGAATGGCACAAAAGATCAACCTACATCTGACTTGGGAATAAACAACTCTGTGCTTAGTTAGGTCGGTCTTCAAATGGTGGACATACAGCAACATGCAGTCTGTTCCCAGGTCTTGGACTTTTTCACTGCCACTTCTTAGCATCCATAGCATCTACCAAAGCAGAGCCCAGATATTATCTTCTTCTGGAGACCTTTCCTCATTCTCTCTCCTTCTCCCTTTCCCAGTTAATAGCACTCATTCCTTCTTCAAATTATTTGTGCTACTTTATATTTATTTAATTGTGTATGATTAAATACCCCCAGTAGAATGTAAGCTTCTTGAGAGCAGGAATTGACTGCTTCTTTTTGCTTCAGATCCTCTGTAAGAGCTACTCTGAATTTCCCTCTGGCTTCACATTGCAAAACTGAAGCCTACCTCCAAAAAATGCCAATGTATAAGAGCAAAATTTCATGGGACATATATCATCAGTAAAACATTCTAACTCTCCTTGGCATTCTCAATTTATTTATATTAATGCAAATTTCTCCTCTCCAATAATTACGGATTTTTCATCCTTTGAATAATGAGATCAATGCAAGCTTGTAAAAGAAAAAAAAAAACATTTTTTCCTCTCCCAACTAATAGCACACTAATCCCTTGCAGAAACTAAATGTATAAATATTATGTATATATATATATAATATTATATATACACATATAATATTTTATATATATATAAACACATGTATAAAATGGCAACAAGTTCTATACAGGAGTTTTATTTTGCAAAATGGGGAAAAGGGAGGAGTTTCAATTCTGCTGTTTGCTACCTGTGTGATTGGGAAAATCACTTAATCTCCATGGTTTTTGGTTTCCTCATCCTTAAATGAGGGCTTTGGGTTAGGTAACTTCTCATGTACCTTCCAGCTCTAAATCTATGTGCCTGGGGTTTTCCTGGGCAAGTTTGACAGGCAAATGTGAAAATACAATTAAGATGAATTGTATAAGCACTCAAAGATTTGCTCCTCAAGAAAAAAAAAATCAGGCTTCTTAAACAACAATTTGCAATTTAGAAAGACAAGAAATTGAGCTAAAATGCATAGTGCCTTGCTCATAGTAGGCATTTAATACAAGTTTGTTGACGTGATTTAACTTGACCCATTCCTTTCCTGGGGGGCTGCGGGGGGCGGTGGGGGGGGGGAGAAGGAGGAGCAAGAAGAGGAAAAAAGTAGCGAAGAGGAATTGGAATTTACTTGAAGGAAATCCATCTGGAATAAATAAAATTGAATGTTTAATTACAGGGAACAGTGAGTGCCTGCCTATAATTCACTGAGGCTGATTCCAAGGACTGTCACAGAGATTGCCGGGTTATAAAGTCCTCTCCCTTTCCTAGAGCATCTTTAAACTACTTAACTCTTTTCAATGTCTATTTTAAAGCCCTGGGGCATTTCTTTTTCTTTAACCCTCCCCCCCTTCCATTCCATATCTGATAAGAAATCTGTAATAATCAATCTGTAACAATGGATCAAAGAAATCATTGCCTTTGTGAAAGGAACATGTGTATTCAGGCAGAGGTCTGCTCAGATTAATGAAAGGCCTAAGAATTTCACCCTCTAAATCCTCCCCACCCTAATGAAAGACAATAAGTTTGTTGAATTGAGCACTGGACTAGGAGAGAAGAACCCCAGTATTTGAATCCTACCTCTGGAGTTCAGGACACCCTAAAACTCCCTGAGTCTCAGTTTTCTAGGCAGTTCACATAGCCTCCTTAGACTCAAATTTTCTAATCAGTGAAATGAGAATGATAATATATAGTGGGTTTATTAGGAGAATTAAATTGGTTCACGGGTATAAAGTGCTTTGCTTTTACTTCAAGATTTAATAACATGAGACTTAGAGTCAAAAAGAATCATTCCAAATTATCAACTCCAAGGAATTCATTTTGAGTATTTAGGGTTTGTATTAAAAAACAAACTTGACAAAAATCTTGTTTACTAATCATGCATTTAACTTACCAAATGACTTCCTATTAATATGAAATTTTGGAACTAAATTTTCCATGCCTTTCTGTAGTTGAAAGGGAAATAGAGAATAACAAAGCAGCATGTCTGTTATAGATGTGCTCTCTTCCGCTAGACTCGTGGGAAGACAAGGAGTGCTTGGCTTGGCAACTATGCATAAATAATGTGTTAGCTTCCATTGGCTTGACAAATTGGAACTCAGGCCACTTTTGCACTATTGAGATAGCAATCCAGCACATGTCGTTTCCTAAATGCATGTGTTGTGTATATGTATTTATTGATCTATTAATTAACTTGTTTATTTATTCATTCATTCATTCATCCATTCATTTGAAGATGAATGAATCAAGTGATTTTTCTCATAGCTAAATAAATGTCTGAATCAAGATCTGAACCCATTTCTTCCTGGTTTGAAGTCCAAGAACTTTCCCTCCCTTGGCTTCCATTTTTATGTAAATGAGATATGACAGAAATAACCCAAGTGAACACTCTATGCCTATAAGTAGAGCACCAATAAAAGAGCCCATTGCGTATTTCTAAACAAAAGCTAGATTGGAGAACCACTTTCCAGACAAATTAGAGTGAAAATTCTTGTTCAGGTTTGGACTGGAGCTCTCTATCAACTGAAACTTTCTAATTTCATGAAAGGAAGCAGAAATTTCCCCCACATTGCCAACCTCAGATGTACATGGCAGTGCCCTGAGAATTGGCTTCAGATCTTCATTTTGAGGCTAGATCTCTACCACTCCATGCTACCTCCCAAATAAGTGTTATAATTCCCATGTTAGAGCTGAGAACAAAGCTGGTCTCAATTTAAGATCAGGATCTTTTCTGGACACTATGCTCATTCATCACACACTAATGATCACTAATCTAGGAGGCTATGTAGACTTCCAAAAGAGAGTGAAAGACTTCCAAAATTTTAACAATGTAATGACTTATCATGGCTCAACAGGAATAGCGAATTGTGTTTCCTATCTATCATCAGAGAGGTGGTGAATTAAAACTGTGGGATAATATGGTCAGACCAGAGGAACTACCTAATGAAGGGAAATAGTTACATCAAATATCTTTCATCTCAGCCTGATATCAAAGATGTATAGGAAATCAAGAGTAACATGTATAAGCCCCAAACCATTTCCCAATGGATACAAACAATTTTCTACAGAAATAAAAGCAACTCATAACTAAAAGCAATGCTCAGAATTGTTAATAACTAGGAAAATGCAGTCAAAACAACTTTGAGGTTTCTGAGGTTCTTCAGAGAACATTCAATAGACAGCAAATGTGTATTGACTTATTCACAAGGTACTGAGAACGAGGACCTAATCATATAAGACATAAGACAAGAGGGGAAAACAAATCACCTTCTGTGGAAAGGCTATATGGAGTAGTGGCTGAGGTTTTGTACTCAGGTAGACCTGGGAACAAATCCCTCATGGGACATTTTGTTACCCTGGGCAAGACACTTAACCTCTGTGCCTATGTTTCCCCATCTGTAAAAAGAATGAGTCAGGCCTGATGTCCTCTAAGGACTATTATAGCCCCAAATCTATGCTCCTGTGGGATGATGGACGGGTGATGCGGGGATATGGTGATGTTAAAGGAGCTGTAATACAACAGATGCTCTAATACGCTGTTGAAAAATTGTCCCAACATTCTGGGGGCAGTGATGAATTATTGGGGTTTTGATTGATGAAAGGTCCACACATTTTGCTCAGAGGTCCCACTGCTAGGCATATACCTCATAGAGGTTACAGACTAAAAAAATAGTCACTAAATGGTTCATAGCAGTACTTTTCAGTAACAAAGAATTGGGAGCAGGGAAAGTAAATGTCCATTAATTGGACAAGTGGGAAAAATAAGTTGTGCTGCATGAATGTAACAGAGGGATATTACTGAATTGTAAAAAATGGTAAATGGAAATAATGCATAGAAACATGGGAAGAATTATATAAACTGATGCAAAGTATGCAGAGATAGAAGAATGATAACAAGAAACCAATCTTTATACATACATATATACATGTATATGTGTGTATTGTGTTTGTGTGTATGTATATGTATGTATATATGTATACATGCACATACACACACATGTTGGGGGCCAAGACCTTCTGAGGTCCTGGCACACTAGCTCCCCAGTCTACAAGGTCATTAGGCAGATATGCAAAGATAGTATAATCTTGTTGGGTGGATGCTCTCATTGGCCTCATGAATATCTAAAGTATGT
>CM053601.1:6325202-6347668 GCA_028646575.1 Pseudocheirus occidentalis
GTATCATTGGATTGGTATGGAATAGCTCTGCAATAAACAGGCTATGAAATACATTCCCCGTCTCTCTGTCTCTTTCCTGTAATTCAGCTTTAAGCTTTTCTTACTCTCTCTCTCTATTTTCCTCAACTGGTAGCTAGGTCTAGACTGCGCTGGCCGCAGCACACGTACATGACAGCTTCAAATATGGTGGATGGTAGGATCAGGAGAGAGATAAGGTGGCAAAAAGAGGTCAACTATGCATCTGGAAAATGAAAATAGGCTTGAAATTGAGGAGCAATCAGAGGGCTTGATATTTTCTTAGGAAGGAGCCAAAATAAATCCGGTGTCAAAATAGAAAAACATCAAAAACAACAACTAGATAGATAATAAAGAGATAGATGAGTAGATAGATGGGTAGGTAGAGACACACAGACAGATAAATGATAGGGCATTGATTAAGCACTTAATATACCAGACGGAGCTCTATGTAAACATCCAGCATTATGGGATTGTATAAGGGTCTTGATGGGAAGTGAGAGGACCTGGAATTAATACCTGCTCTATTACTTGATATCCATGCAATCTTAGATAAATCTCTTCTCCTCTCTGGATTTCTCAAGAATAAAGAGACTAGACCATCTATCTCTAAGGCCCCTTTCAGCCCTAAAAATCCTTGGTTTGGTAGGAGACAACAACCACATTCACAAAGATATCCTATGGTCAAAAATAGTCAAATGCTTAAATAGATTTACGGTCTCTGATTTGGGAGTTCTTTCTAAATGGCACAGACTGCAGTCTGTCCATGTCTGTTAATTCTATATAACTCATATTCATTTCTTCCCCAAAGTTCTCCACAGACAGTCTACCCAACTGTCCAAGAAGTTTGGAAGCCTTCTTCCTCCCTACCCAGCCCCCAATAATTCAAGGCTACTGGTAGAGTACTCTGGCCATCTACCTTTCCTCTCCAGCATTACTATATCACCAGTCCATCATCCCATAGCATAGATTTGGGGCTATGAGGGTCCTTAGAGGACATCAGGCATGACTCATTCATTTTACAGGTGGGGAAACATAGGCACAGAGGTTAAGTGACTTACTCAGGGTAACAAAATGTCCCATGAGGGATTTGTTCCCAGGTCTACCTGAGTACAAAACCTCAGCCACTACTCCATATAGTCTTTCCACAGAAGGTGATTTTTTTCCTATTGTCTTATGTTTTACATGATTAAGTGCTCATTCTCAGTACCTTGTGAATAAGTCAATACACATTTGCTATCTACTGAATGTTCTATGCAGGAATACAAAAAAGGAAAGGAAAAAAAACAATGCCTGACAGAGAGAAACCACTACAAAGCCTATTGAGCAAAGTCAGGGCCAGCCTTTTTGGAAAGCCTGAAGTAGCACTAATGGCCACCATTTCTAATTACATTTCTTCTGGGCTATTCAAGGAAAGGGTGTAGCAAGAGGATCTCTTCTGATCTTCCCTGGAATAATCCCAAATTCAGCTTCTGAAAATTAGTGGTGAACCCACTGAACCTTGAAAGGGTTTTTTTAGGACAAGTAAAAGGAACACCCAACTGAACAAATGTTGTATAATTTCTCGCTCTAGATAAATAACACTGCTTTTGTTCATTGTTACATGGTCTACACATGTCTAATTTTGTTCCAATTTGTAGCTAGAAGCACCAGACGGGTCTGAGTTGGGACTGAATTAAAATAGGGAGTGACTTGGTTAGATATGCACTTCAGGAAATTCACGAGGGTAGGAGTATGAATAGTGTATGGAAGCGTGGTGAGATTGGGGTAAGAAGCCCGATTGTAGGCACTAAAATAGTCCACATAGAGTAATGTGAGCCTGAGCCAGGGCTTAACTTTCAGCATAAAGAGGCTGACACAAGAGATGTGAGAGTAGCAAAGATAAGAGTTGGTGACTGGCTGGCTGGCTGGTCTAGGAGAGGCAAAGTCCGGCCTTGGTCAAGAGTAACACTGCCCAGAACAACTCACAGGCCTATGGAAGGGCTGGCAACTTAGTGACTAAAAGCACTGGGGCTGTGCTCCACTTTCACCTGGCTAACAGCATCATCAGGAATCATTTGGTCAAAGACCAGCGGGATCCACCATCATTTCTGCAGAATATCAGATAAGGTCGTCATTGTTTCCCACAGGCTCTGCCCTACCCTCTACACAGAAAACCTTTGAAGTCAATAGAATAATATAGAAGGTAGATACTAGAGCAGACAAGGGCCCTGATGTCCCAGCCCAAGGACCTCAGCACCACCCTACGCCTCCACGACACCGACTTTCTGTTACATGCACAAGGAGACAGCAGTCAGGTCCTGGCCAGCTCTGAGACACTTTCTGCTTCTAAGTCCTCTGATCCTCCCACTCGAGTTCTCCCCAGTCAGTTACTCCGGGTCCCTTTCTTTTCCCACCAGACTTCTTGAGAAGTTTGACTGGGGTTGTTGTCCACTCATTTTTCAATCATGTCCAAATTCTTCTGAATCCTATTTGGGGTTTTCTTCACAAAGATACTGCAGCAGGTTTGCCATTTCCTTCTCCAGCTCATTTTACAGATGAGGAAACTGAGGCAAACAGAGTTAAGTGACTTGCCTATGGTCACACAGCTAGATAGTATCTAAGGTCAGATTTGAATTCAAGAAGATGAGTCTTACTGACTCCACGTTCAGTCCTCTATCTACTCCATGACCTAGCTGTCTCCACCCCAACATGATGTTAAAGATGTCAGGTCCTTCTGGAACCTGACCACAAATCATGGTAACCCTTCCATGACTTACAAAGCATTTTTTTTCTCATCCTAGCCCTGTGACTGAACTTAGGAGAAACTTCTATTATTCGCATTTTACAGATGAGGAAACAAGTTCAGGGAAGGTAATCCACCTCAAAATCACAGGACCAAGCTGGGAAGTGAGGAGCTGAGAGTCTAACCCCAATCTTCTCAACCTAAACTCAATTTTCTTTGTATTGTATGAAAAGAACTGTCTTATTGGAAAGGTCACTGAACTCTGAATTTGTGGCCTGAATAGCAGCTTCAACATTTACTGTAGTCACAGGCAAGTCACAACCTTGCTAGACTTCTGTTTCTCATCTAGAAAATGAAGTTAATAAATTGGTGCACAATTCACTTTTTGATGTTCTGTAAGCCTTAAAGCACTGCATACAGTTGTCATATTCATATTAATGTGATAAATAAACACTGGCAAGAATTATCAAAAAATCTTTGGATTATTGAAAAACCTCACCCATGAACTTCCAGACTGCACTGCCTCCCCTCTTTAATCCACCATCCACACAGTGGATGAAATAATCTTCCTAATGCACAGGTCTAATCATGTCATACCATTACTGAATATCCTTCTATAACTTCCAATTATCTCTAGAATAAAATGTCAAACTTGATTTTTTAAAATCTTCATGATATGGCTCCAGTCTGCCTTTCCAGGCTTTCCCCATATAAATCTTTTACAAACACTATTTATTCCCATTTAATTGACCCACTTTGAAATTCTCTGAAACTCAGTATGCTAAATCCTGTCTCTGAATATTAGCACATCCTGCCTTGCCCTGGTCCTACCAGTCTGAAAAACGGGCTGCCTTCTGCTCTGTCTTTTTAACTTTGCAGCTTCATTCAAGACATGTTTCATGGGCTACCTTCTCCAGAGATCTATGCCTGTTCCCTGTTCTTACTGGTCTTTGCTCCCTCCTCAGATTACAGAGTATTTACTTTTATCTGTTTATAAGCTCTATTCCTCTCCATGCCCCAAGTAGAGAGTCACCTCCTTGAGGATAGGGAATGTTTTGTCTGTTTTCTTAGCATACAGCACAATAATGAAGATTAGTAAACACTTAAATGCTTGTTGGATTGCCTGAACTGGAATGTGGACATGTATAATGCATGGTTCAGACATGGAATTATACTTTGTGTGCACACTTAAGTTTGCAAATAATAATAACAATAATAATAATAATGGGATCCCATTAGTATGTTATTTCACATTATCACAGAATCAAGTATTTTCCCCTCTGAGCTTAAGCGGTATGTTGCTAAATTTTAAAAACAGAAAAGGAGAATGTTCTGCTTTTCTCAGCACCAAAGGACAGAAGGTTACAAGTTCAAAGTGCCATCTGGGCATATGTTATTTGAACCTTTGAAGAAACAAAATTTCTGGGGAAAGAGGCCCTTTAATAAATCCTCTTAGTATTAGATGAAGATTTGATCCTTGGACAGGATCAAGTTGACGAGTTTCGTCTAAGGCTTTTCAATTTATACTATCACCACTGAGGGCTAACCAAAGTGACTCTTTTTTCCCTAAACATTTTAAATGTCTACTCTTGAAAATCAAATTGTAAAGAAAAGGCAAAATGACCTCTGTCTGTAACACCGGTCAGTAGGGCTTTTGAAAATGACCCTGGTTAAAGAGGAATGGGAAGATAAGGGATGGGGAGCAAGCCAAAATATGATTGTCTGAGGGATAGATTTCAGTTTGATCCTGCTTGAGAATCATGGTTTATTTGTCCAGGAGATCAGGTGAAAGGTTAGGTCCCTATTAGATTAGAGACTGAATAAAAACAGCAGGAATCTGTCCCAGGAGGCATCAGGTTGGGCACTCTTCCTCCTGTCTGTGATAACCTTGATGTGGTCCATCTAAGGCCAATTATATCCTCTAACAGACAAAGCTAGTTTTGACTTGGCTGAAGTTTTAGGGTTTCCGTATTAGGCAATACAGTTTGGGACTTAAGGATCACAGCATCACAGATGTCAGGCTGAACGGGCCCTTAGACATCACTGTGTCCGTCTACATTTTTTTTTTTTGCCTGAGGAATCTGAGGCCCAGAGAGGTTGAATTATTTGCAAAAGGTCACACAGCTGAGGTAAGAGTCCGGCCCAGGCCTTCCTGACCCCTGGTCTAATGCTCCATCCGTTACTCCACCCTGTTTCTCACTCTTCAAATACACATGCTGAAATAAAAGGCAAAGGAGACTTGGCTTAGCCCCTAGTATTATTTCTGGGTTAGGGAATGATTCAAGAAGGAGGCAACCGAAATTTTTAACAATCACCTTTCAAATGCTCAACTTCAATAAGAAGAAAAAAATGCCAATTAAGAGAGCTTAGAGGTACCTTCTTCCTCCCTACCCAACCCCCAATAATTCAAGGCTACTGGTAGAGTACTCTGGCCATCTACCTTTCCTCTCCAGCATTACTATATCACCAGTCCATCATCCCATAGCATAGATTTGGGGCTATGAGGGTCCTTAGAGGACATCAGGCATGACTCACATGCACAAACACAGTGGAAAGCACCAAAATTCCAGGGTGAGGCTTGTTGCCAGGTTAGCCTGAAGATGATGGCTCGCTCATCCATTCTTCTGTCTAATGCAGATGAGAATAGCCTACATTAAAGGGTAGTATTGGGGATAAAATAAAATAGTATGTTTAAAGCTGTTTTGGCTCTGACATTTGTTAATTATCATCAACATTATCATTCCAACTGCAAATTTGTTGGATAGAAGTCTGGCAACACAGTAAGAGATAAAGGCAAAATCATATCATTTGAACCAATAATTTTGTTGTTGGGAACAAACCCTGAAAGGACCCATTTTGTAACTTAGATAAGTGACTTAACCTAGCTGGGCTTCAATTTCCGAGGTTTCTTTCAGCTCCAGCCCTATGATGTCAGGATATTATTATCAAAAATATTTCCTCCTTCCCTCCAAAAATCGTCCCTCAGCAGAAAATAAAATTCAGTTCTATCTGTTCCAAGATTTGCATAGCATTGTTATATGCAATAGACAAAAGTTCTTAATAGTTGAATGTCAAATAATTGTGCAAAAGTTAAACAAGCAGTGACACAATAATGAAATGTACTATAACACAATAAAGATTGAGAGGCACGAGGTGTACGAAGAAATTTGAAAAGACCTTTATGAAATCACGCAAGGTTATGGGAAAACTAGAAGCAAAGATTACTCACTATTCACAAACATAAGAGGAAACCTGAATAAGAATGAATGATCAAAGAATTCAAATGAGGACTTATCGAGGCTTATAGGGGGAAAGACTATGATCTTTTATGCACTGGAATTAATTAATTTAGATATAAATATTTATTTAGCGAGTTTAGGTGGTTACAATTCTCATTCAATGTTAATTTTTAATAATTTGTATGGGGAAAAGGATGATTGAAGTTTGCAGCAAGGGAATTTCCTTTTTTAAAGTTGGAAGATGGGAATCTGTATTGTCCTTTTCAGTGAATAGCTCAAGGATAAACAGGATGGAATTATGCAAGCTCAGAAGCAGCAAATGGGAAAGTCACAAAGTCACAAATGTCGGACAGTTGATGGAAAGAAGGATTCAGGTCTGGGCCTTCCCAATCCTCCTTCCAAACCCAGAAAAGGACGGATTGAGTTTGAAACAAACCGACAACTAAATGGAAAGAAGAGGGGGGAGGACAGGCTGCAGCTGGTCAATGTTCAGGTCAAAAGAAAGTTGCTCTGGTCATTATACAATACACAGCTTTCCAAGGAGAAAACGATTATGTGAAAATTGCCTGTTTGCTATTACTTGGGAAGGCAGAGTGTTCCTGAAAACTGGAGAGCTGTCTGAGTTGTGCTTTGCAACTTGTGCCTAAAACACATGCACAAGTCTCTCTACAGACACCTCTGTTACTTTACGAAACAAGAGTTGAGCAATTCCATGTTACATCTATTTCCAAATGGATTCCAATGATTTTTAAATGTCGACATCTTTCTAGTACAATGAAAATTTTCTTAACTAGTTCCAATTTGTTTTACATTCATTGATTTTTCTTGTTGATATTGTTGATATTTTCAATGCAATTTTATTGGAAATGCTTGAGCACAATTTCAGAGAAATCATGAAATTTCATTTGTGTGACCTTATCAATGCTATCGTGACAGAAGACATGTTAACAGCAATCAAACACTGGGATTCTGTGGCTCAAATAAAGGGAAAGTATGGCACAAATATCTAATTATTGATAAGTTATATGGTAAGCAACTTTGAGAGCTGCCAAGTCATAGTTTGGAGAGAAAGTCACAATGCACTATGTACCTACAAAATGGCATTGATTTGGTCAGTCTCTTATGAAATGACTAATCTAAATAGACTAATAAGAATCAGAGAACCTGGAAATCTCCAAATCCACCTATCTTTGGTGACTGACTGGACCAGAAGTTTCAGGGGGACTTGACTCTACTGAATATGCAAATACAGTCATATTACCATCATATAATCATTTAAAATGTGTTATGAAAAATAAAAATAATATTCAATGATGATGTCTTATCCCAGGAGACTAATTAAGTAGATTTTGTCCCGCCCTTTTAGGGAGTAGCAACTGCAAGAAAGTTCAGTTTTGGACATTTTCATTTCATCAAGTATCAAGGATTCTAAATGGAAAACATTCTGTCCTCTTTATATTGTCCCTGGACTCCAGCAATACAAGCATAAATACAAAGATTCAAGAAGTCTAGAGACCAAGCAGTTTGTTCTAGCCACTTCCTTTTGTGATGTTAGAATGATTCAGAAGTCTACATATTTAAATTAAACTGTATATTTTCATGCCAGATTTATTTGGAGTTTGAAAATTTGAAAAGATATACATATTCTTAAAAACAGTGAAGGTAGCTAACATTTCCGAGGCACTACCAGGTAACTTAATTGTTTATTTGTTTTGGAAGATTACCTAAAGCAATCTTATTTCAATGCAGGGTCTGAAAATGTAAATAAGGCTTATCACCACTTGTTTAAAACAAACACAACTTAATGGAGTTGTTTTCAATTTAAAATAAACCAGTGAAAGTCACACCAAGAATCTTTTTCCAGATCCTCCTTAATCTTACTGCCTTACCTCTGAGATTGCCTCCGATTCATTCTGTTTATATTTTTGTTTTTTCATGTATAATTGTTTGTTTGTAGTCTCCACCATTAGACTGTGAGCTCCCTGAGAGCATTATGGTTTGTTTGGTTTTTTTTTTTTTTTTGGGGGGGGGGAGCAGTTCCTTGCATTCTCAGGGTTTATCACAAGTTTGGGAACACAGTAAGCATTTAATAAATGCCTATAGTCTGGACCACTATGCCTATAGTCAAATACCACTTTGCTTATTACCTGTATGACTTGAAGCAAGTCCTAATCTTCCTCAGGCTCACTGAACACATCTAAAAATTTTCCACCTGGCTGCTTTCTTGGACTTTGTCATCTCCAGAAACTCACCAATCTACAATATGGAATGAGCTCTGGGACTCACACTGCCTCTAAACCTCTGGGGCCCCTCATTCCCTTTGGCTGGAGAGGGTGGTAGACATCTGGGAGTCACTCGAAGAACTTCCATCAGTTAAAAAGAGGCACCCAGGGAATTCCCATCATTTCCTCCCTACCCTGTTTTCCTGGATTTCACCAGCTCCAGAAACTCAAGGAAATCAGCTCTGAACCTTTCCCCAGGTGGCTGCAGGACTTCATCACGCTCCCCTCCCAGGCCCCACTGGTTAATCCCCAACCCCAGCTTCTTTTTCTGGGACGTTTTTCTTTCTTCCACTTTGTTGACGGCTCCTTCCTTGTATTCTCAGGATTTAGCACAGTGCTGGGCATGTAGAAGGCACTTAATTATGCATTAACTGACTCAGAGAGAGTCGGAAAATGCAACCTCGAGGACTTCTCCCATTTCTCCATCTGAGATCTCATTATTTTAAGAAAATAAATATATTTTTTAAATTGTTAGGAGGACATTACTTTTAGGACTGCTTTGCATAATTGTATGTACCTATTTTGGGGGGGGGGCAGGGGGAGTCTCGATTATTCAGAATCATTGTCCGTCCCAATTGCAAAAGTAAAGAATTTCTATAACATCCATTTTGTTTTTACCACAAGTCTACCATCTAGCTGACTTCTAAATCAGGCCTTACAAAGAGAGGTACAGGGGCAGCTAGGTGGTTCAGTGACTAGAGCACCAGCCCTGGAGTAAGAAAGACCTGAGTTCAAATCAGGCCTCAGACACTTAATATTTACTAGCCCTGTGGCCTTGGGCAAGTCACTTCACCCCGATTGCCCTACTCTCCCCCCTCCAAAAAGCAAAAAAACAAAAACAAAAACAGAGGTACAATAAAAACACTCATTTTTCATGTAACATCACATTCAGGGAGCATTCCAATGTTACTCTTGGCAAGAACCAAAATATTCTAGTAAAATGTCTTTTTTTACAATTTTATTCCAAATCTCCTTTATTATTATCTTACAGGTAAATACTTAAACTCAGACTCAATTAAATGAATCTATTGCTGGGAAAAGTTTTTTTTTAATTATGAACTACAAAAAATACCAGCACACTAATTACTACAGAAGGTAAAGGGACGTTGTAGAAAAACACATTCAATGGTCCCATTGATTCTACTTCTTTATTCAGAAATCCAAAGATTAAATGAAACTTGATAAGTTTTAAAGAAATAAGACCCTGATATTGTCTTGGAATTAAAAAGAATATTACTGCGTCCAATGACACAAAGTCCAGTCATTGAAATGCCAATTTTTCTCAGCTGCCAAAATGGAAGCATGAAAGCTGCAGCTGAACTCCATAGAGATGAACACTAGAACCAGATAGAATGGAGTGTGCATTTCGAAGAGTTCGGATTGCCCCCAAATCTTTGCACTTCAGTTTCTAATATACCAGAGCAACAAGAATCAGAGGGGACCATGAGTAAGAGATTAAGGAGGCTGACATAGATAGTACCCAGAAGAGATTTCTAAATACATTTGAAGATTCGTAATATTTTTGGACTTCAAGGACATGGCATAGTTTTTTACAAACTGCAAGTAGAATTTACAGCAATACCATTTTCCCAATATATGTAAATACCTTTTGAAAGTTAAGGGCCATAGTCAAGAAAGTGGCATACACAAAGCAGCAAGGTCAATTGCAGTACATTTACAGCAAGGTTGGAAAAGTTATCAACAGAGAGACAGTTCTGACAGGAAAGGATGTTGGGGTGCCTGGCTAAGATGGAGATTGTAATGGGCTCAGAAGGCCATAGCTCCCCCGACATTAACTCCAAAAATTATTTTAAAGAATTCCAGATGAAGAAAGAGTCAATATATCAAAAAGAAGCAACAGCAAATTCTCCCATTCAGCCTAGAAGTGCAGAAGAAGATGGGTGCAGAAGAAGGGTGGAAGTATGTGGTCACTTTAAGCGAGGGTATGATGTGCATACATTAGGGGGAGGGAGTGGAAGGTGTGAAGCCATCTTAGTTTCTGATAAATGAGGCCTGAAGTTTATGGGCATTGTGAATGGGAAATGCACTGATCAGGGTAAAGCCAACCCAATCACAAATAAATGGGGCCTGAAGTCAGATGGATCGGAGCCCAAACCTCATGGAGCTGTAGGAAGGTTTGGAACCAGACCATCCCTGGGGAGGGATATGGAGCCAGACAATACATGGCATGGGGGGGGGGGCTATAAGAGCTCTGAAAGTAGGGATGTTCTTGGAGGCACAGCAGGAGATAGAACCAACCCAACATGTACCATTGGGCCAACCGGAGGCCTGAGACAAGCATGATCTCCAACTGTAGCTTATGAAGGTCACAGCAGAAGATGGTACCTACTGCGTCTCCTTTTTATTTCCAGTTGGGTAATGCATGAGGGAAAAGAGCTAGAGCTGAAGCCAAAGCCTGCACCCATGCTGGGCCACCAGGAGATGTAGGAAGAAGTCAAGGGTTTGGCAAGAGGCTTGAGTGTGGTTCCAACCCCTGCAATCACAACTAGAGTCCCAGAAACATCCATATTACAAAAGGAATAGGACCTGACCATTGTATCCAAGTGCAAGAGAGAGAGAAGTCTAGTAGTGGGACAATTTACCATAGAAAAAACTGAGATACAAAATATGGAAGCTCAAGTACAGTGAAGAAACCCCTGGATTATAAGAACTCCTAGAACTCTACCCAGAAGCAAAAAAAAATTCTACAATAGGTACAAGTAGGTCTTTAGAAAAAGAGGTTGGCACGGCCATAAAGACTCCAAGAGTGCATGGAAGAAGGAAGCAAGAGAAAATGGGATTAGAATACTTAAGCCAGAAAAGAAAATGAAGATAATAAATAGTTTAGAACATAAGATGGAAAACTTTGCCCAAGTAGCAGATTCTCCCGAAAAGCAGAAAAGAAAATGGAATAGATGCAATTAAATAATTCAGTGGGGCCAAAAGCCGTACAATAACAGGGGAAGGCAAGGACTGAGCACTCACACAGCTGCTCCTAGGGACCAAGCACTGTGCTAAGCCTTTTGACATTATCTCATCTGTTCTCACAACAACCCTGAGAGGTAGTGTTCTTATTATCCCTTTCCATGTTTGAGAAAACGGAGCAGATAGAGGTTAAGCGACATGCATGTCCAGGGTCACACATCTAGTAAGTATCTTAGTCCAGATTTGAATATATATATACACACACATAAACAGATAAATGAATATAAAATCTTTTGGTGACTCTCTCACTAACAGTCTCTAACATTCTTGTGCTAACAAGGGGATCAGGAAAGGCATTCCATAGGAACTGGCATATGAAGTAAGTCTCAAAGGAAGCTTGGGATTCTCTGATTTGGAAGTGAGGAGAAATTGCATCTCAAGGACACAGCACAGCCTCTGCAAGAGCATGGCAACTGGAAGAGGAATCCATTTGTAAAGGGCTTATTGACAACCCAGCCATGAGAAATTTGGGGTTACATTGTTTCTTTCTGATTTCACAAAAGGCAAACATCTCAATCTTTGGAGCAGATTTCTTCCTGTTCTGAGAAATAGCCAATGCTCTCAATGTATCCCTTCCTCCAAAGTAAGACTGCTTTTAACACAGTATCAAATGCCAAGATAAAAAATGGGAATTCAAACTAATCATCCATGTTTTGTCCAAAAAATGCCTAGCATCTAGATATCTGGAAACATCTGGATGTTTTTTTTCACACAAAGACTTAATGTGATCATATATGTGACCTATATTTCATCTCTCTGAAAAAAAGTCAGTTCCAAAAGGAGCTCTGAGTGCACTGTCTCAGCACAAGGAAACTCATTGTGCAATAAATCTCAGGACAGCCTTATTTTCCCTTAGAAACATTTATAATTGGTCTGACTTAATTTTTTTCCCGTTCTTCCCCTGCTCCTCATAAGCCCAGAACTCAGCTTTTATCAGTTGGGAATCTAGCCTCAATGACAAAATCATCACCACTTTTGTAAATCAATATTCCCATCTGTAAAAAGCTGAGAGGCCTTGCTTTTCTACTGCAGAATTAGTTACAAAAGAAAGTTGACTTGAGTTTTCTGTGAAGTTATCCGGTTCACAGAGACCCAATCTGAAATGTAGGAATTGAAATGAATTGTTTAGAGCTACCTTTTAACCCTAAAACTGCAGTCCTAGAATTCTGCTCATGCCATAGTTTTGTTTGGTTTTGTTTTTAAGTGGTGCCATGTTCAATCCTTGAGAGCTTATGCAAAAATCAGAGATCCTATTGACATGGTATAGTCACTGAAAAAAATCAGGCCCTTTCTTGGATTGAATTTTTCACAATACAGGCAGGGAATCCTGAATCAGTTGCAGTTTTAAAAATCAGATTTCTAAAAGAATCGGCCTCATTTGCATTTGTAAAACCTCATTCATGAGGCTGTCCACAGATCCTGAGGATTTTAAAAAGTGTTCTTCACAATAATCCTATTTGGAGTTGACCAGAGATTGGAAGTTCCTTGAGGGTGAGAACTATCTCCCTTCTGAGAATGTAATGTAGGGCTTGGCTGGCACAAAGTAATGACATAGAAAATCATGACTGATGGATTTAGACAGAGGATGTACATGGTGCTACCCCTCCTTTACAGATGGAGTAACTGAGGCTGAGAGATTAAAATTGGGTGCACTGACATCAAGTCAGGAGCTTTTTTCATCACACTGAGCTGTCTCTCCTCGTGATGTTTTACATCAATAAAAAGACAAGACCCTTGTATAAGTTATACAATAGGTAAAATTTGTCCTGGAGTTCCCTTTTCACTGCCATTCTGGCCCTGCTGGGTGCCCAGGCAGCTTCAATGCAAGTCCCAAGGAGGGCTTGCTTATGCAGTGCTAATTAAGGAGGCCAGACATTCCTTTACAAGGGATAAGCCTTTTGCTCCACAATTAGAGATAAGGCATAAAATGGAGATACCCCTGGGAGAATTAACACAGGGACTTAGATGCACATTAAGAAGTAGCTGACATGAGGCTAGAAAGGGCAGAGAGCTGGTTTTCATAAAAGGAGAGGGAGCATACCGCCTCTGAAGGGGGTGGGGGGGGGGGGAATTTGATACCGTGGTGGAGGGTGGGGAAAGCCTCCTCAGAGGCCTAGGGATACCAAAGACAAGTATCTCCTGCTTCATTATTTTACCCAGCTCTAGTCATCATCCTGGACTTTTTAATAAGCAGGCCTATACTCAGCCATATACCAACTAGTCCTCCCTTCCATTTGCATTTGCAAAGTAAACTCCTAAATTCTGGAAAATTATCAACCCAACAGAATGAAACTCTGAAGGAGGTGGGAGATGGAGTGCATTTCAAGCACCAGTGATAAAGTGGGAGAAGAGAATTTGAGAGGCCTCTTAAGTTCCACCCCCTCGAATCAGCCTCAAGTCCAGTGAAAATGGTATTGTTCATGGCTTTTTACTCTTTTGCTAAGCACTCCTCTGAATAATGTTAAGTGCAAAAAGTAAAGTACACAAGATTACAAAGGAAACCAATTATTTTAAAATAAATATCTACAATTTTCCATCCAAGTCCATAGACCATTCCTTCCTCCCAAAGTCAGTTAATCCTAAGTAAAAAAAAAAACCTCTCATCTTAAAATGTTAATTATATAAAATAAAGCTGTTTATAGAGCCAAAAATTATTATTTACCATTAACATGTTATATTTGAATAGCATGCCCTTGAACAGATTTTTGAAAGTCACCTGTACATTCCCACTGACATTCCCATTTGGGACAGGGCACAGATAGGGGGAAAGATGTGAAGGAGAAGAGGGAGAATGAATATTAATTAAGCTCCTACTACGGGCCAAGCACTGTGGTAAAGGAGTTAAAATCATTGTTTCCCCTTTCTCCCATTACCACAGATGTTTTGGTTTGGTTGCTAAGTCTGACCTTAGTCAGTCACTGTATCTGAAAACAATTATGTCCCCAATTATCACATCCATTTATGCATCAAATAATTTGATCTGAAAAAAAATCTGATCCTAGAACAGAATATTGTATGAAAAGTTGTGCATACCATAAAACACTATATAAATGACTACTGTTATTATCACCAAAGGAATGAACAGACATTATTTTCGAATATAAAACCTGAACATTGATTAAGTCCTATTGACATGTGGACAACATAGGGATGTGACATATATTTGCACCTATACACAGTACGCATAACATTTTATTTATTTGGGGGGGGGGGCAATTGGGGTTAAGTGACTTGCCTAAAGTTGCCCGGCTAGTAAGTGTGTCAAATGTCTGAGGCCACATTTGAACTCAGGTCCTCCTGACCTCAGAGCCAGTGCTCTATTCACTGCACCACCTAGCCGCCCCTATGAATAATATTTTATGTCAGAATACAAACATATATGTATTGTTGAACACATGGGTGACTTGGGACGTGTAACATGTGACACAGGACCATAGATCTATAGCTAGAAGGTACCTAAGAGGTCATCTGGTCTAATCCCTCCCATTTCACAGATGAAGAAACTGGGGCATGGAAAATCTAAGTGACATACCCAAGGCCACACAGATAGAAGTGTCAGAGCAGGGCCTTAAACCAAGATCTTCGGATTCCATCAAATCACTCTTTCAAACAGATCACACTGCTATAAGCACTTGCATATCCATATGTCAAAATATCAGTGTGACTCTGTATTTTTAAGAATACGCAATAGTTATCAAAGTGAGGCTAAATATATTTTAATTGCCACTTTGGTGTATATGAGGATGAGATGGAATTCTATAATGCTATCAGTTTAATTGGAAAATTGTTTTGATGCAGAATCAAGAGTATAACATGGGGGCACCTCCTAGTACGGTCAGAATGTGAGGTAGGCAGGGGAATGACCCCACCCCACCACTGCAGTCTCCTGATTCCTGTCTTCAACTTGAAGATAACACTACTATTACCAGCGTCTACAATGGATAGAGATCCTAAACCAATCAATTGTCTGTACTTTCATTTACCTCCTTGCTCTAGTGGATACATGTCTGAGTCGTGACTAAACTCCCCCATTCATTCACATTATGCTTCCACCATCAAAGATGTGTTATTGCTGTTCACTGAATCTGCTCGTTTTTAATCCCAGATCATTCATCAATGTGGGCAAAAGGTCTCCAAATCTTCAACTGATTCATGTGGTGACAATTTTCAAAGAACAGAGAGCTCTTCCTCTCTAGCTTTCTAATGCCAGGGGCCAATTTTACTCCTCAGAGTGTGCCTTTTTATACTTTTTTTTTTCTCAGAAGCATAAAAATTACTTTAAAAGACACTTGAAGTAATTACGAAAACCACATTTGTATTGGCTCCCTTTCTTTTATGACCTCTTCGGAGAGCAGAAGATTATGGCAGATGTGTTCTTCGGCAACAGCTGGCAGAGGTGAATGAACATTAGGCTCAATTTCCTCTTAAACAAAGCAGATAAAACCAAGGAGGAAAATTCTCACTATTCTTTCAGCACTCGTCTCCTCAGATCTCACTGTTGCTGATACAAGCACTAGAAAAAAAAATTACTTTAACCATGTAACAAATGCAGTGCATGGGTATGAACTTTATCTCCTTCATTTTGCAATGACATCAATACATTTACTCCTCTTCTAACTTAGAAGGAAAGTCTCCTGAAAAATTAAGTTATGATTTATCAGCTTGTAATTTGCCTTTTCCCAAGGTTTCTCCCAAATGCCATGGCACCCCATCATTAAAAAGTCTTCCTGTTTGTTCTCCTATTTGCAAACACAAAAGCTATAAATACAACCCAAAGGCAGGAAATTACTTGATTTTTCAAGAGATTTCCAAGGACTTCAGTTGTTTTTCTATAGGTATTCTACTGTCTATTTTCTTGCTTTAAGAAAATATTAATTTTAGGAAATGACGGTAAGGGTTTGGACCATCAAAAAAATCTATCATGAAGTCCCTACCATACCCTGCACTGGCCAGAGAAATATTTGTTTTAATTGAAGGAAAATCAAGGAGTTTAATCCAATCTTTATTTACAGAAATATTAAAAAGAAATTTCAGAAAACAGTTCAGGAAAAGATTGGAGGATTGCTCAAACAGATCCACACTTGTTAGAAATATAAAGCTGAAAGACTTCCATGGAATCCCAAATGAAATGTGGAATGAGAGGGACATTATCTACCTTGTAACAGAACCCAATGCCCACCTGTTCTCTGCTTAAATTTGCTTCTTCATCAATGAAATACATACACACACTCCCCTAATGAAACATTGTACTGCCTGTCTGTTATTCCATCTTCAGGTTTTATGCTTTTAATATTTTAAGATGTTAAAACAAGCTGTGGTTTTTGTTTGGCAAAATTAAAACATATACTCCCTCCATCGTGTTTTGCAGATGTCATCTGGAATAAATTCCTCTGTGATTTCTAGGCTAGAGCTTCAGTAAATTATTTTGTTCACACTAAGGAGAAGGAAAGAAAAATGGTAGTCATATCTTCTTTGGGCTGTACATTTGAGAACTAATGTCCAGTGGATGCTTTGGCTGCTCCTGGCACTGAACTGCCTGGTTTTCATTGTAGCAGATGCTAGGTATGCTCCTGGAGGCCTAAATGTACCTAGGGCAGTCTTTGTTAACTTGAAATCTAACTGAATTCATGGATCTCATCCCACAAACTGTTGCAGTCACTCCAAAATTATAAGAACAGTTGTACTCTCCAGTGACTCAAGGCATGAGATGCATCCATTAGTTTTAAAAGAAAAAGTAGAAGCTGCTTGGGTTTTCCTTTTATTGGAAATTAATATAAGGAATCCTGACCATCATTCTGTTTGATAATACTGTGAAATAATTAAGTAGAACTCACTTTTAAAACTGGTAGAGTCCAAAATGTATTTGAAAAAAATCTATTATTGAAAGCTATGCATAGTTAATGGGAGAGAGAGGGCAGAATATTCGTTTTCAAAGCAAAGATTTTGGTAGAACCTATAGAGATTTCAATTAATTATAATCTGTGGTGACTTTTGCTTCTTCTAAAAAGAAAAAAAAGATTATAGTTTCTAAGATGAAGAAAAAATAAGATTAAGGAAAATAAAAACAAAATCCTAAATAAGTACTCCAGGCCCTGCCCCAAGTCCATAAAAATTGTTGGGGTTATAATATTTCTCAATTCTGACACAGTATTGGCCAATAACATTCACTCTTCTCTTCTTCCTAGCAGCTAACAGATGGCAATCCACTTCTGGCAAAGTTCACACTTTCACCTGCTGCCAGGGAGGGTGCCTGCTGCTTACAAGAAAACTTGACAAGGGGGAAGGGAAGATGTTGGAGCTCCTAATGGTGCAAGGCCCACATCTTGTCCCCTGGTACCCCCTAGTGAGTTCTCAAGGAAAACTACTAAGAGAGTTAACCTCAAATTCATCAATATTTCTAGCACAGGAGTGATGGAGTCCTTCAGCCCCTCTGAAAATTGTGGATTCACACACAAGTACATTGTCCTCAGAGTTCTCTCCTCTATTCTGAGTCCTCTTTCTCTGGACACTGTGGACCAATGACACTCACAATATGGAGAGAGAGAGAGAGAGAGAGAGAGAGAGAGAGAGAGAGAGAGAGAGAGAGAGAGAGAGAGAGAGAGAGAGAGAGTTGTTTAAAGTTCAATTTAGCTTGCTAGACATGAAATTGCTCATGAAGTAAATCTCTGAACATATGGAAGAGGAGAAATCCACCCTATATCCCCCCTCCCATCAAACATTATTTGATTAAAGTTTTAAAATAGCACTGCTCCCCCCTTCATTCTTCTCCCCCTTTACTCCTTTCTCTCCCCTCCCACCACACAAAAGGAATCTGCGCAAGAAAGGAGCTAAAAGCTGAATTGCCAGGTTCCTCAAGGAGTTGATGAAGCTCTGTCTCTAGCCTTAGAATGACTGTGGCTATCCAGAAAGTTACATTTGCCTATAACAATAAACTACCCAGCTTTGGGAAAGCACCGTACTTTCCCACATGAATGTTAAATAGGTCCAGGACAAATAAACTGAGGGATCCCCCCCCCCAATCTTCTACAACCAAAGAGGTTCTTCAATTATATATTTTGTTACAGTCTTAAGAGATAAAAGTTGTATCTGCAAGTGATTAAAGGATGTTTTCTATTCATTGCCTTATTTCTGCTGAAATAAAGGCATAATTTAAACCACATATAATTCTAAGCAATTTGGGCCCATTACAGCATTCTAAGCTTCTTCCTATTCTTTTACTGATAGTTACTAATTAAAACAGAGTGTTATTGCAATGCTTAGCCTGATGCTTTGACATCCAGGTTTAGTGAGTAAAAAGACCTGACATAAAAATGAAAACAATACCCTAGACCAGGCTGTATTCAAGTTGTTATGTTTATAGAGTGTGGTACAGATTAAGGACAGACATTGAAGTTAGGCTCACAGGAGGGGGAGAGCCAGCAGCTTCAATGGGCTTTCTTTCTATGGATATAGAAAGGTTGTTTTTGTTTTTGTTTTTTAGAACAATATGAATTAGTATTAGTTTGTCTAGCTGCTGGGTCATTTATGGCTAATTACTCCACCCTCTTGTCCCCCAAAAGCTAGGAGAAAAACACTATTGAAGGTTAAGTCAAAGGACATTTTAACAGAATTCCAAATATATTTAGATTAAAAATGGGAATTGGGACCCTCCCTGATTAATTATGTTGCCCAGTTTTTAAATGTTGAGAGGAGAGATTGAGGCCAATGAGGACAGTTTATAAAACTGCAAGCAAAACCGAGAATTCAAAATTGGGTGGATTTTTCACTTTGGTAAGATGATAATGTTTTGTTTTGTTTTGTTTTTCCCCTGGAGGTTGAATAATCTCACATGAAAGGTGCCGAAAGTAATGGCTTCCTGGCGTTTTCACAGAAGTCACTTAGACAACTTTGCAGCAACCAAGCAACTGAATATAAAATGTTGTTCCCTTTTAAGGTCAGAGTCTCATCAGTTGTAACAAATCACAATAAGTAATACTTGTTCTCAGTCTCTTTCTCTTTCTCATACGTCTCTGTCTCTCGGTCTCTGATGCTTTCTGTTTCTGTCCCAATCTCACTGAGGGTTTCTCTCCCTCCTTCTCTTCCTTCCAGTCTCATTAAATGCGCCTGGGACCAACACTTAACTAGCATCTCTACCGGACTGGGGATGGTGTGTGGAAAGGAGGCAAGGAGACTTTTTTTTTTCTAACTAAAACATCCCAGGCTTTTTCTGAGGCACTGTGTAGGAGAAAGAGGAGAAGCGGAGGTCAAGGGACTGTGAGGAGGAAGGAGAGGAAGAGAAGGACGAAAAAGACTAGGAAGACCACGAAAAAGTGGTGCTGTTTGGGAAGGAAAGCTTCAGAAGAGGCGGGAGGGAAGAAAGAGCCTTTCCTGTGACGTCTGGCAAGCCGAAGAAGAGAAGTAAAGCCATCAAGAAGCCCTATGAAGTTCTCTGAGAATACTGAAGAAAAAAAAAAAGCACACTGGGCGAGCTACCCCTAGAGGTCTGTTCCAGGGATGGTGCCTGGGCGCCCCCTGTTAGGAGGAGGAGGAGGAGGAGGAGGAGGAGGAGGAGGAGGAGGAGGAGGAGGAGGAGGAGGAAGAAGAACCCTGTTGGATCCCCTGGTATCTCGCTGGCATCCTCCTCCTCTTCCTCCTTCTCCCCCTCCTCCCGAGGGAGGGGGGAGGGCGGACGCCGCGGGACGCACTTTCATAACCAGTTTCGGGAGAAAAGGCAATTGGCGCCTTCCGCCCAGGGCGTCCCTTTGCTGAGTTTCTCCAGGAGCTCAGCTGGACTCCGAGAGTGCTGAACAACAGATACTAGAATCCCTGGGGACGCGAAAACATAAAAGGGCAGCTAGAGACAGAGGGGGGGACCAATGTGGCAAAGGCAAGGGCAGGACCAGGAATCTGCCTAGCTAAACACCCTACTACGGAAACTGAACACTCCTTCCAGGCAGGGACCTATAATGGGGGGGAGGGGCAGGGTCTTCTGTCAGCCTCTGCCCTGCTGCCCTGTCCTACTTCCCTGCCCTTGCGTGCTCGGGCAATATGTAAAGGGGGAGTCCAGATTGGCACCTAGATTTCTTTTGTCGCCCTCCCCCACACCCACACCTACACCCACACACCTCCCTCGTCATCCTTCAATTCCTGCCCGCGTACCTGCCCTGTGTACGCTTGGTCACAGAAGGGAGGAAGGATGGTGAGCAGAAAAGGGGAATACCCTCAGAAGTATTCCCTGCCTGCCTCCCCCATGTGCCTTATGCACCTAGAGAAGACCGCCTGGGAAGCTTCTCCTTCCCCTCCTGCGGCGTGTAATCCCCGACTAGCCCCAAACTTCTGCCGTAGGCACCTATTAATGGTGTGACCCGGAAAAAGGCACTGCCTCTGAGGCTCAGTTTCCTCATATGTAAAACTGAGAAGTTGGACCCATTAACAGCTCTAAATCTATGATCTTTTCCTACCTCACGTCAAGACAAATTTGAACCCTACCCTATCAACATCTTCAACACTTGGGAGGAAAAAGGGGTGCGAGTTCCTTGAAAAAAGGGCCGGTCTGGCTGGTGGTGTCTTTTCAGCTCTAAAGCCAAGCATTGCTTCTTCCAAGCAGCGCCCTTTAATCAGCGTGAGTTGTTTCTTTTGGTAAGCCTTCCTAATCAGGGGGAGGGAAGTGGCAGCTAGCGGTCCAGAGCATCGCACCCTCTGCCCTTTGCAGCAGGCGCCAGAACCCTTCCCGTCCTTAAGAGTCCCAGAAGGGCGTCCTTTCCCTCTCAGAAATGCTAATCTTTCCAGGTTCATGCCCAGGGGATTCCGCCTCTCAGAGAATAAACCCAGCCCCCTCCGCCCCGCCCCCATCAGGCTTATCTCTCGCTGACCCTCTAGCACCCAGGGGCTACCTTCTGCCTTCCACCGCACCTTGAATGTTCAAATCACCCCCTTTTATTTCCTAAGCTTCCCTTTGGTCCAGCCAAGGGAGGGGTGTGGGCCCCACACGCACCAACCCCAAGCTAGTCGTTCACTTTTCCGACCCTCACCACCCCCCTGGGAGCCCAACGGATCTAAAGACGTCCTTTGCCCCAAACTGTCGAGTGACGCGCCCGGAGAGGACAGAGTGTGTGCGTCTGGTCTGATCCTGCAGTCACAGTATTTCAGGGGCTTCATTTCAGTGTGGATGCGGCAGGCTGCCCTCCTGTTCGGACTTACCTCTCAATATCTAGTTTGTTGGTGGGGTTGTCCTGAGACAGAAGGACACAAATTTCTCTCCAAGTAAGGTGCTTCTTGGTGAACTAGTGCGGAAGACTTTGGTGCATCCGAGATGACCAACTCCAGCGCCCAGGCCGACCCCCAGGGTCCTGTTGGGGCTGTGGTAGCAGCAGCAGCCTCCCTCGAAGCAGCGTCCCAACTTTGCTGAAGACGCTGCAAACTTCCACCGCTTATGGGCTGGGGCTCCCGGATGGCCCCAGGAGGGAGGACGCGCTTCCTGCAGTCTCCGCGGCTGCTGCTGGCTTCGCAGACCAAGGTCCTGGGCAGCTGCAGGTCCCTTTACATGTCTCAGGGGGCACCCCGGGCCGTTCGGAGCCCCGGCTGGAAGGGGCTCACACGTGAACAGAGGCTGAAGAGGCTGCAGAGGCAGCGCAGAGGCCAGCAGCAGTCGGCTGCTGTTCGCAGCGGGTGCTGCTGACCCGACCCGAGCACCTAAGGCTCCAGGGAGAGAAGAGCGAGCTAGCCAGAGACAGAGGCTTCGGAGACAGCAGGAGGAGCCCGGGGCAGCCGAGGCAGTAGCCGCAGAGGAGGCAGAGGGAGCGGCGGCAGCGGCAACAGCCCAGGCTCCCGCGCCTCTCGACAGATGCTCGGGACCGGACCGTGCACACTGCCAAACACTGGCTGTCGGACGGTCGCCGGCCGCGCAGCACACAAGCACTGGAGCCAGCTGAGCTCCCGATGGTCTGATGCCCTGGTACCAGTGGCAGCTGCGGGACTGGGCGCTCCCTCTGCTCCCTCTTCTCGTCTTCCCCTGGGCGGCTCAGTGCGGAGCGCGAGTGTGTGCGCTCCTAGTGTCACTCACTAGTGAAGCTCAGAGCCGCCCTCCCTCCCCCTCCTCTGCCTGGGCCGCCCGCCTTCCCCCCCCCCCCCCCCAAGCTGTCCCTCCTGCTGGCCGAGAGCGCGCGCGCACTTCTCTCTCTCTCTCTCTCCACTCTGGCTCTTTCTCTATTTCTCCGTCTCCATCCTTGTCTCTCTCAGAAC
>CM053601.1:6347768-6369530 GCA_028646575.1 Pseudocheirus occidentalis
AGAGAGAGAGGGGGAGGGAGAGACAGAGATGGGGGGGAGAAGAGAGAGAGGGAGGGAGGGAGAGACAGAGACCGAAGGAGAGACAGACAGAGACCGAGGGAGAGACAGACAGAGACAGAGACAGAGAGATACACAGAGAGGGACAGAGAGATAGAGAACTAGACAGAGACAGAAACAGAGAGATGCCGTAGTTGATTCAGAACTGGGGAGAATGGAAGAGTCTACTAAAAGAATTTTCACTCATTCCAAAACTTAGAAGGAGAGAGACAAACACTGAAAAATAGATAAACAGAAACAGAGAAGAGAAATGGAGAGATGAACAGACAGAGACAGAAATGGAGAGGGAGAAATACAGCAACGGAGCCAGAGTCAGAAACAGGAAGATAGAAAGAAATACAGAGAACCAGAGACAGGAGGGAGGACTCAACCAACAGTTAGTTGTTCTGGGCATGAGAAAGCAGTACCCTGGGCCAAACCAGACAAACAAGCAGGAGTGTGAGAAGGCTCTAAGAGTTGACTAGGTCACCCCCCACTAGAAATTACCAAAATGCTCCAGGCTAGGGCACTGGTTAAAAGTGTCTTATATTTTTTAGGAGGGGGTGGGAAGTTAAAGTATTTATCTCTTGCCTAGAATGTGCTAGAGTAAGCTAGACACTATGCTAAATGTTTCATTGCATCACCACAATAACTCTTTGAGGTAGGTGGTATTGTAATTTTGGTTTTACAGATGAAGAAATGGAGGCAGAGGTTAAGTGACTTGTCCAGGGTCACACATCTAGAAAGAGTTTGAGGCCAAATTTGAATTCAAGTCTTCCTGACTTTATTGAGGTCCAGTAATCTATCCAATGTATCATCTAGTTGCCTCTGTCTCTCCCTCTCTTGTCTCTGGACTAGTTGGGCAATGAGATTCCCTTCTCTTCATAATGCTAGGACATGTTTGTTAACATGAAGCTTTTCAACCTTGAAAGTGAAATGTTGAAAGTAAAGGAGATAAAAACTTCCAATTTATCTCTACTACATCATCAACATGCCCTTTGTGACCTCATGTCTTGTCAAGGGAGGAATTCCAGTGTAGGGCCTCCAGATGGTTTCTATTCTAGCCCCAAGCTGGGACAATATGTACGCCTCTCTTTATGTAGTCACTGCTTTTGTATCTGTCAAATATTTGTAAGGGTCACAGAATTTCTAGAGGTGATAAGGACCACCAAGAACTGTTCTGGTACATAAAAAAAAAAGCACTGGATTGAGAATGAGGAAATCTGCAGTCTATTCCCAGCTTTCTCCTTTGAGAGTGACCTTGGGGATAGTATTCCTCATCTGGGAAGAGGACATTGGCCTCACTGACTTTTAAAAAGTTTCTTTCAGTTTTAAATCTATAGTCCTTCCTGTACTTCCTCTGATCCCTTTAATTACTCTGAGATAAGTGAAGAGGCTTACATTCATGCCTCTCTTTGATGGATGAGGAGTGCTGAGGCTCAGAAAGTCACACCATCCAGTCTGGGGCAACTCCAACCTAGGTCTTTGGATTCCAAAGTCTAGAAACAGATACAAAGCAACAGAGAGCTTTTATCAGATCTAGAACTAGACAAATTGGTAAGGTTCTAAAACCAATCTGAGGTGTACACTTTTTAAAAATTATTTATTTACTTTTAGTTTACAGCATTCAGTTCCACAGTCCCTTGAATTCCAAATCCCCCTGCCACACCCCCATGGTGGCATGTGATCAAATATAGTACCTACAAATACCATCACATTAAACATTAGTCAGGTTGTGAAGAAGGGTCATAACCACTAAAATGAATGATGAGAAAGAAGGGACAAAACAAAACAAAACACAAAAGAGGGGGCAGGTAGTTTGCTTCATTCTGCATTCAGACTCTGTAGTTCTTTCTTTTTGTTTTGTTTTGTTTTTTGCTTTTTAAAAAGTAAATTTATTTATTTATTTTCTTGTTCACATCACTCATTTCCTCGAGATTTTGAATCACAAATTTTCTCCCCATCTTTCCCCTACCCGCCACCCCAAAACAGCCATCCCACTGTATACCACCTCCCCAATCTGATCTCTCCTATATCCTCCCCCATCACCCCTCTGACTTTCTGGTAGAGCAAGACGGATCTCCCTATCCCATATATAAATATATATATTAACATATGATTTTAGACCTTTAAATTCTAGATTCTTTCCCGTCCTCCCCTGTCACCCACCCCCACTGGAAAGATAAGCAATTCAATACAGGCTATACATGTGTAGTTATGTAGGAACATCTCCACAATGGACATATTGTGTAACACTGACAATATTTCCCTCCTTTTCATCCCACCCTCCCCTTGTTCTATGTTCTACTTTGTCCCTGTCCCTTTACAGAAGTGTGTACTACCAGCAATCCTACCCCCTACCCCACCCTCCCCTCCATCATCCCACCTCCCATCCCCATCCCCCCTACTCTCCTGTGTGGCATGATACCCAGTTTAGAGTTTATGTCATTCCTTCCCTAAGCCAAAATCAGTGAAAGTAAGATTGACCCCTTTCCCTTTTGCCTTCCTCTTCTTCCCTTCCATTGTAACAATTATCCTTTGCCTCTTCTGTATGTGATGATTAATCCCATTCTGTCTCTCCCTGTCTCCTCTCATTCTAATCCTCTCCCACCTCAGAATTTCACCTTTTAGAATATCATCCCTTCCTATTCAATTGATCTTGTGCCCTCTATGTACATATATATATATACATGTATATGTATATGTATATACACACATATATATCCACACACACATACTCAGATATGTGTTCATACACATATGTCCTATATAGACATATGTGTAGGTATATGTATATATACATGTGTATTCCCTTCACCTATCCTCATACTGAGAAAAGTTTCTTAAGTTACAATTATCATTTTTCCAGGTTGGCATGTAAATAGCTCAACTTTGATAAATCCCTTATGATTTCTTTTCCATGTTTACTTTCTCATGCTTCTTGTATTTGAGTGTCACATTTTCTTTTTGGTTCTGGTTTTTTCAGCAAGAATGTTTGAAAGTCCTCCACCTCACTGAATGATCATATTTTCCTCTGAATCTGTAGTTCTTTCTCTGGATGTGGATATATCCCTTTCTGCCATGAGTCTTTTGGAGTTGTCTTATGACCTTGCATTGCTGAGCGGAGCCCAGTCTGCCAAAGTTAGTCATCACACATACTATGTTCCTGTAATTGTGTACAAAGTTCCCCTGGTTCCACTCTCCTCATTTAGAATCACTTTAAATAAGTCTCTCCAGGTTATTATGAAGTTCATCTGTGACTCATTTCTTATAGCACAATAGTATTCCATTACATTCATATACCTGAGGTGTATACTTTTGCAAATCAAATAATCTCTCCACTTTATAATTTAGAACCCATTTTGAATGTTCTATCAGTTTACACCTCTCAAAGGTAAATTCATTAGTAAGATTTATAAGCATAGTGGTTACATGTAAGTGAATATTTATACTATATATATGCATGTGTGTATATGTGTGTATGTATGTATGTATATATAAACTTTTTTGATGCAATATAAGAGAACGGGTCTTTAAGAGTATCTGTATGATCCTAATCAAGCCACTTACCTTCTTTAGACAGTCAGTTTCCTAATGTGTAAACTTCAGAAGTTGAACTGTGTGATCTCTAAGGGTTTTTTTGCATCTATATGGTGTGATGGAAACAGTGAGGGGTATTCCTAACAGTCAGAATGATTTATTTGCTCAAAGTTATTCTCTTGGCTCTTCTCATTTCATTCTTCATCCTTTCATTCAAGTCTTCCCATGCCTTTCTAAGACATTTGAGCTCATCATTTCTTATAGAACAGCAGTATTCCATCACAATCATATACTACAACTTGTTGAGTCACTCCCAGATTGATGGGCATCCCTGCAGTTTCCATTTCTTTGACACCACCAAGAGAGCTGCTATAAACATTTTAGAAATATAGCTTCTTTTCCTTTTTCCTTAATCATCTTTGGAAACAGACCTAGTAGTAGTATTGTTGGATCTAGGGGTATAGACAGCTTAATAACTCTTTGGGCATAATTCCATATTGCTCCCCAAAATGGTTGGATCAGTTCACAATTCCATGGAAATTCTTGCTTTATTCCATAAATTAAAAATAAAATTAAAAAATGGGGGAGGAGAGAAAAAGAGTAATGGGTCTACAATCAGAAGGCCAGTGTTAGTATCTAGTAACTTTGATTTTGAAAGATTTGCAAGATCAAGCTATTGAACCAGAACTAGAGAACCCCAGAAAACATCACCCAGTTTTAATGCTAAGATTGCTATAATTCTTGCAACATGAAAGTTTCCATTTGCCCCACTCCCTTCCATACCTTAAAACAACCAGTCTGGAAGGGGTCTTACAGATTACCTAATCCAAATCCTTTATTTATTTTTGTTTTGTTTTCTTGTAAATGAAAACATTTTTAACAACTTTTATTTTTTCAGAAGAAACAAAGTCCAGTGACTTGTCCAACATCACAATGGAATATCATTGACAGAGATAGGAGAATGGCTCAGGTCTTCTGCCTCCAAAGTGACCCCTTCTTCACCTTTTCCTAGAACACTTTGACTTTCTCCTGGGTGGTATGACTTAATGGAAAGAGCCTGGAATTAAGATTGAGAAGACTTTGGTGTAGGCTTCTTGCTACCTATGGATATCAGTTGAATCAAAACCCCTCTGAGTCCAAAGAGCCTCATCTGTTAAATGAATGGGATGATCTCCAAGGCCCATTTTACATCTGATACCCTATTATCAATATCTGTGATGATGCTCTATTGGTACTTAGTTGTATGTTAGGGCAGGTAGGTGGCACTGTGGTTAAAGCTCTGGACCCCAGTTTGAATCCAGTCTGACACACTGGCTGTGTGACCCTGAGCAAGTCACTTACCCCACTTGCCTCAGTTTCATCATCTGTAAAATGATCTAGAGAAGGAAAACACAAACCACTCCACTATCTTTACCAAAGAAAATCTAAAAAGGGGTCACAAAGAGTCAGACATGACTGAAAAAGACTAAACAACAACTTAGTTATATTATCAACACCCTTCCAATATGAATTCCTTAAGCTCAAGAATGGTCTTGTTTTTCATCTTTATTTCTCTGATGACAAGGACTTCATGGGTGTTGGTTGAATTGAATTCAATTGGCAGAGAGAAGAGATAAAGTCAGAATCTCAAGATTTGACTGGATCTGGGGATTAAATTTAGGGGATCCTTGCATTTAGATTTTCCTGGAAGGATAATTGAGTCACTCTTGGCCTAATTTAAATTACTAATGAGTTAAGCTTCCTTATGGCTTCTCTTTTCCCCCTTCCTCCTTCCCTCTTCCTTCCTTCTTTTCTTCCTTTCTTTTCTTTTTCTTTCTTTCCTCCTTTCTTTTTTCTTCCTTCCTTTCCTCCTTTTTCTTTCTTTCTTACTTTTTCTTTTTCTTTCTCTCTTTCTTTCTTCTTTCTTTCTTTCTTTCTTTCTTTCTTTCTTTCTTTCTTTCTTTCTTTCTTTCTTTCTTTCTTTCTTTCTTTCTTTCTTTCTTTCTTCCTTTCTTCCTTTCTTCCTTTCTTCCTTCCCTATTTACCACTTTACAATTTAACGGTTCTGGTTTCCAAAAGAAAAGAAAGCCACTCAATTTACATGTCATACTGACCAATCTATCAAGACCTGGAAAAAGGCATTATGATTTTGTATAGGTCTTTAGAAGTTTAGTGTTGGAACTTCAGAAATCATCGAAGCATTGATTCCAGTTTCACAATTTTTAATAAATTTCAAACATATCAACATAATCTAAGCAATCTCTCCACAAGCCAATGTTAACTAAAAAACCCAGAATATGTCCTTTTCAGAGCAATGAGGTGAGCAATAAAACCCTGAGCTGTGAGGATTTTTTTTCCTGAATGTGAAAGCTGATAAAAAATAATAAAGGAATGAGGCCCCACATTTTGGGTAAATTATTTCTCCTTTCCTTTACTGGCAAATATCTATTACTGGCTCCAGTAAAGGGATGATAATTGAAATGAATGTCTATTTCCTGTCCTCCATTGATATTTAAGAAATTGGGGTTACTTGGATTATTCTGAGGTGACTCCAGTGTCATCTCTCCTAGAAGCTGAGGGACTGGATAGAATTGTGTTTCAAGGACTCCGTTCCTTGAAGATAAGGACTGTTTTAAAGTTCTGTCTTTTTTTACCCCCAGATCTTGCTTTTTCTTTAAACTCGTTCAACCGATAAACACTCAGTAAGCCACATAGAATTACTTACCCGTACTTCTCTGGCCCCCAAGACCTCAGTAGAATGTAAGTTCCTCAAGGGCAGGGATTGCTTTACATTTGTCTTTGTGTGTACAGATGAAACAAACACTGTGCTGGGCACATAGTAGGACTTCATAGATCCTTATTGAATTCCCCATTCACTTAAATATTGTGGGATTTTTTTTTTTAGATTAGTCTTCTAGCTGAAGTTTTTTTCCAATGAAATTGAAATGAGAAAATTCTTCTCTTGATACATGCCGCCATTATTTTGAGCTACCAACTCTGCTGGTGGTGTTATCAAGTTCTAGCCATTATAATACTGCACTGAATTGGGTAGATAGCACCAAGGCATGTCTTCGCTTTTAAGTCTTGTGTTCAGAGGGTGGGGAAAAAGACAATGTGTTAGTATTTACATCACTGTGACAAGTCTGCTTATATCATAAAAGCAGATCAAAGACAAATTGCTTTACTGTAAAGTCCCAAATCTGCATGTGTAGGGTAATGAGAAACAGGGGCCCTTCTGCTTTCCAAGCACAACTGCTCAGCTCTCATTATGTCTGTGGAGAAAAGAAGAATCCCATTATTTTGGGTCATTTAAAAAGGTTAAGCTATTTTCTGGATAATAAATTGTGATGGAAACATTGAAATGATTTGGGGGAATTAGTGCCCAATGAAATAGAGTCGCCTTCAAGTGCGTGATTCCTTAATGCATTAAAGGTGAGAGGATAGGTTACTGTTTCCCTCATTTTGCAAACATTTATTAAGCACTTACTGTGTGCAAGGGAATGTGCTAAGCACTTGGAGGTGAGAATCTGTGATTTCGGTAGCATAGGGAACTCCCTTAACTGTGTTACTTGATGCCTTCTTTGCAGCCTATCCTTTCTTGGATAGAAAAACAAAGAGACAAAGAAAATCAGCAGCACTCACTCTCCCTGGTAATATTCTACTGTACTGTAGGACTAGAAAATAACATAATGTAAGTCAATGTAATATAATTTGAGAGGAAGAAAGCCTTAGCAATTAGAGAAATCAGGGGGTGCCTTCTGGAGCAAATGGCATCTGAGGTGAATTGTGAAGGAAAGTAAAGCCGAGGAAGGAATGAGCGCCAAACTGCAAGGTGGAGTGACAGAGTCTATTCCAGGTTAGCTCCCCTGGAAGTTGGAACAATAGTCATGAAGAGCAAGGTGGCTTGTGAAAGTCCTCGAACACCACAGTGAGGAATTGGCATTTTACCTTAGAGGCCATAGTGTGTCACTGAATATTTTTTTTGAGACTTTGCAGGTTGTGTTTTTACATTATTATTATTATTATTATTATTATTATTATTATTATTATTATTAGTCATTATTTAGATTTTTGGAGGAGGGATGGTAGAGCAATTGGGGTTAAGTGACTTGCCCAAGGTCACATGGCTAGTTTTGTGTTAAGTGACTGAGGCCAAATTTGAACTCAGGTCCTCCTGCCTCCAGGGCTGGTGCTCTATTCACTGTACCAACTAGCTGCCCCAGCAGATAGTATTTTTTAAACAAATACAAGCTGAGGTTTATTTATCTTTATCAATTCTCATTTTTTAAAGATTTTTCCCATTTATAATTGAAGCAAAAACAGAGATTTCTTCAAAGGTGCTTTCTTATTTCCCTTCTTTTCATCTTCCTAATTTTTTGCTTAGTTACTATTGTTATTATTGAGAGACAGTGAGGTATAGGGGACAGAATACTGGGTTTGGAAGCAAGTGGACCTAGATTTAAATTTTGCCTAAATACTTATCAAATATGAGACATTGTATAAGTCACTTAACCTCTCTTGGCCTCAGTTTACTTATCTGTAAAATGACAGATTAGACTCAATGACCCCTAGCTTGTGTTTTAGCTCTAAATCTATGGTCCTTTATTATCCTACGTATCACCTATCTGCTGTTTAGACACTTTCTATTTAGCCACCCCTATTAAAATCTAAGGGAATTCTAGTTTCATGGAACCAGAAACTGCAAAATTTTACTTCTCAACTTAGAAGATGAGAAAAATGCAATGGATATGAAAAACAAATCAGATCTTGGTATCATGTTGTGTAATGGAGGGACCAATAATTGACATTCAATGAACAGTCTAGAGCACCCTCCCCCCCAAAAATACCTACATAAATCTGTTAGGACCTGGAACACTCATTCTGATTTTGAAGGAAGAGGTCATTTAAAAGACCTTATTCTGAACAGAAAATCCCACTCATTTATAATAAGGTCTATCCCAGGAAGCATTCTCAGAGTTGTTCTTTCTGCTGGGAGCTGGCTCAGCACTTGAATGACTATTCATTTGACTCAGTACCAAAGGGCATTAGGCATTGTGAAATGATTACAAGATTCCTTTTGACTACTGAGCCAGTGGAACTGATGAATCAGTGGACCCTTAAAAGAGAAAGAGATCTGCCACTCCCTCTATTTCTCATACTATTCTGATCAATGGAGGGGTAGAGGCCACTGTCTCCCTACTCTGCATCTAAATGAACAGTCCACTAGGTGAGCTTGAGTCTGGTCCTGGTCACTGGCTGCTTTTTCTATTTTGTATTTTCTTTCCTACTTAGATGGTTGAACATCAGCTTTGAGATAAATGTGTCAAGTGTCAGAGGTGACCTTGCAAGTCTGAGAAGTCTGAAAGTCCATTGGATCCATGGGGTGGAATTGACTAGTAGAAAGAGAAGCTTCTCCAATGTAAAAGACAACCACCAACAGAGGGAGCCCAATCTCAAGTCCTGTCTTGTCTGATCACATAGACATTTTAGGAAACAATGTAGCTTCGAGGTAAAATGTAAAATGACTAATTAGCAATACCACAATCTACTTTATGTCTGGGAATGGTTTCAGTATCAGTCTGATAGAGAATGTAACAAGTGTTATAGGTTATTTTAAGGTATTCTGTCAATGTTCTGGATGAGTTGTTTTTATCCTTTGTGTGTAGAAAATACATGCCTGTCCCATATCTGATTCATGTTATGTATTAAGTGCCTTTTCCCAATTGGGAGAAAACCTAGAAATAAGACAAAATCTTTGGTTTAAATAATTTTCCATGGAATGCTGAGATGGAAGATGTGACAAGCCAAAGACTGTAAGAAAAGGAAGTTTGGTGACTTCCATTAGAGGCCAGAACTAAATCCAGTCCATATTACATGCATATGTGCAGAACAGAAGGTCCTCGTAGGAAGATTTAGTAAATTCAATGTGCTATCCCCTTGGACTTGGTAGTGATTCTATAGTGTTAGCTATTCATTCACCTGTTCACTCATTCAGCACAATTATAGAGCACCTACTGTGTACAAATCACTGTGTTCAGTGCTGATTATTTGTAGATAATATGATGTCTGACCAAGATCAAGGTCATGTATATCAAGGAATCTTGCAGAATCATGAAAAACTAGAGAAGAAAAGTGCAGAAAGATAAAATGTTATTGACCAACATCTTGCTTAACTCGGGTCATGCATATAAAGGAAACATGAAGAATCGAAGTTGAAAGGGCATTCAAGGCCACCTAGTCCCACATATTCCTGAAAAGAGCCCCTTCTAAAAATTCCTGACAAGTGGATATTCAGCTTCTGCTTAAAGATGTCAAACAACAGGGGAACCCACTACTTCTCAAGAAAAAGGTTAATTGAACATAAGTATTGTTTCACAGTTCTGTGGCAGGTCACCCGCTCTTCTGGATTGCACTTTCCCTACCTGTAAAATAAGAGAGAGATTTGAACTTAATTCCTCCTAAGGTCCTTTCCAAATGCTATTTTATGGTCCTATGAACTAAACTAAACAGAATCCAGGAGCACTTCTGACCCCTGATAATACCTAGAGTGCAAAGCAGAAGAAATGATTTGCTTTTTTTTGTCATATTATTATCAAGAATATCTATAAATTATATTTTTATTTGCTCCTTCTCCCAGAAAGCCAATCCAGCAGCCCTCGTGACTTCATTCAGGGAATTTATAATCTATGAATCATTAATCAGACTGGACAATATTCAGGATGGGCATTCAAATGATGACACATTAAATAAATGTATACAAAACAATCAAATATTTTGTCTGAGAAATATAATGTGTGGTCATGTATACTATGCATATGTGAATATGAAACAACTGCCATGCCAAACTTTCATGTTCATTGTGAGTGGGAAAAGATCTAGCAAAGGAAGAAAAAAAGGTCCTCAATGAGTCACAAAAGAAACAGTGGAATATATTTGTATAAGAAGGAAATCTGATGAAGAGTTAATCAATCACAGCTGAATGGACTCTCAGGCTTCTAAGAAGATTCAGAGGCTATGGGGTCCTATCTCTCCCTGAGAAGGAATGTCCTTACAACATTCTGAATAAACATCCAGCCTTGAAGACCTCCAGGAATGGAGAGCTTACTGTGTTGGGAAGTAGTCCATATAAATTCTAAACAGTGCTAATACCCAGGAAATTAACTATTCCTTTGACTAAACCTACTTCTTCCTCCTGCAACTTCTTTGCATTGTTACTAGTCCTGCCCTTGAAGCTAAACAAAAAAGTTGATGTCTTCCAAGCAATAGCCCACCAAATACTTGAAGATATGTTCTTCAGCAATCAACCTGTCAATCAACATTTATTAAGCCCTTATTATGTGCCAGTCACTGTTCTAAATTCTAGGAACAAAAATACAAACAAAAAGTAAGGCAATCCCTGCCCTAAAGGAGCTTACGTTCTAATGGGGAAAGACAACACATAAAGAAAGTTGTAAAGGAGCTAGGGAAGAAGTATTCCCATTAAGCAGCTGCAAGTAAGTATGTGTCTACAGTGTGCCAAGATGCACTGCATGATTTTAATATCACCTGGTCTCCTAAATGAATGAAGAAACTAAGTAAGACTGTCATTGCAATTTATTCAAAGAAATAAGGATATTGTCTAGTATTGCTAAGGAACCAAGACTTAACCACAGCCCACTCTATGCTATAGTTGCTACTTTTGTCCAAGTAGCATTTTCTCCATTGGGTGGTTCAGGTATGATCTTCAGAAACACAGAATTAATTTTTAAAAAACCAACTGTGCTAGGTGCTGTGAGACCACCAAGGTGCTCCGTAATCTAATTAAGGTGAAGGGTGGAAAGCATGAAGGATAACATGTGATGAATGAGTGGTATGATCAAATGTCAAAGACCCACAGCCACATAAAAGTCAAGGTTGGGTAGGAAACTAGGAACACACATCAAGAAGTCCTGTGTCTGTGCGAGCATCCATTTCCCAGAGACCTTGGGTTTCCACTTCCCTTTCTCTTGGAAATACTCCCTACTGTGGTTTTCTTCACAGACTGGGATAGAGAAGAATGAAAGGAAAAGTTGATTTGTGAATTTGATGCTGGGCTCCTTCATGCCAACAGACTGAAAGCAGAGGAGAAGGTCTGTGGCCACTACCCTGCCCTCAAGTAAAGGTAGACAGCGAAGAGTGAAATTCTACTATGATGATACTCACGGACTCAAGACATACTATAGAAAACAGAAAGAGAAAGAGAACAAATGCAAGCTACAGGTTGGATAAGAGCAAAGCTGGTGCCTGCCATCACTGTGGCAGCAAGTGGAATTTCAGTGATGCTCCTTTCCTGGCTTCCCTCCTGAATCTTTGGATGTTCTCACCATCCCTTAGGTGCCTTCTCCCCTTGTAGGTTTCTCTGCCCCTTTGTCCTGTACTGCCATTGTTGAGCTCCTGCTGGAACCTCTGGTTTGAGGTAGGCACCAGACCAGCTCTCTCTCACGCTTTCTTCACCCCTTCCCTAGTCTCTTAGCTCCTTTAATGTGTTGTTCCCCTACGCTGCCCCCCAATTATGATGTAAGCTTCTTGAAGGAAGGGGCTGTCTTCTTTCTCTTGGGTTTGTATCCCCAGAACTTAACCTAGTGCCCAGCACATAATAAGCATTTAATTAATGTGTATTGATTTGACTGGACAATATTTTTCTGTGTATGTCTTTAGAGCTTGCTGCGGAAGACCCCTTTATAGCTTCCTGTTAATCCTTTTTCATTACATCCAGCTCCCAGAATAATTAAGGAGAGGGGTGGAACAAAAGGCTAAGTACTCCCAAGATGCTAAGTTCCTGAAACTCACCATCTGAAAGCCTTGTTTTACTGTTTTCTTGGATTTCCTAGGCTTTCTGATTCTCTGTCATGAATCATATAGCCATTATAGTAAATTATTAAATCATATGGGGTTGAGGTGGGTTATTATTGAGGGAATGAATCCAGTCTATGTCAATGGAGTTTCAACAAGTTGGAGAAGAAAGGGAACTTGGATTTGGGTAGTTTGGGATCTATTCCAAATTATAGCATAAAATACAGCCTGGCATGTCATATAGCATACATACTGCGTCATATGATGGCACAACAAAATCTATTCTAACATGCCATTGGTCATTGCCCATGCTTCAGCACTTCACATCACAGATCCCATCATCAAGCATGTCTTAAGCTTACTCCCCACAAGATGAAGCTGGACAACCATTGGCTCCTGCAGGTGCCACAACCCCATCTATTGAAGATCCAGAAAGAAAAGACCTTATCACAAAGTCCTCCACACAGTCACAGCCTCAGAAACGGATCTGATTTTATCCACTCAAATAATATTAAAGAAGTGACATAACCATAAGTTTCCAAGGATGTGGGGACCTTTACATCTGATTTGCAACTGAAACCTTCCATATGTGTCCAATGCCCTCATTAAAATGTGAGTTCCTTGAAAGTAAAGACTGTCTTGCCCCCTGCTTTGCACATAATAAATGATAAACAAATGCTTCATTCATTCATTCATTCATTCATTTATTCATTCATTCATTCATGCTATTAGAACTCTAGGGAACCTACAGCAATTTAGTTATTAGCAAGTTCTGGGCAAAAGAGGCAGAAGTAGTGAGTTGCTGCTGAAAAGACTACTGATAGGTAGCCAGAGTGCCATCTAGTGACCAAATATACATATTTTATACCCTCTGCAACTGATTAAGTACACATCAATCAAATATTCTTTATTAGCAAAAATCAGAGAATAGAAACAGGAGTGGTCTACTGCACTACAACATGAACTCTTAGCATTCACCACCCCCATCACTTTTGTCACTGTGAAAGGACAGCCACGCAGGTCATCACCAAAAAAAGATTCTCTCTGCCAAGAAGAGAGAAACTGGGGGGGGGGGGTATTAAGTAGAAAGAGAAAGAGAGAATGTTGGAGGACTTTGAAAGGAGAACTAGGTTATGAGATGGAGGTGGAAAGAGCTAGGAAGCAGGAAGAAAGGAGGCAATGAGGAGGCATAGACAGGCATATGTCAAATCAAGGATTGATAGTCCAAAATGTAGAGAGAAAAAGAGAAGATCAAATGGGGATGGCCAGTAACAGTAACTGGGGATCAAGGTGAAGCAGGAAAAAAGAAACACAAGGGTAGAAAAAAGGAAAAAAAGATAAAGGGAACAAGAGATAGTAGATGAAGCAGTAGGCAGCTCACTGGTGACTTGGGACCAACTTTCAAAGAACTTACTTGGCAAGAAGAGTAGTGATGGGGGAGGGGAGGAAGGGCAGAAGATGGGAGGTACAAAACAGAAAAGGAAGACAGCTATACAAAATAGGATGCCAGAGAAAACTACAAACACTTGAGGATCAAGGGCAATGCTCTTTCATCCTTGAGTACCCACTACTGAGTGCTACATAGTAGGAGCTTCATATTTGTTTGTTGACTTGAACTGTTTAGATTAGAAACACTTTGCAATATACATACATATGTATGTATACATACATATGGATAATTTTTTACCCAATTGTGATTTAATTGACATGTGAGCTCATGGTGAGAAACTTCCCCTAATAATGGAAATCAGAGCCTTCTTTATGAATTAGAGTCTTACAGAGTGTTGGCTAGAGCCCTGAGAATATCAGTGACTAGCCCAAGGTTTCATAGCCAGTATGTGTCACAGACAGGACTTGAACCTAGACTTCTTTTAGCCTCTGTATCTAGAAAGCAATCCTGCCTCTCATATAGTTGAATGGCAATAGGAACTGAATCTTTGATTTCACTGACATAGGGAACTCCTAAATCAAGAGACTCCATCTACCAGTACAGGTTGGCACCTTTCCTACAGCTTAGAATCATAGAAAGCTGCCTAGAGATGATGCAACTGGCCCAGGGTCACACAGCCAGTGTGTATCATGACAGTCAGTACATGTGACTAATATCCAAGTCTTCCTGGCTATGAGGCTGCTCTATATCTACTAAGCCATTCTGCACAGGACAAATATTTATATTATATTAAGCAAAGGGGTCCATTCAAGTCATTCCATAAATGCTTATTAAGCCCCTACTCTATTCAGGATGCCATGCTAGGCACGGGGGTACAGAGAAGAAAAATAGCACAATTCTCACCTTCAAGGAGTTTACAATCAAATGAACTGGATATAGATCATAGTTGGATTTAGTCATAAATATGTATTACAGGTAACAGGAACCACTTGTCAGCTCTTCCAATTAGTTTGGGACAGTTTCAAGAACTATTTCAGTATTAAGATTAGTATTTGGCAAGCTAAGGCAGGGATGACTATAATCAGGGAATATCACTTGGTGAAGGAAAGTGAAGCGAATTTTCACACTAAACTAAAGGAATTTGGAACAGATATGCCTCAGAGTTTTAGAGGTAACTATTATGGGATGCAAGGGAAAGGATGAGTTGAAGGCAGTTTGGTGGGATTCATACAGGTAAGGAAGGGCAGGATCTTCTTGGAGTTACAATGTGACGGGGTCTGGATTTCACAAGCACTTATATCTAGTGGTGGAAGCAATCTTAGAAGCCATCAAGTCCAAATCACTCATGTTACAGATAGGGAAACTGAGATTCAGGGAATTTAAGTGATTTGCTGAAGGTTAAGCAGATAGTAAATATCTGGGGTAGAATTTGAATTCAGGCCTTCCTGACTCCAAGGCTAGGGTTCTTTCTACTGTGCTAGTCCTTCTGGATGTGGGCCCAGCATCTTCTGTATTACATCTTCTGCAGTACATCTTCATTCATAAAAGAATGAAACCACTGAAGCAATAGAAAGAGAATTGTCATCTGCACTTCTATAAGAAGAGAGTTGGGTTAGGTTAGTTCTGAACTCCTTTATAGCATAAAATTTCAAAAATAAAGCATCAGGTAGATCTATGTATATAGCTGAACTGAGACATTGACCTTGGAATGAGGAGCAATGGGTAAAAAGTAGAGAGTCAAGCTTTGGCTGGGTATGATGAAATGCTTCCCAACAACTAGAACTCCAAATAAGGAGGTTGGGAGATCTCAGGAGGCTCACTCTTCAAGGATAGCTGGATGACCACTTGCTGCATATGATTCCAAAGGGATTCCCATCAGGTACAAGCTTCAATGGCTGGCCTCTCTGCTCCATTCTACCTCCAACACTGGGTGATCCAGTGACCACAGGTATTGAGAAATGACTTAACATATCATTTCTGAGGGATATGCCAAAAGCAGCCCAAGTGGTGGGAGGCAGACTTAATTCTAATTAGTCCCATATGCACCTCTGTTCCCAAGAGTATAAAAAATGGCATTTCAAATGAGCAGGTTCCTCCTCTGGCTGGACTATAAATCTCAAACTACTACTACATCAATGTGAATTGTTTTTACTATGATTGGACTATATTCCATTGCTTTCATTGGTGAATGAACTACTGGAAATTAAGCTGTGAGGACAGTGTAATGGAAGGAACATTTGATAGTTCACAAGTCCTACAGGTAAGGAGTATGAGTATTAGCATATGCATATATACACACACACATATATATGTATGTATGTGTGTATGTATACATACATATATATGAATATATGTGTGTATACATATGTGTGTATGTGTCTGTATGTGTCTGTGTATACACACACACACACACACACACACACAGAGAAAATGAAGATCAGAAAAGTGGAAGGGTTTGGCCCATGGTCACAGAGTTAGAGCAGTTAAGGGAAGAGCCTGTTTTGGAACCCAAGTCTCTAGACAGAAGTCTTTTTTAACTTGGCTTCATCATAGCCCCTGATCAAAGCATACCTGCCAAGAAGGGAAATTGGTTGCCTGATGATGGAAGAGTCCCTTGGTCCTCACTCATGTGGTTTGTGAATATGGAATAATTTTTTATGTTGAGTTTGAAGGAAATAATCATTTTTCATGTAATCATATAATTTTTAGGCTAGGAAGAATCATGAGATCATCTCACATTAGAAGCTAAAATGGGTCTTAGACATCAAATCTAACCCCTTTGTTTTACAGATGAATGAATGAATGAATGGATGGATGGATGGATGGATGGGTGGATAACTGAAAAAAAATTGAGTGAAAAATATGTCAACTGCTTATTACATGCCAAGCACTGTGTTAAGCACTCAGATATACATAGAAAAGTGAGACATATCCTGATCTCAAGAAACACATATTCTAACATGGGTAAATAAAACATATGGTAGATTTCAGCTGCCAGTTAAATGAAAGGGTCCCTTGGTCCTAAGGATCCAGTGTCGAAATAGGTGGGGATGTGTCTTTACTGTTGTTTTCACTCATCAAATCATAACTGTTTCTGAAGTTAAGCCATTCGATAGTGCCAAAACCCTGTTGGCAAGAACTTTCTTTTTAGGGTCTTCAGGAATTATAGTTGCTGAGCCAGATGAGGCTTCAGAACCTGCAGAAACAGTTGCTAGGTAGTGACTCTGGAAGACTGTAGAGAATTGAACTGGAAACAGGACCATGGACACTGCCATCCCTTGGCTGAACTGTACGGTGGTGGCAGTTGGTTAGTGGTTAATACTGGTGGTGGAGAAGTAGATGGCCCCCTTGCAGACAAGGATCGGGATGGGGAAATTGAAACAAAGAGAGATCCAATGACTGGCCCGAGGACATCCAGACAGTATCAGAGACAGGATTTAAAACCAGGTCCTCTAGTCCCAAAGCCAGAATTTCTTTTCCCTCACCAAAATATTTTGACGTAGATAGACAAAGAGAAACTTAGTCTCTGTGAATAGGGCCCTAGATATTCAGTTCAATTCAATTTTGCTAAGTCTCTTCCCTGTGACAAGCACTCTGCTGGGTGCCAGGGATTGCTATAAAGAAAAACAAATCTAGTGGTCCCTGCCCTCAATAAGCTGATGTTCCATAGAACCATTGCCCTGCCTCGGTTCAGACAAGAACATGGTCTCAGCTCACTGTTACTCCTTCCTGACTCAACAATTGCCTGGATTTAACAGTGCCAGGCACTACCTTCATGTCTCCTTCCTTGGTTCACACTATTCGTAATGGCTCAGCACAGCCCGAGGACATCCCCCTTGCCTTCATCTGGGCTGGTTTTTGCACATTCTCCTGAGACTTTGCAGGAACCAAGAATTAGGTCAGGCTAGAAGGGGGCCCATCTCACCTGCTTCTCTGTCAATCTCATTTCAGTCTAGGGGCTCTGATACGCCAGATTCCTGCTTAACACTGGCCAAGAATTAACAAATTCTATCATTCCCAGTCTGCCTTGTCTTTTACATAGTTCTGCTCACATGAATTTGGAAGAAAAAAAAAACACTAGCTACCTGTTTTCCCCCAGCATTAATTGGAAGAATCAAATTCAGGACTCCTAAATTCCTCTTCATCTGAAGCAGATGGGGAAGTTTCTTTTCCCCATCTGAGGTATCTCCATGGGTGGAACAACTAATTAAAGTGTCTCAAGTGACAAAGGTTTCATTTAAAGCAGAGACGCACTTCCACCGCCACAGAGGTGGAGCAAAGTTGTGCCTGGAAGGTGGTTCTGAGAGAAAATGCTTCCCAAGAAAGAGGGAGCAGGGGCCAGCCCTCATAGATTAACAAAGAATATGAACAGGGTTCCCATTGTGGGTGTGACCTGGCATCTGGCCCATTATTAAAGATCAATAAATGGAAACGTGGACAATGATAACAGCTCGAGTAACTGACACTGCCTTTGTGCTTTAAGATTTGTGAAGCGTGTGATCTCATTTGATGCTCCAAAAACCCTAAGAAGGAAGAAAACAAGAGCCTACTGTGTGCCAGGCACTGTACTAAGCACATTACAAATATCCTCTCACAGAAACCCTGAAAAGTAGCTGCTACTCTCATCTTATTTTATAGTTGGGGAAACGGAGGCAAGCAGAGGTTTAAGTGACTTGGCCAGAATCTAAAGTCACATTTGCATTGAAATCTTTCTGACTCCAAGCCTAGTATTGTGACCCCTAGATGGGAGGAGATATTATAATTCCCATTTTTCAGATGAAGAAATTAAAGGTCACATAAGTTAGGTGACTTGTTTAGGGTCCACAGATATCAAATAAATATCTGAGGTGGCTTTTGAACCTGAGTCTTCCAGATACCCAGGCCAGAGAACTTTTTGTTTCACCAAAACACATTTTCACATATCCTGGAGTCAGGGATTATAGAGGTGAAGAAAGGGAAGAGAAATCCAAAATTCATCAGGGATTATAGAGGTGAAGAAAGGGAAGAGAAATCCAAAATTCATCTAAGTGGAAAACATTGTCTATCAGGAACGGCATAGGATTTGGTCATCCAAAGACCTGGCTTTGAAGATGAATTCTGTTCCTCAGGAGTCATGAGATCTTAAGTAACGAGTTTCCTTCTTTCTGAGTCTCAGTTTCTCCCATCCATTTGATGAGATTATCTCTAGGATTCCTGCCAATTTGAAATCTATGATCTGCCATAGCCCTTGTTTCTTTCTGTTGCAATAGGGAAGGGGCATAAAATTTTCCATGAATCTTGGGAAGGCTATCACTTTCTTTAGAAATTATAAGCCAGCTGTGGAGCTACATTATTATTTTATGTCTCAAAAGGAATTCAGAGTTCTATGCAAGGAACAGGCTAACCAGTAAAGAAGCTTCTCAGCAGTAGTAGCAAGGAAAAAGGCTGATTGGGGGATTTCACAGAGTTGGCTGGGGTCCATTCAAATTGAAATGGGGGTCTTTGGGAAGGAGAGACAAAGCATCTTCCAGAGTGTGGCACTTTCCAATGTATCTTCTGGCAGGCTTTTAGAGTTTAGGAATATCACTGGAAGAGATTTTGGATGAATAAATTTCCCTTTGATTAAAACTATATCCTGATCTCTAATGTGGACCTTTCATGTGAAGGTCTGAGAGAACTTTGGATTTTTCACATATTTCATTAATCTTCTAGACACTGGTAAATTTCATAGATAACAGTGATGGTCATACCGTTCTCATTTTATGGATGAGAAAACCAGAGTTTAGTTGGTTATATGGTTATATACATGTGTGTGCTTAGAGAAGCCCACAGTTAGGATTCTGGATCTTGCTTCAATGCTTCAAAGACCCATGGGGTAATTCACAATTTACAGGGTCAACACTCACTGGGATGAGGGTTCAACTCATTCACATAGATTTCCATTCCTCTAATACTTAAATCATAGATCATAGGATTGTAGATTTCATGCTGGAAGGGACCTCAGAGGCTATCTCTGTTGTTCTGAGATAGCCTCAAGAGATCAAGTGACTTTCCCATGGTCATACAGCTAAGAAGTATCAGATAGAAGATTTAAACTCACTTCCTCTGACTTCAGAGTTCTTGATTGTGGAATGGCATGAAGAACAGTGGCCTTTGGATTAGGAAATGCCTGTCCTGTGTGACCCTGGGGAAGTCACTTAACTTGTCAAATTCTCAATTTTCTTTTCTGTAAATTAAGTAGAATAATAGCTTTATTAACAATTTTTTGTTGTTCGTTTATTTTCAGTCATGTCCAACTCTGTGACTTCATTTGGGGTTTTCTTGGCAAAGATACTAGAAAGGTTTACCACTTTCTTTTCCAGCACATTTGACAGGTGAGGAAACTATGATAAACAGGGTTAAAAGTGACTATACCAGGGGTGGCGAGGTGGCACAGTGAATAGAGTAGTGGCCCTGGAATCAGGAGGACCTGAGTTCAAATCTGGTATCAGGCACTTGACACACTTACTAGCCATGTGACCTCGGGCAAGTCACTTAACCCCAATTGCCCTGCCCTCTCCCCTCCAAAAGAAAAGTGACTTGACAGAGTCACCAAACTAATAAGTGTCTGAGGCCAGATTTGAACTCAGGGCAGCTCCTAAAACACTGAGCCTGGAGTAAGGATCAGATCTGAACTCTGGAAGACTCTTTTTTCTGACTCCAGACCTGACAGTCTATCCATTGTGCCATGGAACTTCTCTTATTTCCAAATTACAGGGTGGCTATTAGGCTCAAATGACATCAAGTACATAAGATACTTTGAAAACCTCCATATGTGAATGGTGTCAAATTCTGAGTCCCTTGAAACTTGTCTAAGCTGGCCTTTGGAGAACAGAAATGCTGTCCATTAGCTGAACCCAGACTTGAAGCTTTTCCCATATGTAAGGAGATGCCAACATTTGGACCTCACTGGGAAATGCCTTCAGGAACCCAAGGGCCCCTCCACGTCCAGAGGAGCCATCAGTGGAGGCCTTTAGAGGGGGAGTTTGGCAGAAGTAATCAAGAATGTATTAAAAAACGCTAGCTTTTGGGGTGCCAAGTAGTGCCCAGGGGTGGAGAAAGGCTTAGGAAGAGGGGACAGAATGATTGATGTGAGTGCAAGGGAATACCACCCTGAAAATGCCTACGTGCAGTCTGGATAAGGTGATGCTAATGAGAATCTGGATACGTTGTGGGCTTGGACAGGAAGAGTCTGTCTACATGGGCCTATGGTTACATGTACACAATGAGCTCCATTGTCCCTTGCTGGCTTAAGAAGGCATGGACTATATTCTTTCCTAGACCTGGAGAAGATGTGAAGCACTATATGTTTTCCCAATATTCTTTCCTATCCTGAAATTACAATGAATCTAGTTCTGGGGAGAGTGTTATGAATAGAAGTCTTCAAGTAAAGACCTAGGGGTGTGGAAACAGGAGATTCTCCATCCCTCAATGACCTCAAAGGTCCTGACACCTCCAGCAGCCACTGCTGGCAGCAAACATAATAATAAGGAGGTTAGACCTGGAATTAGGGTGATCTGAGAACGAATCCTGCCTCATACCCTTATTTGTTGTGTGACCTTGGAAAAGCCATTTAAACTACTCCCAGATTCAGGTTCTCTATCTGTAAAATGGGGATAATAATAGCATTTATCTCACAGTGTTGCATATCATATGGAAAGTGTTGAGCAAATTGGGAAGCACCAAAAGCCAATGATTGCTGTGAATTCTAGGCAGTCCTTTGCTGGGCTTGGGAATGAAGGGATTCTTACTTTGACAGAATTGACTCCCAACTCTCAGCATTTGAAATTCCACAAAGACTGAGAGATGGCACTGTAAATAGAGGTTGGGCTTGGAGTCAGAAAGACTCAAAGTGGAATCCTGCCTCAGACATTTCCTGGATGTGTGACCCGGGGGAAATTACTGAGCCTCATTCAGCCTCCTTTTCCTCATCTATGAAATGAAGATAACGAAAGCATTTCTCTTACAAGGTTATTATGAAATTCAAA
>CM053601.1:6369630-6392660 GCA_028646575.1 Pseudocheirus occidentalis
GGAGGAAGAGAAAAAGGAAAGGAAAGGAAAGGAAAGGAAAGGAAAGGAAAGGAAAGGAAAGGAAAGGAAAGGAAAGGAAAGGAAAGGAAAGGAAAGGAAAGGAAAGGAAAGGAAAGGAAAGGAAAGGAAAGGAAAGGAAAGGAAAGGAAAGGGGAGGGAGGAAAGAAAGGAAAGAAGGAAGGAAGAAAGGAAGGAAGGAGGAAGAAAAAAGAGCATTTATCATGTGCCTACTATATACCCAGTATTATACTATGCATGTTGCAAATATTTTCTCATTTGCAATAATTTGTGTAAAGTGATTTGCAAACCTTAAAGATCTACATGAATGCCAACTAGTATTGTTATTGTTATTCTGGAGAGAGGTGTGAAAAGAAGCCCTACTGCCTGACACTGAGGTAACAATCTGTCCCCCAGTGGAGAAGAAAGAGCTCTTCTTTTAAAACTCTTTCAGTACAACATTATGTTGCTCTATAGCTCTAGTAAGTCTGTGAAAGTGAGGAGGGAGTTCTTTCCAGGTTATTAGTTCAGGTCCTCTGATGAGAATATACAGACACCCTATGCCAGTCTAGGTATTGTAGTGGATAGAGTGCTGGAGACAGCAAGACCTGAATTCACATCCTGCCTCAGGTGTTTGTTAGCTATATGACCTTGGGCAAGGCACTGGACCTCTGTTTGCCTCAGTTGCCTGATTTATAAAGGAGGATAAAAAATAGCACCTACTCTGCATTGTTGTGAGGATAATATAAGTAAAGCATTTTGTGAGCTGGGAAGCTCTCAGGAAAGTAGAACTGTGGTTCTCGTCATGCCTCTAGTATCCAAGGGGGAGAGTAAACTGAGGGGCTGTGGCAGCATATTAGTGAAAATGCCCTTGCTTGGGGCCAGAGGACCAGAATTTAGATCCGAGCACTTCTCCTTGGTGCCTATGTGATGTGGACAAGTAACTCCTAGACTCACAGAACCAGAGACCTGGAAGTGACCTCAGAAGCCATATAGTTCTACCATCTATGATGGGAATTCTGTAAAAACATGCCTGGTGAATGATTGTCTAGTCTCTGCTTGAAGAGCTCTGAAGAGGGGAACATCCCACCTTTGGATGACCTTAATTGAGAGTTTTTTCTTGTGTTGTTTGCTTTGTTTTCCTGACATCAAGCCTCTGTCTCTTTGAAACTCTGAAGCTTATTACATCTTTGACCATGGGCAAGTCATTTAACTTCCCTGGGCTTCAATTTTCCCATGTGTAAAAATGAGAGGATTAAGCTAGATGAACTTTGAAGTTTCTTCTTAGCCATGTCTGGCTGACAAGAATTTATTAAGCACTTACTATGTGCTAGGTACTGTGGCAATCACTGGGCATACAAATACAAGCAAAAATAAAGACAATCCTTTACCCCAAGGAGTTGGAAAAGCTAGGGAGGGGGGACAAGTTACCCAAGAAGGGGCACAGTGCTGATATTTGGAAAATTAAAGGTGGCTGGTCTGGAACCATCCTCATAATGGAGGTAACAGGAATAAGGTACCAAAGGGAGGATGGGGCTGAAAGGGCAGAGGGAGAAGTCAATTGAGTCATGAAGTCTAGAGAAGTCAACGAGATGGCAGAAAGGTTCGTGTGCTGGACTTTGTCTCAGAAAGTCCTGAGTTGAAATCCTGTCCCAGACACTTACTTGCTGTGTGACGCTGGGCAAATCCCTTTGCTTTCTCACCTTTAGTTTCCTTACCTGTAAAGGAACGGTTAATAATAGTGCTTATGCTTTGCCAGGCTGTTGCAAGGCTCAAAAAAGAAGATAACATACTTTGTCAAATATAAAGCATTATCATCGTGATTAGTATTATTGTTACTACTACTACTACTACTACTACTACTACTACTACTACTACCACTACTACCACCCACCGCCCTCCCCCATGATACTATGAACCTCCATGATGACATTTCACAGCTCTGCCTCACTTAAATTCAACTCACACACAAGTCAAGATATCAACCTCATGGCATTGGTCCTCTTTGAAGATGAAGGACAAACAACAATAACAATGAACTTCCACCTGCCCCTCTTGATTCTGCCTTCTGGGACCAAAGAGGAAAAATCTAATTATTCACTACGTTTAATTTCTTTGGACCTTAGTTTTTGTTTTTTTCTTTTTACATGTAAGATGGATGTTAATAGCTGTGTGGCCCTGTCAAATCACTTTACCCTGTCTGCCTCAGTTTCCTCAGCTATAAAATGAGCTGGAGAAAAAGCAAATGGCAAACTGCTTTAATATTTCTGCCAAGAAAACCCAAAAAATGATCACAGAACTGGAAAAAAAAATTCAACAAGCATTTCTATAGCATTTTCTGCTTTCTTTAAGTGACCTTATTTGGTCTTCACACCAATCCTGTAAACATTATCACTCTTAAGGTTAATGTCATTGTCCATAAAAAGAGCTCTAAATCTAGGACCCTATGATCTCACGAAATGCAAAGCAAATCTTGTAGCATTAACATTGGAGAGATGATTTAAATATGAAAATCTTAAAATTGCCAAGACTAAGAATGTGAGAGAGGAAGATATATGAGACTATCTGGTACCTCCTTATGGATCTTAGCAAGTTATTCCTTAAAGGACTAAATAATTGAGAACACATCCCACTGAAAACTCTTGTTTGGGGGGGAAGGAAGCAGTACTTCTGAGTAAGTGTGTGTGCATGTGTGTGCATATGCATGTGTTTGTGGGTTGCTCTAAAATAATTTCAGGGTTTTTAACTTAATTTCCTTTTCTCTCTCTACCTTTTTGCAGATGAAAAAGAATCAGAGTTACAGAAGGCCTGTGTGGATGACCCAGGAGTGAATCAGGGCTGGCTCATGAAATTCATACTTCAAAGAGCTGGGGGGAAGCAGGGAATTACTCTTTATCCTGTGCGGTCTACCTCCAGCCTAGATTTTTTTTATCATCACATAAGCCCAGAAGTATATTTTAGAATAAAAGCCCTTTAATCATTTCAAACTGATTTCCCCCAAACAAGTTAATAATATAGTATATAATAACTAGTATTTGATTTCTAATAGTTTAAAGTATTACAGTTATTAGTCTAGACAACAATGATGGGAAATATGAAGTACAAAAAGTTGGGCTCAGGAATCTGATATATGGGATTAAGGAATAAATGCAGAAAACATGAGTGATTGCAAAGCACATCTATGTTTGTCACAGAGAAGAGAGTGGAGTCCCACTTAACAGCTCAGTTGTCTTCTCCCAAGGGCAAAATGAGCGCTTTTCTCCTGGATAGATATGCAACCTAGACATGGATGCATAATTATCACATAATGAAACTGCTCCTCCTCAAAACTTGATAGATAAGCCTTGTAGACACTCACTCATAATCCTTGTTTCCTTTGCCACACTTACAGGAAGTTTGGACTTGCACATTTTTTGTGTTCATTTTTTTTTCTCTCTGAAAACTCTGTCTTATTTCCAACTGATTAGACAGCTCAAGCTTCAAACTTGGATGTCAACTTTAACTACTATGCATATTTTTTAAAGATTTATTTTATATTTTTATAAGTATGTGATGCATTTAAAACAAAGTTTAGGAGAAAGGAGTCAGATTGGAATCATTTAACTCCCTCTTGAATGGTAATGGGAAGGTAGATAGAGTAGAAGCTGTAAAAAATCATATGCTATCATTGTTGTCAGTTCCAACCCTTAGGGTGCTCTTTGTAGGAGAGGAAGGCTTGTCCATCAAATCATTGACTATCAATAGGTTTTTAGGTGTCAGGTGCACTAGGAAAGTTTTTTTAGGAAAGGGCTTCAAGATTCTTCTACCTCATCAGGCCTTGTTCTTTTGAAACACTACTTCCATCTAGTGGACATTTCATAAACAAAGAGAAACATTTTCATTTTGAACTTACTATGATGTACTTTTTCATAGAATCACAAAATTTTAGAATTGGGGCATTAGAAATAACCTAGTCCAGGACTATCATTTTACTGCTGTTGAAATGGATACATAAAGAAATGAAATGAGGTCCCAAAGGTGCCACAACTAGGGAGCAAGACTCAAATTAAAAGTCAGAGTTGTTTCCTGATTATTGCCCACTCAAGGGTGCTATGATGTTTGTACCATAATTTTTGAGATGGAAAGGTCATTAGGAGTCATATAGTCCACTTTATACTTGGAAATTTAAAAAAAGGAAAGAGTCCTTATTCCCAAAAAATGGTCACCTTGACTTTGTTTGAAGACCTCCAGAGACAGGGAATGCACTGTCACCCAAGGCAGCCTATACTACTTTCAGGAAGGAAGGAAGGAAGGAAGGAAGGAAGGAAGGGAGGAAGGAAGGAAGAAAGGAAGGAAGGAAGGAAGGAAGGAGGAAGGAAGGAAGGAAGGAAGGAAAGAAGAAAAGATGGGAGGGAGGAAGAAAGGGAGGAAAGGAGGTATGGAAAGAATATACTTTGCTTTTTACTACCAATTGTTGCAGAGAAGAAAAGTAGAGAAAAGAGAAGAAAATAGATGTGTTCTTTTTTTCCCCTGAGTTGCACCTGTAGTTGCTGGAGGAGGAGAAGAATCCTCTCCAAAGGAGCAGAGTTGGAGTGACTTTTGCTAAACTCAGGTTAAGGGTCATTTCCTTTTCCTCTTAGAGCATAAATAACACTCTTCCAGTTGAAGGTATCAGTTAAGCCTGAAGCTAGAAGTGAAAGATAGCATAATTGCCATCAAGGAACAAGCCCAACAGAACAACTTTTAAAAGCAGAGCATGAGAAAGCCACTCAGCAGATCCAGCCAGCCAGCCAAGACATCGCTGTTGGGATGTTGTTATTTCAGCACCATGTGGATGCCCTCAGCTTGGAGATGGAATGATTTGTTCACAGAGAAGCCACACTCATCAGGGAGCTTTTATGGGCACTTCCTGAGTCAGAAAGAAGACATCAAAGAGTCCAGTTCTAGAACTGGAGGTGCCCTGGCCACAGGTATCCCCTAAACATGTCAGCTGCTACTCTGCAATTTAGAATGTGTGCCCACTCTCCCTATGGTTTCTTATGTCAGTATGGAAAATAGAAGGAACTTTCTGCAAACATTTTATAATCAACTTATGCTTATGATTCTGAGGTGAAAATCTTTAATTATTCTGTAACAAAAATGCCTTACGGAGAAACAATGGAAAGTCTCTCTAGGAAGACTCTCAGAGTGACAATCTCTCTCCCTTGAAGAGGACAGTTAAGACTTTTTTGAATTAGCTCTTAGCTTCCCTCATTAAAAAAAAAAAAAACCATGAAGTGTTGGTGGAGGGACTGCAGACCAGCCCACCTTGAGAGGTAGGCTTTGGAGGCTCTGTTAAAATACCTGGCATGTGACTCAAACAGAAAGCCGAGGTAATTAAATTAATTTATAGTTTCTATATGGCTTCATGAGAAACAGGCTCTGACATTTTCTTGAGAACAATTTCTTTTTGAGGGGAAGCCTGAAAAAAGAATTGATTCCCCAAATAAAAAGATAGACTCCCAGAGGCTTAGCATCCCATTTTGGGTGTGGCCCCCAGCCACTGGTGCCAATCCTTCCCTCCTTCGGTTGCTAAAGGATCTTTATATCCCCACCCCAGCACCTAAGAACAATGGAGAGTTTAATGTTTGCTCGTAAATAGGGCTGGTGTTTAATCATTAACTTAGCAAAGCACTTGGAGGGCACTTTCCCTTTCTCCCTTAAACTATAGCTAGGGGGCCAAGTCCTGGAGGCCAAAGAAAGAAAAGCTTTTCTTTGGTCCACTTCAATCAATCAGGGAGTGTGTATTGAGTGGGCACTGTGTTCTCAGTTCCGTTTTCCATCAGACCAACCAAGGCATTCTGTATACCTAGAGAACCTCTTATCACTCCTTCCACATTCCCCTGTCTGGCAGCTGCACTCCTTTCAAAGCATGAGTTTCTCCCACTTCAAGTAAAGTACAACAGAGCTAGTGACCACTATAAAAGCTGCGCTTTAAATGGGGCTCTGTGCACACAAACTCATTTGATTTTTGATTTTTTTCTTTTAAATTTAACAAGCATCAGGAAAAAGAAACATCTTTACAGACAAAGAATAACAAGAAAAGATTAGATAAGAAAAATCCTTTGGGATCAGACACACACATTTGTAATAATTCCCTCTATTTTTTGGATATTAGGCTTTTATCATAAAATTGGCAATGAGGATTTTTCTCCAAATTAATTGTCTTCCTTTGAATTCTAACTGGATTTATTTTGTTTGTGTAAAATACTTAATTTTACAGAGTCAAAACTGTCCACTTTGTTATGTATATCTTTGTTTAGAAATCTCCAGTTATGCAATTAATTATGAATATATCTGTTTCCCTTCTCCAATTATAAATATTACCTTTTATCTTTAGGCCATCTATCCATGTGGAAGTCATTGTGGATTATGCTGTAAATTGTTGGTTGAAACCTAGTTTCTTCTAAACTACTTTCCAGTTTCCCCAGCAGCTTCTATCCATCCATCCATCCATCTATCTATCTATCTATCTATCTATCTATCTATCTATCTATCTACTTGTATCAAATATGGATATAGTCCTTCCCTTACTCAAAGTAATAAGTGTCCTGGAGTTTATTAAGTACTATACTACTGTGTGATTGTTTCTGATCTTTGTTACCTAATCTGTTCCATTGACTTTGCCATTCTTGTAACAAATAGCAAATGGGTTTTGATGATTACTGCTTTGTGTTATAGACTGACGTTGCTATAATCTGTACTACTAGACTATCTGCATTTCTCTTTTAAAAATTATTTTTCTTAAGATTCTTGACCTTTCTCCAGATGAGTGTTGGTATTATTTGATCTAGCTGCTCTCCTAGACTAATCCTCTAGACTAATCCTCTAGACTAATCCTCTAGACTTCCTCTGCAGTACCCTAATTTTTCTTCCTAACCCCTAATTCCAGCTCTGGAAGTTACATATTGGAAGTACCCCTTCCCTCTGATTGGATGCCTTCTGCCGTAGCCTCCACTAAATGAGAGTACCCGAGCCAGCCAAGTTTATTTCAGCTTCTTTTATGTGTTGTCTTTACCCCTTCAGATGTAAGCACCTCGGGGGCAGGGGTTGTTTATTTTTTCTTGTTTGTTTTGTATTCCCAATGTTCTATACAATATTAAACATATAGTCAGTACTTAATAAATCCTCTGTGACTGACTAGGTCTAAAAAGTAACCCCTTCATAGCTTTCTCTTTTGATTCTGTCTTAATTTCTTGTTGCATTGTTGAATCTTGAAGTTCTGTTTGGTCCATTCTCTGTCTCTCTCTCTCTCTCTGTCTCTCTCTCTCTGTCTCTCTCTGTGTCTCTCTCTCTCTCTGTCTCTCTGTCTCTCTCTGTCTCTCTCTCTCTCTCTCTCTCTCTCTCTCTCTCTCTCTCTCTCTCTCTCTCTCTCTGTCTCTCTCTCTCTCCACCGCTACCCCTGTAATCTACTAGGTTTTCCTCATTCTCTTTAAGCTAGTTATCCTATTTTCAACTACTTTTATTTCACTCCTTATCTTTTATTTTACCTCTTCTATCTACTTTTGGTGTCCTTATAACTGATCTCTGCCCATACACACACACACACACACACACATCATGAGTGGGGGTGGGGGGTTACATTCTTTTTTGTAATTGTGATTACTGAAGTTATTTTCTTCTTATGAGATCCTATCTTGTTCTTTTCCCCAAACTTTTGTTTTATTAGTAGTTTTCTTTGAATTATTCATCTTCTCAGTCTCAGTTCCTGCTTTGGGACCTTGTGCCTGGGCAAGGGTCTGTTTCCTTTTGAATTCTTAAATAAGGTGACTTGAGCTTTTCCCTCCATGCAAAGCTGTAGTGGGATGCTTCCTTCCCAAAGTTAGTTCTTGGCCAGGCTGCAGAAAGGCTGCTGCTTCTCAACTGTTTTCCTGGATAAGGTATTGGGTCCTGGTCCCTTCTTCCTCTTGGTAGTCTTCATCTAAGAGGAGGCTTGAGATCCAGACTTCTTTCCTTTCCCAGACCTGAGGCAGCACTTGATGCAGAGCTAAGAAAAGACCTTACTCACCATTGTGATTCCTGACAGGGAGATGAGATTGTGCAGGTTTCAGGTATGTTTTCTCTCAGGACTTATCCTGCATTTTGACAGGCCTCAGTCCATATCCTGGTGGCCTGTGATCCCAGCAGTATTGGCCTCAGTTGGTCTTTGGAAAGCTCCTAACTCACAGTTGTGCTGTATCCATGCAGTTATTGGCATCTACTTACGTTATTAGCCCAGCCCTTGGCACCCTCTAGCTTCAATCATCTTTCAAGAGCTTGAAATCTCTTCCCTGGCTAGATATCCACCTGCATGACCCAATCTTTCATTCAATTTTTATTCATTCCATAAACATTTAAGTACCTACTATATACCATGCGGGCAGCTAGGCGGCACAGTGTTTCAGTGCTGAAGTCAGGACAACTCATCTTCTGGAGTTAAAATCCAGCTTCAGATGTTTACTAGCTATATGACCCTAGGTTAGTCACTCTACTCTGTTTGTCTCATTTTCCTCGCCTGTAAAAGGAGCTGGAGAAGAACATGGCAAATCACTCCAGCATCTCTGCCAAGAAAACCCCAGGTAGGGTCACGGAGAGTCAGACATCACTGAAAAATGATTGAACATGGTGCCGGGCACTGAGCTAAGCTAACCAAAGGTCATGCTGACTGTAGGTGCATTTGGGATGTGATGTAGGTGTGCAATGATGTTTCTACTTAGTTTTATTTTAATGCTTCTTCCATTTAGTTTTTTATTCTATTGAACCAAGTGTGTTTGATAGGGGAGACAAGCTTTGCAGGGAACCCTCATGTTGCCTTCTTTAGTGAAAGTTCATCTCATTTGATCCCCAAAACAAGCCTGTGAGGTCAGTGTTATAAGCATCATTGTCTCCATCTTGCAAATAAGGAAACTGAGACTCAAATTAAGACTGTTGTTCATAAACAAACAGGCAGCAAGGATGCTCAGTGGTTAGAGTCCTGGGCTTGGAATCAAGAAGACTCAGCTTCATGAATTCAAATCTGGCCTCAGGCACTGACTTGCTATATGACCCTGGGTAAGTCACTTAACTGTGTTTACCTCAGTTTCTTCATCTGTAAAATGATTTGGAGAAGAAAATGGCAAATCACTTCAAGATTTTATGAAGACCAGGACACACCTGAAATGACTGAACAGCAACAATCGTAATCAAACAGCTAGTTGTCTGAGAAAGTATTTGAATTCAGCTTTTCCTACTCCCAGGTCTAGCACTCTAGCTACTAGAGGCAGGTAAGTGGCACGATGAATGGAGTGCTGGACCTAGAGTCAGGAAGACCTGGTCTCGCGTCCTGCCTCAAACATTTCCTAGCAGTGTGAACTCAGGGAAGTCATTTCAATTCTGCATCAGTATGCTCAGCTGTAATAGGGGGGTAATAATGGCATCTACCTCAAAGAATTGTCATGAGAATTAAACATTTGTAAAATACACAATGAAATTATATCTAGCTACTACGTAAATGCTAGCTATTACATAATACATCTATTATATAAATGCTAGTTACTATTATCATGATGATGTTTATTGTGGCATGACATTGTAAGAATAAGCTTACTGTAGATCAGTGTAATCAAGAGAAAGCAGAATTGGGCACTGTCGAAGTGTCATTGGGATCGCTGTGCGCAACACACTGACTTAGAAAACCACAGATTAATATTTTCTGTGTTCTATTGTATTTTTGTTTATTTTGTTAAACATTTCCCAGTTATACTTCCATCTGATTTGGGCTGTATATCCTGTTGTCCCGCCTTTTCTCTCTAGATATGCTTCTTAGGAAAAGCTGCTCATCCCTACTGAGAGACGCAGTGTAGGAGTGATGTCCGCTAGTATTCGGGTCAAAGAATTAGCCTCACCATTCGGTGAGGTCTACATTGGAACTCCAGGACAATGGGCAGAAAGATAAGCAAGGTAAGTTAACTCCATGTTTATCCCTTTCCAGACTACAATCCTCCCAAAATGTACCCATGCTAAAGCACTGCCAGCATAGGAGTAAAGCTAGAAAAGGCTTCACAGGAAATGTAGATGCTGGGATTAAATGTTCTGTCTTGCCTGGATCTGTATCCCCAGAACTTGGCTGTGACCTTGCACATAATGTTCAATAAGTATTTCATCCACCTCACATTGATTCACCCATCCACGTGTTTATCATGTATGTATGTATGTATGTATGTATGTATTCATTCATTCATTCATTCATTCATTCATCCATTCATTCACTTTCACCTTTCTATAAAGAGCATGAGCCTTTGAATGGGATATCAATCTGGCTACCTTTCCAACATGGAGTGTTTTTTTTTCTCTTTCTTTGAAGGAATTTGTGAAGGTATTTGTTTACTGCATCAAAGCAGACTTCCTCATACAGCTCTTATCTGTACAGACTTTGGCTTTTCCATTTTCCAAACTAGAATTTATGCCATATGTCTGGCAGCAGTAAGTAAACTCTAGTTCTTATCTGCTATCAAAGTCAAAAGTTCAATGAGCTGATGCCAGTTTGCTTCAAAGGTTCCAGCAGGATATTGACCATGCATAGGCAGTGAGGCATCAGACTTGGGGCCAGCTTATTTAGAGGTAACTGATGCCATTTCAAACTAACTTCACTGGGAAAAAAACTTCTTTTCAAGGCTGGTGGGAAAAAGTTAAGCTTTTATTTATCTTTCTAATATAGAAAACAATGATATATATCTAAAGGATTGTTTTTAAATTTTGACTATTTTACTCCCACCACCAACAAGATGCCTGTTAGCAGCCTACCTTTTAAATGTGTGCACAGTGGACAAGAATAAGAACAAGAAAATTTAGAAAGCAAATAGATTGGAGGTTGAAGCCTCTAATGAACAGAATAAGGGGTAAATAGCATCTTCCATTTCTATATGATTTTGAGGTTCACAAGGCATCTCTGCTCACATTACCCTATGAGGCTGAGAACATAAATATCACCAACATTTTCTGAATTAAAAGGATACAGAGATGAGAAAGAATTTACCCAAGCTCACACATCTAGAAAGTGTTGAACAAGGGATTCAGATCCAGATCTTTTTTGACCCTGAGTCAAGTACTCTTCATTTTACCCCATTTTCTCTCCAAACGGATTTGGGATCCCAATAATTTTGAATATCCGGTGGTTCCTGGTTGGTCCCTGCATGTGCTCATGACGAGGCAGTGTGTCAGTGACTGGACAGTGATCCCGAGAGGGAGATGTTTCCAGACTTGTTGACTTGTGAATTTGAAATGTGCTGAATTAGATGCTGGTTGTCCTCAAATCCAAAAGGAGGTGATTTTCACAGCAGCTACTTAGAGGAGAAGGGTGCCACTTCTAGAAGAATCTTGCACCTAAAATATTATCAAGTCATGCCTGATTGGCCAGCAGCTTTGGACTTGTGAATTATAGAGACCATTCAGATCCTAGGTAAACAATGTCAAATATCTGTTGATGAAGTTTGTGGTCTGGGTTTTACTTCATAACCATCTTCTGATAAGTGAAGTCTTATATTGGAATGAAATGAGACATTTTTAGGCCACCTAATAATTAACTATGGTGGTACAGTGGATGGAGCTCTAGGCCTGGAGTCAGAAAGACTCATCTTCCTGAACTCAAATCTGGCCCCAGATATTTACTAGCTGTGTGACCCAGGACAAATCACTTAACTCTGTTTGCCTCAGTTTCCTCATCTGTAAAATGAGCTAGAGAAGTAAATGGCACACCACTTCAGTATCTCTGCCAAGAAAATCCCAAATTAGGTCATGAAAAGTTGGATACAACTGAACAAGAGTAACAAATGATTAACAAAAGGAATTAGCACCTAAAGGGAAGGGAACAGGAAAGCATTCATATAACTGCCTATTTGGGAGGTGTGTGCTCTTATTATCCCTATTTTGATGTTGAGGAAGCTGAGACAAACAGAGCTTAAGTGACTTACCCAGGAACACTAAGTATCTGAGGCCAGATTTGAACTCTAGTCTTCTGACCCCTGGCCCAGCATTCTATTCCTTACAACGGGGTTAAAAATACTTGGATTCTTTGCCACCCGGTGATGATGCCTTGTGAATATCGAAGCGATGCCTAGAGTGAGGCTGTCCACTTTTCTGCTCTATCCATTGCTCCATTTATTTCATTAAACAAGGATAAAGCCCTTCTCTAGAAGATATACAGCCTCCCTCAGCTCCATAGGGAAACACATCTGATCAACAGGACACAATGTGATATTTGCATGGCCTTGGGACATCCACCACATCTGCAGAGCCTCAGTGCCACACAGGGGAGACTTTCTAATGTTCTTAGGGGACAAGGAAGTCACATTAACACCTCCTGAAGACACCACACAATTCTTCAGCAATGGATTGAATTGAACTTTAGCCCAAGAGGCGGGGGAAGTCTTGGGGACACCTTTCTTGACATTTAGGGAAAGAATTGCAGTTTACACAATAGGCAGGGAGGAAGGAGGGGGGAAGTTCCTCATAGATACATTGATTTATTTTTCAGTTCGTAGAGAGTCTCTTGATATAAAGCTGTGGCTGTTCATAGGAACAGTACCAAGAACATCAGCATTCACAGCAGAGATGATGACCCATCTTTCATGGACACCAGTTAGTTGTCAGGGTTATCTGGAGTTAAGTAGCTAAAAGGTTATATTCCTCCTGCATGAAATCTGTCCTGAAATCTGACTTCAGACCAAAGCCTTCCCCCATATGCTCCCTACTCTAGATTAGCAACCAGACCCCTAGCTTTCCCAGGAATCTTATTTGGAGGATAATACAAAGTTGTTGCCCTCTTGTAGGTCTTTGCTAAGGGGCTGCCTCTTTCTGTCTCTGGGGTTGAGGAGATTCCCTCATTATCATCTAGGAACTCAGAAGTACAAGGTATTTGTATTGAGGTATGTGCAAGTTTATCAAATAGTGACAATTTCATCTCTCCATAATACACCTCCCCAAAATACCATTCCTTCTCCACTCGAGCCTTTTTTGGGGATAAACTGTCCGAACAATCCCAGAGGAAAGGTCTAATCATTTGAGAAGAATTTGAGCAGATTCTCCATAGTGGATGGCATACCCAGAGGGGACAGGCACCTCAAGGCCCTGGGTGATGTGGCATCAGGGAGAGCAGGGCTCAAACAGGGTGAGCCACGTCTATATCCAAAGGCAATCCTTATTGGGGAATTTTCCCTGAAGGCCAGCATTGATAAAACTCTGTGGGATTAAGAATCTTCTCTTTCTCTAGAGTGGGATTGATTCATTACAGACACTTGACTCTGGCAGTAACTTGTGTCTTAGTATCCTGGGTCAATCATGATTGAAAGTTGGTTTCCTTAGCTTTTAGGAAAAGAACCAAACTAAATTATGCAAGGAGTGGGGAATGAGTGAAAAGGCAGATAACATCTGAGGAGAATACAAGTAGTAGTAGTAGTAGTAGTAATAGTAGTAGTAGAAATAGTAGTAATAGTAGTTGTAGTAGTAATAGTAGCAGCAGTAGTAGTAGTAATAGTAGTAATAGTAGTAGTAGTAGTACCAGTAGTAGTAGTAGTAGTAGTAGTAGTAGTAGTAGAAATAGTAGTAATAGTAGTAGTAGTAGTAATAGTAATACTAGTAGTAGTAATAGTAGTAGTAGTAGCAGCAGCAGCAGCAGCAGTAGTGGTATTAGCAGTAGTAGTAATAGTAGTAGCAGTAGTAGTAGTAGTAGTAATAGTAGTATTAGTAGTAATAGTATCAGTAATAGTAGTAGTAATAGTAGTAGTAGTAGCAGCAGCAGCGGCAGTAGTAGTAATAATAGTAGTAGTAGTAGTAGTAATAGTAGTAGTAGTAATACTAGTAGTAATAATAGTAGTAGTAGTAGCAGCAGCAGCAGCAGTAGTAGAAATAGTAACATTTATATAGCACTGTAAGGTTTACAAAGCACTTTACAAGAGTTGTCTCATTTGGTCCTCACAGCAGCCCTGAGAAGTAGGTGCTATCATTGTCTCCATTTTGCAGATGAGGAAACTGAGGCAGACAGGTGAAAGTGATTTGCTCAGGGTCACATAGGCAGTCTAAGGCTAGAATTGAATCCAGATCATCCTGATTCCAGGTTTAGTTTCCTCCCCCTCCCCACTGTGTTTCAAGTACTTGTTAAGCTAGGCTTAGGGGCCATCTTTCGTTGTCCTGATCTATATCTCACCACTGGAATCAGATGGTTCTGGAGGAGAAAGTGATGCTGGTGACTTTGCACAGCTCTCCCTCTCTGAAATCCAATTCATTTGGGAGTTCACTTGGGAGTCCTGATGTCATGGTCCTCTTCAAGAAGGAGGGACAAACAACAACAATCTAGGCTTAAAAGCATGTTGAATTTTGAGCATTTCCACATGTGGTGGAGGAAATGAATAGCTGCCCTATGCCTGTTATGTACTACTTTGTACAATGAGTACTTTTCTAGAAGGGATCCTCAAGTAATCCTTTGGGGAACGCCCAGGGCATGAGGTTTTTTGGGAGACTTTGCTGGAGTCCTTCCAGATGAAGACAATAACACAGAGAACTTGAGGAAAACCAGGACCAAGAAGGACTGGATCCTGGCCCTCTCTTTGTAGTAGGTCTCTGGCAGGATCTTCCCAGGCTTACACTGAGAGCTGGCTTCCTTGTGGGAGGTCTCACCACCCCCATTACTAACAATGACATTCTCATATTTGCCTGAAGTTTCTGCACAAAACAAAATCTTCCAGTGCCCAATAAGTGCTCTCTTGGCTTAAAGGGGGTGCTCCTTACAGGCTCCAACTTTTGCACAATCAATTAAAGAAAACTGAAGACTTTACAAAGCTGCAAATTTTGAAGTTGGGCACATTATGTTCACTAGTGTCACCTGCTGGCCATGTGTGACTCTGCAGTCAGAGTTTATTAGAGAATCCCGCAATTTTAGAGCTGGGGGATGATGGATTGAGAGCTGGAAGTGATTCCAGAGATCCCTGGATCTGCCCACCAAGGATTATTTTACAGATGAGGGAACTGAGGTCCAGAGAACTACCTAAGATCATACAGGTGCTCTATAAATAGTAGAGAATTTCAGGATTCAAATCCAGGCCCTTGGTGACAAAGCTACTTATTTATTCTACTACATTTTAGGTGCACTTCCCTTCTCTGTCCCCTACCCTCTGTCCAAAGGTACAATCAGTAAGTATAATGTTATGTACAGGGAAGAACTTGAGAGCTAGTCTAACTGTAATTGAGAGTGTATGAAGGGGAATCCTATGAAATGAGATTGGACAACACTGTTGATTGTCATTCTTAAAATCTGATAATGGTTTCTTCAAAAGAGATATTATTTATCTAGTGACAGCCACTCTTTCTGCAAAAATTAAGTCCAGAAAGATGAAATAAATTAACCAGGCACATATGTAATCAGAGACTGAATCAAAAAGGAAGGACTGGAGGTCATACAAAGGAAGGACTGGAACTGTCCTTTCCATAGTCCACTTATTCTGGTTCTCATACAGTAATGAAGACTTGCTCCCAAGAAGGAAGAAGGTAGAGGTGGAGAATAGTGGCTATGGCACTTAACTTGGAGTCAGAAAGACCTGGGTTCAAATTCTACCTTGGATATTTTCTGGCTGTGTGACCCTGGGCAAGTCACATGCTCACTTGCTGCCTTGGATAATTTATCTCCCAGATGGGAAGAATAATAGCAGCTATCCCTTATGATATTTGTGGGGGTTTCCATTTGAGAGGATCAAATGAGAAAGCATATGGAAAATGTTTTGCAAACCTTAAAGTGCTATAATAATGCTAACTAAATTGCAATACCTATACTATTGGAGACAAGGCATTTCCACACAAATAACATATTTCTGTTTTCCAAGAAGAGCCAGAAAGGGCAGAAGGATAGTGATGGTAGAAGGCACACTATTACCAGGGTGGGGCCATTGGATCCCAGGTGTTCCAGGGAGGGAGTTCCAGATGTGAAAATTCCTCCACCAAAGTAGTTTGGTATCCTGTCTGTAATTTATAGCCTTGAAAAATGGAGCATTACAGTGTTGAGCCATGATGTATACAGGTGCCAGGCAGAACTGGAACTGTGATAGAACTTCCATAGAACTGGAAGGCTTGGGCCTTTTTGATTCTGGTTCTAGCCAGTATAATTCACTATGTTATGTCTCAGGGATAATTAGGCAAATCAGAAAGCTCCAGGTTGCCCACTTCCTCTCACCATCACCACCAGTGAATTGTTTTGTAAGGCAAAAATGGCTAGTTATGGCTTGGAGAGAAGGATTTCTTAAGAATGGGGAAAATTCCATAAAGGTTGGAAAATATGAAGAAAAATCTCTACTCACAGTAGTTTAATGACCAACTCATTGCCCGATCAATGGCCACCATCTTGTCGTTTTCTCATTTTGTCAAATACCTTTGAAGAAATTTCCTGTCAGCTCCAAAATAAGGTGCTTGGACCACAGGCTCTTTTATAGTTCTTGCAACTTGGATATTCTTCGTCCTTGGTTATGATTTCTTCTGTTTGGGCATTTTTCCATTGAGAATTTAGTTGCAATTTTATAATGGAAATTATCAGGAAAAGTCTTGATGAAAAGAATGGTTTTAAACTATAGTCAAACTTTGGAGGTGCATGCATCCTGCATAATGAGAAATACATGTCCCCTGGAATGGAAAATACTTGAAAGTAGGGATTGTTTCCTTCTTCCTCTTTGTCTTCCCAAATTATCACAGTGCCTAGCACATGATAGGATTTTAATAAATGTCTGTTGAATCACTGATTGAAAATCATTGCTGAAAGTCTTAAAAAGAAGTTCCCAAATGTTCCCTCTTATTTTCTGCCTTGAACTCCTCTGATTCCTTTCTATACTTTCCCTGTTTGTTCATTCCTGTTCTGATCGATATAGTGATATAAAACTTCAAAACTCTAAGGAATAGGCACCTTGATATTGCCCAGCACCAGCACATCTGACTGGAAGCTCACAATATTAGCTCCAAATGAAAGAATAGCCCAAATCTGGCAGAAAGAAGAATAGAAAACACAAGGAATTATTTATTATGGTGAATTAGTTTGGCTCAAACCCTTGGCTAGTGTACTACCCATTATTCAATGAGGCAAGGCAGAAAAGGACCCTATTAGGGGACCATATGATCATGATTATCAGAGGACACCAAAGCAGGGAAAATCAAGGAGGTAAGGCCTTACATAGGCATATAAGAGGGGATCCTTGAGACTCTTTCAGAAAATTTGCAAAGTCAAAACTATTTTCATAATAATATTAAGATATTTTCATTTCTAATGTGCTAAATATTGATAGGTACGATCCACACAGATAAAAGTTTTTGTGGGGTCCTTGAGAATATTTGAGAGCATAAAGGAGTCCTGAGACCAAAAACATTACAAACACTTGATTTATAATGTAACCTTCACTAGGGCAAGGTCTGTGTCCTCTCCACCTCTGTATTCCTAGGTTCTGACGTGTTTGCTAAAAGAAAGATGGGTAGATTTAAAGACTATACCTTTGAGACAAATAATTCCATTCAACTCCATTTTACAGATGAAGGAACCAAGGTCTAGAGAAGTTAGGAGAGGGGAAGGAAGAAGGGACAGAATTTGGAACTCTTTTTATTTAAAAAGACTAAAAAATAGATGAAGGAAGAAGAAAAGGAAGGACAAAAGAAAGAAGGAAGGAAAGAAAGGAGAAGGAAGGAGGGAAAGAAGGAAGGAGGGAAGGAAGGAAGGAATAAAGGAAGGAAGGAAGGAAGGAAGGAAGGAAGGAAGGAAGGAAGGAAGGAAGGAAGGAAGGAAGAAAGAGAAAGGAAAAGAAAGGGAAAAATTATGGCCATATATTTTGAAACCAAGTTCATTCACAAATATATTCCTCCCTTATTACATATGTACATACACACACATATGAAGAGAGAAAGAGAGAGACTCAAAAAAAAGTAAACAACATGTCAACCAAGTCTGATAATATATGATATAATCTGGATCCAGTGATTTCTATTTCTGTAAAGAAGGGAGGTGTATTTTCTTATTTTCTTAGATGAAGCTTGATTATGATAATTAGCCAATGTTCAATACAATCTTTTTTCTTTCCATTTATATTGTTGTAGTCATTATATATGTATAGATATATGTAATTTTGTTGTTTCTATATAAAGTTGCCTTATCTCCTACAAGTCTTCCCATACATTCATCATATTTGTCATTTCTCAGAGTGCAGTAATATTCCATTATTTTGAGGTACAACTTCTTCAGTCACTCACCTAACTGATGGATGCCAAATTTTCTTCAGTTTGTTTGTTTGTTTGTCTGTTTGTTTTTCCAGAGCGGGGACAGCAAGTCAATTGGAGTTAAGTGACTTGCCCAACGTTACACAGCTAGTAAGTGTGTCAAGTGTTTGAGGCTGAATTTGAACTCAAGTCCTCCTGACTTCAGGGACAGTACTCTATTCACTGCACCACTTAGCTACTTCCCCGCCCCACCCCACCCCTTTTATTTTTTTTTACAGTTTTTTGATATTACAAAAAATATTGATATAAGAAAACTCAACCCCTTTATACATTGTTTTATTCTATTACACTATGAGCTCTTTGAAAAGAGAGATTGACTCTCTTGTTTGTTTGTATTTGAATTCCTGGGGCTTAGTACAGTGTTGTTACTAGTACTTTTAAATTAATGAATTAATTAAATTAATAAAATGCATTTTAAATTACCTTTTGTTTGTTTTTAGTTTACATCATTCATTTCCACAAGATTTTGAGTCACAAATTTTCTCCCCATCTTCCCCCTACCGACCCCCCAAACAGCAATCCTAATACATTTTTTCATTCATTCATTCATTCATTCATTCATTCACTCATTTTGTCTTTGACCTTCTTGGGATATTTGAGCAGGGCTCCTTCATCAATCCACATACTGCTTCTTCTTCTGAGTACTGAGATAGTGGGAAAATAAATGTGCTTGATCTAGATTCCTCTTCCAGAAATGCCTCCCTGTTAGCTCCTCCTGGACTAACTACATGGACAGTGTAGTTAAGTCTCAAGCTGCAATGTATTTATGGAGCACAGAGAGGAGAGGAGTGAGGAGCCACAGAGGATACAAAGATGCTCTTAGGAAGTCTGTGGGGATCATGGTGTTCTTTGGGACCAAAGCAAAGGGGTCAGGCAAATCCTCAGTCTTTGTCTTGTGGTTCCTTCTGTTCAATTCAGTGTACAATAAGGTCAGCTGTCATGGCTTATCCCTGGAAACCAGATTAGAGAGATTTTCTGGGGCTAGATTAAAGGGTGACATCAAAGGCACATAGCACCATCAACTTAATGCATCCTTAAGCCAGAATCCAACCTGAAAACAATCAGGATAGGTGGTTAATGGAACCTCTGGGGACAGGATGATTCATTTTAAAACCCCAAATGAAAAAAGTCTGAGAAGTATGTGACCTGTGAAGAATGACCAACTAGCTGTCTGGCGGAATGCACTGTGACTGGAAGGATACAATGTATACAGTCTTACCAATTACTTAGAGTTTTCTTTGAATGATTACAACTGTACTATTTTCCTATGATTCAAAGAAGAGATAATGTCACACAAGATGCCCTCATTTTGATAAAATCAGACTTTTGGAGCACTCAGTATTGTGGAAAGAGCCCTGCCAGAGGACCTGGGTTTGAATTTTGCTTTTAAAACTTGCTGCGCCACCTGGAACAAGTGGGTCTTTCTCTGGGTCTTCATGTCTCCATTTGGAAAGTGAAGGTTTTAGATTGAATAATTTGCAAAGTCTCTTCCAGCTCTATATCCCAAGATCACCCATTGTTCATGATGTTTTGCTAATGTTCTTAGTCATTGTCTTATTGTGTGTCCATAGAATTGAGTTATTTTCCACTCAACATTTTGATTCTATGATACACAGATAAATTGTAGAATAATGCCGTGTGTTTTCCCTTATAGAAAGTGGGAAGGCAGCCAAGAGTTGTAGAATTTTAGATCAGGTAAGAATGTTGGTGATCACCTACACCATACTTTTCACTTTATATTCAAAGCCCAGTGAAGTCTAGATGCAAAGCGTGACTTCCTAGGGTCACACACAGCTGGCTAATCTATTGATTTCCAACCTTTCCAATTCTCATTCTGGAGTAGAATCTTCAAGACATGACAGCCCAGAGAGGAGATGCACCTCTTTTTCCCCTTAGCCTCCTGGAAAGCAAAAACAAATCCTCCATTAGCCCAAGGTGCTGGTGCAATTTCAATGGGTTCTGCTTTACCCATTCTGGAAAGGATGTATGACTTCTTTCCTATTCTGAAGGGACACAGCAACTGCTTGGTTACATACCATTTGGTAATGAATTAAACTTCACAGCTAAGAAGAAGGGAGACTCCCATGATTGGTTTAAAGGGAGTCCCCAAAAGAATGGTATGGGCAAGGGAATGAATAGAGTTGGGCAGGTATGAATGATGCCAGGGCTAGGATGGCTAAAGCCTTCCACCTGCTACTTTGGGATGGGCAGGTGCAAATGAAACCAGGGTTAAGACTGCTAAAGTATGCCACTTTGGGATGGGTACTGTTTTCTTTTTTCTTTATTTTTTCTATTTTTTTGTTTATTTTTAGTTTACAACATTTCATTTCCACAAGATTTTGAGTTGCAAATTTTCTCATTGTATTTCCCCTACCCACCACCCCAAAACAGCAATCCCACTGAATACCCCCTCCCCCAATCTGCTCTCTCCTATATCTTCCCTTATTCCCCCTCCAACTTTCTGGTAGGGCAAGATGGATCTCCATACCCCAGTGCCTGAATATCTTATTTCCCAGTTGTGTGTAAAAAATAATGATAATAATAATATTTTTAAATGTTTGATTTTAAAAGTTTGAATTCCAGATTCTTTCCCTTCTTCTCTTGCCACCCACCCTTACTGGGAAGATAAGCAATTCAATATAGGTTGTACTTGTGAAGTTATGCAAAACATTTCCATAGTGGATATATTGTGAAAGACTGACTATATTTCCCTCCATCCTATCCTGCCCTGCCACTTGTTCTATTTTCTACTTTGACCCTGTCCATTTTCAAAAGTGTATGCTTCTAACTATCCTCCCCCTCAAACTACCTTCCCATCTATCATCGCCCCTCTCACCCCCTTTCCCCTTTCTTTCCTGTAGGGTAAGATACCCAAATTAGTGTTTATGTTGTTCCCTCCTCAAGCCAATTTCAATGAGAGTAAGGGTGACCCATTCTCTTTTGCCTTCCTGTTCTTCCATTCCATTGTAACCGTTTTCTCTTGCCTCTTTTATATGAGATAATTTACCCTGTTCTGTCTCGTCCATCTCCTCTCGTTATATTCCACTCTCACCTCTTAATTTTATTTTTAACAATCATCCCTTCCTATTAAACTGATCCTGTGCCATCTATATATGTATAAATATAAACATATACACACACACTCACATATGTATTCATATGCACATACACCCTCCTATATTAACATATATATACATATACACATTTATATTCCCTTCAACTATCCTCATACTGAGTGAAGTTTCATAAATTAAAATTATAATTTTTCCACATAGGAATGTAAATAATTCAACTTTAATAAATTCCTTATCATTTTATTTTTTTTGAATTTTGGAGTGCAACTGGGGTTAAGTGACTTGCCCAAAATCACATGGCTAGTATGCTTTTCAAGTGTCTGAGGCCGGATTTGAACTCAGGTCCCCCTGACTCCAGGGCCTGTGCTCGATTCACTGCACCACCTAGCCACCCCATTCCTTATGATTTCTTTTTCCTATTCACCTTCTCCTGTTTCTCTTGTTTCTTGTATTTGAATGTCAAATTTTCTATTCAACTCTGCTTTTTTAATAGAGAATGCTTGAAAGTCATCTATGTCATTGAATGACCATGTTTTCCCCTGAAACATTATACTCAGTTTTGCTGGGTAGGTGATTCTTGGTTTTAATCATAGCTCCTTTGACCTCTGGAACATTATATTCCAAGACCTTTGATCCCCTAATGTAAAAGCTGCTAGATCTTCTGTTACCCTGATTGTGTTTCCACAATACTCAAATTTTTTCTTCCTGACTGCTTGCAGTATTTTCTCCTTAATCTTGGAACTCTGGAATTTGGCTATAATATTCCTAGGAGTTTTCTTTGGGGGATCTTTTTCAAGAGGTGATCAGTGAACTCTTTTAATTTCTATTTTGCCATCTGGTTCTAAAATATGAGGGCAATTTTCTTTGAGAATTTCTTGAAAGATGATTTCCAGGTTCTTTTTTTGATCATGGCTTTCAGGTAGTCTCATAATTTTTAAATTATCTCTCCTGGATCTATTTTCCAGGCCAGTGGTTTTCTCAATTAGATATTTCATATTACTTCCTATTTTTCATTTGTTTGGATCTGTTTTATAGTATCTTGATTCCTCATAAAAAATCATTAGCTTCCATTTGCTCCAATCAAATTATCTTCAGTGAGATTTTGAAATTCTTTTTCCATCTGGAAAATTCAGCTTTTTAAGGCATTCTTCTCTTCATTGGCTTTCTGGGCCTCTTTTGCCATTTGAGTTAATCTATTTTTTAAGGTGTTATTTTCTTCAGTCAGGTTGTTGACTGTCTTTTCATGACTTTCTTTTTTTGTTTTTGTTTTTGTTTAAAAATAAATTTTATTTTTATTTTGACCTTTACAAATATAAAATAGAATAAGCATTTCTGTATGCATAGTAGAACAAAGAAGATTATATATATAAATATATAGATGCCTGTTATATACAACTTGCTTTTCCTTTAAAATTATTTTTTAAGTTCAACTTGTAGTTTTCAAAGCTGTCTTGCTTACTGACCTTTCTGATTTTCCTTTTAGACTGCAGATTATGTTTTTAATTCTTTTTTTGTTTTCTTGTTTACATCATCAATTTCCATGAGAATTTTGAGTTACAAATTTTCTGCCCATCTTTCCCCAACCCGCAACCCCAAACCAGCAATCCCACTGTATAGCCCCTCCATCGATCTGCTCTCTTTTGTGCCCTCCTCCAACACCCCACTACATTTCTGGTAGGGCAGGGAGGGTAT
>CM053601.1:6400754-6414070 GCA_028646575.1 Pseudocheirus occidentalis
TAATATAGAGACTTTCCTTGTTCTGAAGATTGTATATAATATTGTGAGCTGTTGAAACGCTGAACATTGTACTGAATGAAGATTTGTAATGGAATAAACAGAGTGTTCACTAATACTATGTAATCCGAATCTTAAAAGCTCCTCACAGTAGCATTCTCTCAGAAATCTACTGCTGATTGGCATTACAGTGACAAGGGAGGAATCAAAAGAATCTAGAATTTAAAGCTCTGCAGTACTGGCAGCTAGGAATTAATTTATTCAGGGGCTGGGGTAGGGAGACCCTCCCTGCCCTACCAGAAAGTAAGGAGCAGATCAGGGGAGGGGCTTTACAGTGGGATTGCTATTTTAGGGTTGGGGTAAGGGAAAGACAGGGAGAAAATTTGTAGTTCAAAATTTCATGAAAATGAATGATGTAAACAAGAAAACAAATTTAAAAAATTATTTTAAAAAAGTGACTCTGGAACGGAATCTTGTAAACTAAAAGTAAACAAACAAGTCAATAAAATAAATTTAAAAAAAGACCAACTAGTGGTATTGCTAGATCAAAAGGCATACATGGTTTTATGGCCCTTTGAGCATAGTTCCAAATTTCTGTCCAGAATTACTATTTACAACTTCAACAATAATGCATTAGTGTTCCAATTTTCCCATGTCTTCTCCAACATTCATATTTTTCCCTTTCTGTCATATTACCCAACCTTATAAGTGTGAGGTGGTACTTCAAAGTGGCTTTAATTTGCATTTCTCTAATTAATAGTGATTTAGAGTTTTTTTCATATAAGTATAGATAACTTTAATTTCTTCATCTGAAAACTGCGTCTTCATTGATGCATTCTTCAATGGGGGAATGACTTGGATTCTTCTAAATTTGACTCGATTTCTCTATATATTTGAGAAATGAGGCTTTTATAAGAAGCACTGGCTGTAAAACATGTTTCCCAACTTTCTGATGGCCTTCTAATCTTGGTTGGATTGGCTTTATTTGTGTGAAAGCTTTTTAACTTAATGTAATCAAAATTATCCATTTTGCATTTCATAATGTTCTCTGTCTTTTCTTTGGTCATAAATTCTTCCTTTCTCCATAGATCTATCAGGTAAAGTATTCTTTGCTTTCCTAATATGCTTATGTTATCATCCTTTTTGTCTAAATCACATACCCATTTTGACCTCATTTTGGTGTATGGTGTGAGAAGATGGTCTATGCCTAGTTTATGCCATACTATTTTTCAATTTTCCCAGGAGTTTTTGTCAGATAGTGAGTTCTTATCCCAGAAGCTGGAGTCTTTGGATTTATCAAACAGTAGATTATAATAGTCATTGACTACTGTCTTGTGTACCTAACCTATTTCAGTGGTTCACCACTATTTCTTAGCCAGTACCAAATTGTTTTGATGACTGTTGCTTTATAATATAATTTTGGATTTGGTATGACTGGGAGAGAAGTTTTAAGATGAAAGCAAATTGCTTAACTGTGGAACAGGAATTCCAGAGAACACAATGAAAAGGGGCAAGTATGGTCATGATTAGGACTTTATGGAATAGGTTTGAGAGTGATGGGAGTAAGGGAATGGGCGGTGGGGAGGATAGGAAATGGATTTGTACAATGTCAACAGGGTTTTGGAATCACTATGAAAGGGGAATAATAGAGAATATGAATGCGTTAATCATTGAGGAGTGAGTCTAGGCAGAACAGCAGTGGTTCAAAGGAAGTGAGAGAAGAAGATGTTTGGATTGTTCAACATCTTCCCTCAAGATCCAACTTCATGGCCAATAGTGATGTGTCATGTGGAGTCCAAGAAGATCAACTCACAGCAGATAGGAACTGGCAAATGCAAGTCCAAAGAGAATCTCAGCAAGAGGCAGAAGCTGGTGATTTTGGGGTGGGGTGGGGGAGGGAATGAGATTTGATAAAGTACTTGGGCTGAAGACAGAGGCCACAGAAAGGCAGCCTGGATCTGGGGCTGATGAAGGACTCCCTGGAAAGTCACAGGAGCAAAGAGACCACTAGGGGGTGGTCTGGATTCAGGGCACTGGTGAAGGCTCTTTGGGCCAATTCAGATGGAAGCCAGGGTTATGTGAGTCCTGCTTTCCCCACTCCTTCCTCCACATTGGTGTAGTGTTTTGTTTCTATGCACCTGGAAGTAATAAGTTCCATCCCTTCATTCACCTTTCCTCATTCCTGTCTTCTTTCCACCTCTTTTTTTCTTACTTTAAGATCTTCAGAATAGAACATCTCATTCTTGTTCCTGCTCCCCCACCATACCCCCCACCCCTTAGGGCTTCAGATTTTCTAATTTAACTTCATCTCTCACATTGGGAGACTGAGGAGTCATAAGGGGATACTTGTTTTTTCTCCCTCTAGTAGAAAGTAAACATTTCCTCATCCTACCATCTCTCTCAATTTGTCCAATATATTTGCCTTTCTGGTTTTTCTTGATTTCTGTTTACATTTCAATGAGTCTTTTCAGCCCTGGTCATTTTTCTCATGAGTACTTGTAAGTCCTCTTTCATTAAAAGTCCTTTTCCCATGGACTCAGGACTGTGTCCAGTTGTCCTAGGTAAGTTATGTTTGTTGATAACCCTTTATAGTTTATCTTTTGGAATATCACATTAGAAGTTCTTCTTTCCTTTTGCTGTTGCTGAGTTGTTTTCAGTCAGGTCTGACTCTGCATGACCCCATTTGGGGTTTTCTTGGAAAAGATACTGAAACAGTTTCCCATTTCCTTCTACAGCTCATGTTGCAGATGAGGAAACTGAGGTAAACAAGGTTAAATGACTTGCCCACGTTCACACAGCTAGGAAGTCTCTGAGGCTAAATTTGTGCTCCAGCCCTCCTGGTGCTCTTTCTACTATACCACCTAGCTAAAGATGAAAAAATGACTGGAGTGGGACTGGTCCTATAATGCCAACATTCTATCAAGAGCCATCATGACTGAAGAATATTATTTAATTCCTGAAGAATCATTTCCCCTCCCACAATTTCTTGGTCAGAAGAAATGATTGAGGCCAAGATGCAGCCCTAGATTGACACGGGTAATTCATTCACCTATTCTCCATCAGAGAATGGCACTAGATTTAGCAGTTGCTTTTCTAGGGGTGAGAGTGGGAAAAGAAATTTGCTCCTCTGACCAAGGGATGAGCTGGTTGAAAGGAAATCCAATTACCAAAGAGAACCCAGTTGTTTACTCACATGAGTTTGGTTGGTGGTCAATTTGTACTTCCTTCAAAATGGGTGGCAGTGGTTTCCAAGCCTCTGTGAACTCTCTAAATGGAAAAGAAAACAGAACAAAACACAAAAGCGTTCCATAATTCTTCACAATAAGATATTGCAACATATGGTATTAATGTGAAATGAAGGCTTTATCTAAAGTAAAGGGAAGCCAAATCACAGGGGGGCAATGTTTTAAGTCTTCTGCAACCGCATGTGTAAATAAAACATTTAATTGCCATTTATGTGTCAGTTATAATTATTCTTGTTATGATTACCGAAATACTCAGTGACCTTAGTCATTAATACTTAATGACTATAGCCATGAGAATATTTCCTCCAATGACGTAGATGAAATTCTTTCCAGGTTTGTCCATCCAACACAACTCACCTCCCACAAGTTCACCACAGAGGGGCCACCCAGCACGCTGGGGGCCTTTCTCACTTGGCTTTGACATTACTAGGAAATCAGTGAAGAACACTGGGTATCCCTCAGTTATCCTTTACTCAGGTCCATTGCCGCTAAACTAGAAAATGAGGAAGCTCTCAGGGGTGGAAACCTGTGGATCAAGAAAAGATAAGCCATTATTCCCAGGAAGATTACCTTCTATTTACTCTGTAGGCCATTTCAGGTTCCTCTTTATTTACATGTTTATTTCTCCCATTAAAATGAAAGCTCCCTGAGGTCAGGTCTGTAGTGGCCTTTCTTCTCACTCCCAGGGTTTAGAGGTCATTTAATCAATGTTGTTTAGCCATTTTCAGTCACTCTCTGTGACCTATTAGGGCATTTTCTTGGCAAACGTAGTGTAGTGCTTTGCCATTTTCTTCTCCAACTCATTTTAGAGATAAAGAACTCGTGGCAAACAGAGTTAAGTGACTTGCCCAGGGTAACACAGTTAGTAAGATTTTGAGGTCAGATTTGAACTCAGGAAGTTGAGTCTTCTGGCCTTCAGGTTGGGCATTCTATCCACTGCTCTACCTAGTGGCCCCCACTTAGTAAACATTTGTTATTAATTGATTGACCAATCCATAAGGTAACTAGATGGGCTAGTGAAGAGAACACTGAGGCTGAAATCAGGAAGACTTGAGTTCAAATCCAGTCTCAGATACTTACTATCAATGTGATGTTGGGCAAGTCACTTAACTCCTTTTTGTCTCAGTTTCCTCATCTGCAAAATGGCAATAATAATAGTTAACTACCTTTCAGGGCTGTGAGAATCTAGTGAGATCATAATTCTGATGCATGTAGCCCCGTGCCCAGCACATGGTAAGAACTATATAAATATTAGCTGTTTTAGTTAATGCTGATGGGAATAATCACTATATTGTAGGTAATTATATATGGATATATTTAAAAGGAAATGGCTCTATTTTTTTCCCTTTCTCAGCAGGTAGATGATAGGGTGGAGAGAGGGCCAGACCTAGTGTCAGGAAGCCTCCTTTTCTTGAGTGCAAATTCAGCCTCAGACACTTATTGTGTGTGTGACCTGGGCAAGTCACATAACCCTATTTGCCTTAGTTTCCTTATCTGTCAAATGAGCTGGAGAGGGGAATGACAAATTACTTCAGTATCTTTGCCAAGAAAACCTTAAATGGGGACACGAAGAGTTGGATGGACTGAACAACAAGAATTATTTTTCTAATGCCTGCCTAGTTTTTAACAGTTCTGTGTTTTCAGTTTTTCAATGTCCTATGTTCCTGGGAACTTTTTCAAAAATGATAAAAAGTCATCTATTCACTTGATTTTATTTTTCTCAAAATCTTTGACTGGTAGTTGCATTCATGCCTAAAGTCAAGGAAAACATTTCCTTAGAATAGGATTAAAATCAAGATAGGAGAAATTCCAATTTCAGATTTCATTTTACTGGCTTTTCTGATTTTTCAGGATGGGTTTTTTGGATGGGTTTCTTTGGATGGGTTATTTCCTAACAAATCCTAGCAAAATGTGAGACCCTGGATCTCTAAGGACTAACTACATAGGGACATTCTTTATCTACAGGACTCCATTAGACACTCACTAAAACATGGACATTAAAGTGATGACTACTCCTGAAGTTCTGAGAGGGACAATTTTTTCCCCCCAGCTTTCTTTGGAGAGGGCATTGGTGACACTTTGTCTATTGATTGATTGCCCTCAAAGAGCTTTAAAGGATCAAGAAGAAAAAGATTATTCAAAAATATTCCTTACAATTAAGCAGGAAGGGGCTACAAGGTGGAAGGAAGGGCACAGTAGATAGAACACTGGCCTTGGAGTCAGGAGGAACTGAGCTAAAACCTAGTCTCAGGCACTTACCATCTGTGTGACCCTAGGCAAGTCACTTAAAATACTGTAGAGGACCACAGGCCAGTGGGACTCTGACTCTGATGGCTGAATAAGCCCTCTCAGCTGAAGAGCCTGCTACTGGGTCTGCTTTGGTTACCCACCTAACCCTAACCTAACCCCAGGCATTATATCCTCATGATAAGCATGGTATACACCCCTGGCCTGGGAATGGGGATGTGTTCTTGGAGGGGAAAAACATAGTGTTGCAGCTGAAGGAGATTTGTGGCTTCACTCTCTAAAAGCTTGTACTTGCAATAATAAAATTGGCTCTGTTTTTGTTTTCCACCACTCTTGGAGTCCCATTTCTTTTGTGCTCTCTCTCTCTCTCTCTCTCTCTCTCTCTCTCTCTCTCTCTCTCTCTCTCTCCTCTCTCTTTCTCAGCTTCTGGGTAAGCAACTCTTTCCCGCCCTGCTGTTGGACAGCAGGGGCCTTCACAAAAAACAAAAACAAAAACAAACAACCAACCAACAAACCGAACAAACAAAAAACAAATAAAAAACAAATAAAAAAGAATACCTAAACAGAAGACTTGAAGAATCAGAGAAAAGCTCCACAGTTTAGAAATATAAATCTCAGTCACTCATTTCTGCTGCAGTGGCAATGACATGAGATTTAGAGGCAAATGGCTTAGTCAGAATCCTGGCTTCACTACCTGAATATGTTCTAGTCATGTGACCTCACTTTGAGTATTTTGAGCCTCAGTTTATTCATCGTTAAATTTGACCCACTGAGCAGGATTGTTATAAGGAAAGCTCTTTATTTACAAAGTGTTATATGTGAATAACTATGATTTTTTGATGCTATTGTATAGTTCACACCTGAGGCTACATGGTGACTTTCATGGTAATGGTGCATATGTGCCTTAAGCCATTTGCTAAGCTATTATTTTGATTACACAGGCCTTTGAATGTAATAAAAATTAGCATTTTGTTGGACTTTATAAGATGTACAGAACATTTTTCCTAAGAGTGACCCCATGAAGTAGGGAATTCAAATAGTCCCTGCTAGAGATCTTGGAGAGGGAGTACAACAGTAATCAGAGTGCTAGATTGGGGATCAGAAGACCTAGGTTCAAACCTCTGTACTATTACCAGCTAATACATCTGTGACTTTGCTCAGGTAATTTCCCTTCTCTCTGAACCATTTTCTTTTCTAAAAAATGAGGGTTGTATTAGATGACCTCTCAGGTTCCTCCCACTCAAAAATATCTGATTCCTTTTTTACAACTGAAAAAAAAAACAAACTGAAGCCCAGAGAGGCAGACGACTCTTTTATATTCACTTGGTGAGCCTTAGCCATTTACTTCATCTCCTTATGTAGAAAATGAAATGTTTGGCTTGGATCTTGAAAGATTCTTCCAGCTCTCAGCTGATGAAGCCATGAAACTTTAGAATGCTATAGATCTGAGGTCAGAACCCCTTTTCAAATGCCCAGAAAATTATAAATATTCATATAAGGTAGCTCAACCACAGCCTAGAGTTTGTTCACAAGTGATAGCATAAGACAGCGACCCTTTAAATTAGAGCTGCCTTGTTCCTTTCCTGATCTTTCCCTTACCAGCTCCATCTGGAGTCCAACCAGGACTCTTCTGTGTGCTCATGTTACCTGAATGACAATGGATTCTCCAAGTCCACAAGGCCTACAAATTCCAATATTTGAATTCCAGATATTTCTCCCCCTGACCCCCATACACTCACACTCCCCAATCATTTGCTGTGGCTGCAATAAGTAAAGGCTTCAGGTTCCAAGATGACTTCAGAGATGGAAGAGACCTCAGAGTCTATTTAGTTCATTTTATAGTGGAGGAAACTGAGGTCCAGAGAGGTTGTAACTTGTCCAAGGTCAATAAATGGTAGTGCTGGGTCTTGAACTCATATGTCTTGACTCAAGACCACTGTATTTCCACTGTCACTTGACTGACACATTAGTTTCTAGAAGCACTTTACTATCCCTGTCTTCTTAGGGCTGCTTTCTATACTGCCAATCCTTGAACTTTCTTTAGCTGCAAATTTGATTTCAAATATAAAGACAGAAGGAAGGAAAGGAGGAAGAAAGGAAAAAAGGAGAGAAGGAAAGAAGGAAGGAAAGATGAAAGGAAGAAGAAGAAGGAAGTAGAGGAGGAAGGAAGGAAAGAAGGAAGGAAGGAAGGAAAGAAGGAAGGAAGGAAGGAAGGAAGGAAGGGAGGAAGGAAAGGAAGGAAGGAAGGGAGGAAGGAAGGGAAAGAAAGAGAGAAGGAAGAAAGGAAAGAAGGAAGGAAGGAAGGAAGGAGAGGAGAGGAGAAAGGAAGAAATATTTATTAAACACTTATTACGCGTCAGGTACTATGCTAAGTGATTTTAACAAATATGGTCTGATTTGACCCTCACAGAAAACCTGGGGCATAGGTACTATTATGATTTCCATTTTATAGTTGTGGAAACTGAAGCAGACTGAGGTTAAATGACTTGACCGGGGTCACACGGCTAGTAAGTATCTGAAGCCTGATTGGAACTCAGATCTTCCTGACTCCAAACACAATGTACCACTATACCACAGTGATGCCTGAATAAGAAAATTATAAATATTCATATAAGGTAGCTCAGCCACAGCCTAGAGATAATGGGTATAGTGGACAGCGTTCCAGCGTTATAATAAGGAAGAACTGAGTTCATACCCTTCCTATGGACTAAAGTCACAAGGAGACCATGGTCTTAACTTCTCAGTTTCTTAGGTCATTCTCTGAGACAAGGTAGGTCATGAATGAGTTGCTAATCATCATCAATGGAGAGGTGTTCACTGATAAAAATCCTTTACCCCAGTGAAATTATAAGTCTACATTAGAAATTGAAAATAAAAAACCCAGCCTAAGATATATGAATATCTAAGACCTTTGATCTCAAGAGTGAAGGAGACCTTAGAATAGTTTCCCCATTTATGGACATATCTAGAAGTATTTAATCATTCTATTTCATGGACCCCTTTGACAATATGGCGAGGAATATGGGCTCGTGCTCTGAATAATGGTTTTAAGTGCATAACATAAAACAAAGAGGGTTGGGAAGGAAACCAATTATATGAATTTGCATAAATTGTATAAAATTACAAGAGAATTTTTAAAATTATATATTCTTTTATTATATTATTATACCAAGTGCTGCAGGTAACCCCTTCCCATCTGGCACTAGGAAGTCCACTGAAATCCTTTCTCCTTGTTCTCAGAACATTTGATTTGGGGCTGGAGGGGTTCTGAAGAGCCAGGGGAGATTTTTAAGAAGAGGAATCCCATAGTCATATACTCCAAACTCTAGAACTAGGAATCATGTCAGAGGCCATGCAGTTCAACCTCCTCCTTCTATGGGTGGGAAATGAAATCTTAGAGAGGTGACTTCTCCAGGGTCACATAGATGAGTTAACAAGGTGGGTTTTGAACCAAGTTCTCTGATTCTAGAGCCAATGTCCTTTCTAGTGTTTCCCATTTTGTCCCATAATGTGTATATATGTATCAACACACATGCACACACATACATGCATGTGCACAAATATATATATATACATACATACATACATACATACATATATGCACATATGATAGACACAGTCAGGTTTGATATAACTATTAAACATGGAACTGTTGTAGAACATTCACCAGGTATGACTGCACAAGACTGATCTAGGTACAGGAAACTGAGAAATTTCCTCCTAGGGAAAGCCTACCTACTCCATACTTCCTTATACCATGTCATCCTTTTCCTTGGTTTTTTCTGGTTGATCTCCATAGAGCATCCACCTAATGTTGTAGGAGGCTTTGGGGGGGTTATTTTCATATTTGGGAATGGCCATTCTTGCTACCTGAGTGGCTCACCTCCTCCATTCACACATTACCACCAGCAATACTACCAACGATGACCAGCTGGACACAAGCACCCTGGACAGGGCAGTATCCCCCAGAACACCTGGCCCTCAAAGCTGTCATCTGCGGAAGTAACTGCTGTGGATAAGGCACTAACCATCCCAACTAACTGTACATGGGGCAGGAAAGTCAGCCTCACTGAAGTAGCTGGTCATCCTAATGGAGAGACAGGAGGCAGGTGAGTCAAATCACTGCCACCACCTTGATAGCCATCTCCCCTCAGACCCTGATGGGGACAGTCCTGAACACATGAATGGCCATGTTTCCAGCCAAGTGCCCTCATCCATCACCCCAAAAAAACAGCTACTGGAGAGATGCAGCCTGACTACAGCTTCTCCAGAGGCTGTAGTGCCACAGCTATCAGAGTTCCAGAAAGGCAAGTTCTTGCCCCCAAAGACTTTGGTATTGTCTGTATCCTGGGTCATTGCCAGTCATCCTGGGTCAATGGTGCACGTTGATATGATTTTATCAGTGGAAAGACTCTAAAGATTCCTATTTATGGGACCATGGGATTTTTCTATCTGATTTCTAGCTGAAACCTTCTACATGTCCAGATTCCCCCACTGGAATAGGTACTCCCTGAGAACAGGGGCTCTTGTACTTTATCTTTGTATCACCAGCACTTAGCAAAGTGTGTTGGCACAGCAAGTGCTTTATTGATGTCTTATTCATTTACACATGTCCTGGGAGGGGGGGGTTCCTACCAACCACTTCTTGCACATTCAAGTTGCTGCTGGCAATATTTCTCTGCTGGCCTGTTACACACCATTGTTGCTGTTGCTGAGTCATTTCAATTGTTTCTGACTTTTCATGGCCCAATTCCAGGTTTTTGTTGGGAAATATATTGCAGAGATTTGCTTTTTCCTTCTCCATCCTCCAGATGAGGAAACTGAGTCAAACAGGATTGAGTGACTTGCCCAAGGTCACATAGCTAGTAAGCATCCGAGGCCAGATTTAAACTCAGGTCTTCCTGATTCTAAGCCTAGAACTCTAGCTACCTCTGTACACACCATGTACCTCTCCATTGCCTATGGGAAAGGGGATATTGATACCATACAACATGGGAAAGGCAGATGTAGACGCGTCCATGCCAAAGACAGAAGGAGAAGTGTGGTCTTCAGTCACATGAGACAGCCTTACAAATGAAGTCATTTGGACTTGGTGTTTGAGTCTTTGATAGAGGGATTGGAACAATTACCTTGAAATTCCTTTGATGTTGCAGGCCATGAGCCAAAGTAGATTGTTTTATCAAACAGATTCTTCAAGAAGCCTGAAGAAAGAAGGTTCCTGCTTTCCAAAGGCTTGTTTGGAGAAGTCATACATAAATTCCATCTTTGATGAGATCAGGAGAGAACTGGGAATGCTCAAGCAGAAGGTGAACAGTTTGGGAGAATGGTCTGACCATAATAGTGGAATAATAATGCTTTTGGAGTCAGAGGAGGTTCATAATCCTGTCTGTTATTTACTACCTTTTGATGTTGACTAAGTGACTTTGTCTCCAGAGTGCTCAGTTTTCTCATTTGTGAAATGGGAGGGTTGGTCTGAATAACTTCTAAGATCCCTTCTAATCTAGATTTTTGATCCCTAAATGGCATACAGGATCAATCTTCTGTCTGATCTTACAACTGGTCACTCACCAGTTGTAAGACGATCAGTTAGGATCATAGGGTTCTTTTTAAATGCAAGTGTTTTTTCAATTTAAGAATCATTGATTGAATAGGCAGGGACTTTAGAGATCATAGATTACAACCCATTCTTGTAGGATCATGGATATAAATCTAGAAGGGTCCCTAGAAAGTTCACGAGCCCGTTTCTTTTATTTAAGGAATAAGAAAACAGAGGTGCGGAGAAATGCAGTGACTTTCCTAAGGTCATACAGCTTGTAAGTTATAATGGTGGAATTCAAGCCTAGTCCAAACTGAGCACTTTTTCTGTTGTTTCCACTTTATTTTTCATTTCATACTTGAGGAAAGTGAGCTGGAGGCAGGGGAAGGCACTTGTCCAAAGTTACACAGGTGGCAGGGAGTTTGGGTATTCAGGTGGACTCGCACCTCTGGTATGAGGGTTCAGGGAGCCCTTTTCAGGGCTGCTCATCCACCTCTGGTGTCCATCTCTTGCCAGCTCTCGCCTGTGGTCCACAGAAGCTGTAGCATTCAGGATGTCTACATCCCAGTAAATTGTCTCTGCAGACGGGCTGACCCAGATTGAAAACTGACAGCTCAGTCCCAACTGCAAGTTACTGGGGTGTCTACCCCAAGCACATGAAGACTTCACCCAGTTGGAATGGGCATATACAAACAATTTGTTCCAAAGGCCATGAGGACGGGAGGAGTGGGCACTGTGGAGTGCTTGGAGTTTGGTGAGACGTTGAAGAAGCCCAGGTCACATCCACTGCATCCTGGGCTATCATTGGCCATGCCCACTTTTGCCCAGTGACTCAGCAAGAGAGAATGAGGCTGATGATTTTGTGCTACCTGCCTCACTGAGATCGAATTTATGCATTAGGCATTGCCCCATGATGCCACTGGTCCTCTTCAAAAATGAATGAAAAGCAACAACAATTAAAGGGGCAAAGCCAGGATTCAAACCCAGGTCTTCTGATTCCAAGTTGACTGTGATGTGAGGGCTAGAGAGAGGGGCATCTGTGTATATCTGGGCTTTTATTATCTAACTGTCATTTACATAATAAAGCACTTTCCACACATTATTTCACTTGATCTTCATTTTTAAAAAGGGCATTATTATCACCATTTAATCAATGAGGAAACTGAGTTTCAGAGCAGTTAAATGCTGTGGCCATGGTCACATATCTAGTTAGGGTACAAGTCAGAATAGAAAGTCAGGTCTCTGCTGACTCCAAGTTTTGTGTTCTCCAAATACACCCCCTACTTCTTTCTTCTTTCACATTTCCAAGGTGAAGGGTGTCTTCTCCATGTCAAGGAGAGAAAAGGTTATTTTCATTCATACTGGCTACAACAAACCCCAAAGGAGAGTGGGTTTTTTCTCTTGCTCTTTTATCATAGAGGCAAAGCATAATCATGTCTTCACTGCTCTGTAGCTCACTTCTCTTGCCTTCCTTTCCTTCCTTCCTTCCTCTTTCATTTCCCTACTTTTCCCTTGCCTTCCTTTCCTTTCCCTTTCCCATACAACAGGTATTTAAGCAGTAGGCACTGGATATCCAAAGACAATAAAAAGAACCAGAAAAAATCAGGTACATAAATGAATAAATACAAAATAGATATTGAAATTAATATGGCGTGTTAGAGAGAGGCAAGAGGGCATGAGATGACTGGAACAAGCCTTTCAGGAGGAAGCCCTTGGACTGAGCCTCAGAAAAAGCCCTGGGCTGCTGAGCAGCCAGTGCACTTGGGATCCCAGATCTACTGTCTCTCTTTAGTCCATCTGATTCAGCTTTTCCAGGACTAAGGAGGTCACTGTGGAGCTGAAGAGAATCAGCTTTGAAGTTGAACAGTAATTCCAGATTCCTTGTCCCCTAAAGCACTACTGACTGTGGCCAGAAGCCCTCTGTACTCCTGGTCAACCCTCGCCTTAGCTTTCAAGCTTCCCTGTAATGTAGACCACATGCGAGAGAATCCCATCAATTGTTCTTAGGAGTTTGCAGTAATTGCCTGACTCGTGCATGATACAAACCAGTGCTCTTATTTCTCATCTTCCCCTTGGGTGCATTGTAACATAATTCCCTGAGTTTTCACGGGTTCTATCTTTGAACCTAAACTGCTCTCTCTGTCTCTCTGTCTCTCTCCTCTCTCTCTTTCTCTCTCTGTCTCTCTTTCTCTCTGACTCTCTGTCTCTGTCTCTCTCTTTCTCTCTGCCTCTGTCTCTCTCTCTCTCTCTCTGTGTCTCTGTCTCTCTCTGTCTCTGTGTCTCTCTTTCTG
>CM053601.1:6414170-6427266 GCA_028646575.1 Pseudocheirus occidentalis
TCTCTCTCTCTCTCTCTCTCTCTCTCTCTCTCTCTCTCTCTCTCTCTCTCTCTCTCTCTCTCTCTCTCTCTCTCTCTCTCTCTCTCTCTCTCTCTCTCTCTCTCTCTCTCTCTCTCTCTCTCTCCTTCATTCCTGTTTTCTTTTTTACTCTGCTTGCTTTTATATAGACAGTCATTTTCAAGAATTCTATTGGCACCCCAGTGAGCTCAATGGCCTCAGGTGCCCAGGCAGACACATTGACTTAGACTTGGCCCTTCCTACCCACAAAGCTCTTTTCTCCATGTTTTGCTTTACCAACACTGTTCCCAGCTCTTTGGATCGATGGCTTCCTCCAACAGGACTGGTGAAGCTGTGCAGAAGCCTCCCTTCTCCATCAGCAGAGATGACGTAGACAGCGCCTCTTGCCAAGGCTGTCCCTGTGCCTGCGCTGCTATGGCCGGAGCCCCAAACACAAGACATGGAAGGCTGCTCCTCCAGCTGGGGGTTAAACGTTTCTTTTCTCTCTCTTCCCTATTCTGTTTTTATCCTACCAACGATTCATTTCAGGTTGATCCAATTCAAGTCCAACGAACAAGCATTTATTAAATGACTACTGTATACCAGGTGCTGGGCTAAGACTGGAGGATAAGAAGGTAAACACAATCTCTGCTTTTAGGCTAATTCCATTATATTAGGATAAAAATAGTTATCTATAGACACATTGAGATAAAAATACAGAACAAATCAGGAGAATAGCTAGTATTTCTCTACCACTTGAAGGTTTACAAGACAGTTACAAATGTTATTTTGCTTCCTTCTCCCAGCTCTGGGAGGTAAGAGTTACTACTATCCCTGCTTCACCAATAAGAAAATGGGGTCTTTACAAATATGATGTCATTTGATCTTCTCAGCAACCCAGGACGGGCAGGTGGGGGGAGCTGCTCTAATTATCACCTCAAATTTAAACATGAGGGATCTATGGTAGGGGGACAGAGTGACTTACTGAGGGCCACACAGCTACAAGGTGTCTGAGGCAGGAGGTGACAGCAGGCCCTTTGCTCTAACCACTGCATCACCTAGCTGCCTCTCGTACCAAGTAACTACAAGGGAGACAGCATTATTAACTGAATGGATCAGGGAAGGCTTCATGTAGGCAGAGGCATGTGAGAAAAGCTAAGGATCTAAGGGGAGGGTATGAAGAAAGGAGCCTATTCTAACCCTAAATCAACAAGCATTTATTAAGGGATGACATAGTGTTAGGAAGGTGAAAACAAAGCAAACCAGTCTCTGTCTTCAAAGAACTTCTAGTCTATTGAAGGTCACAAGCTATACACTTGCAAGTCTGTACAAAGTAAATACAAGGCATTTGGGGGGGAACTAGCATCTAGGGGATCAGGAAAAATCTTATATAGGAGATGATGTCTGAGCTTTGAAAGAAGCTAGTGATTCTAAGAGCCTGAGGTGAAGAGCAAGGGCATTCCAAGAACAGGGAATAGCCCAGGCAAAGGAATGGTGATGGGGAAATGCTATGGTGTTCATGGATAATAGTAGGAGCAGTTTGGCTAGATGTTTGGGAAGAAGAGTAGTGCCTAATGTATTGGTGGATTGGTGCTGGGAGTCCAGATGTGGATGTCAAAAGATACGAAGATGCAATGTTTATACTGGCAGAGGTGGGCTGGAAGCCACTTGAAAGAAAGCTGATTGTTAAAATTCCAGTGTAAGCATGTATACCTCAGAGTCAGCAAATGCTACAAATCAGGCCTTGTTTTATTGTTTTGTTGGTTGTCTATACTTTTTTTTTTTTGCTTTTTGGAGGGCAGTTGGGGTTAAGTGACTTGCCCAAGGTCACACGGCTAGTTTGTGTGTGTGTGTGTGTGTGTGTGTGTGTGTGTGTTAAGTGTCTGAGGCCGGATTTGAACTCAGGTACTCCTGACTACAGGGCTGGTGCTCTATTCACTGCGCCACCTAGCCGCCCTGGTTGTCTATACTTTTAAAAAAGGGATGGAAAAATATCAATAATGCAGATTAGGCCTAAAAGTGTGACAGGAATACATTTTTTCAAAAAGAGTTGGTTGCTAAACATTTGCCTGCTCTCTTACATATAAAGGGAATGGAAAGTAGGCCAGTTTGACTTCAATAGATTGCATGAAGCAAAGAAATGCAAAAGAAGCCTGGAAAGGAAGGAGGTAGCTAGATTAGAAAGGATTTTATGTGCCAGACTCAGAATTGTATATTTTATCCTAGAGGTAATAGGGAGCTACTGAAGATTTTTGTGTAAGGGAGTAGTATGATGAAAGCTGCCTGACTAGCTATGGGCCTGTGCCACCATCTCTTAGGACCTCAGTTTTCCTATCTGTAAAATGGGGAGTGTGACATCTGTAGTTCCTATCCCACAGGGTTGTTGAGAGGCTCAAATGAACTTAGGTGTGTAAAGGGATAGGGCCTGGAGCTGTGATCTCACTGACGGGAAGAAGTCCCAGGTGAAAATACTCCGTCTACCAACTGCAGGTGATAGAGAGCTGCCTAGAGCAATGAGAAGTTACATGACTTGCCAAAGGTCATCATCCAACCAGGAGGTACCAGAGGCAGAATTTGAAAACAGGCCTTCCTGGCTTTGAGACTGAATTTCCATGCAATCCACCATGCTACTTCTCACTGTCAGCCAGCCAGCTAGCATTTCTTAAGTATTTTGTATATACCAAGTATTGGGCTAAGCCCTGGGCCCTGATCACAGGGAGGGCAGTCCTACAGCATCACATTTTCTTCTTTCATGTCCCAGAGCTTCTTCACCAAACACAACAAGTCACTCAAGAGTAAGCGCAGTGCAAGGAGCAGGTACACCTGGCCCCACTCTCCTGCATATCTACCATATCACAATTACTCAGCAATAATGGCATCCTGGTGCCATACATTCTTCCTTTTTTTCCTTCCTTCCGTCCTTCCTTCCTTCCTTCCTTCCTTCCTTCCTTCCTTCCTTCCTTCCTTTCCTTCCTTCCTTCCTTTCCTTCCATCCTTCCTTACCTTCCCTTCTTCCTTCCTTCCTTCCTTCCCTTCCCTTCCCTTCTTCCTTCCTTCCTTCTTTCCTTCCTTCCTTCCTTGCTTCCTTCCTTCCTTGCTTCCTTCCTTCCTTCCTTCCTTCCATTCAACCCAAACCTTGCCATTTTTGACTCAGTGCTGTACTTTCACCAGGAAATCTGTACACACTAATACTCAATCCCAGTGATCTGATAACACTGCCTGTTATTTAAAACATGACACAAAGGATGAAGAAGAGATATTAAATTTAAAGTACTGAATCAGAAGTATTGATAGCATGGGAAAATGGACATGAAAAGGGCCTAAGAGTGACTGGACATATATGGCTACAGAGAGAGGATCTGATCCTGAAAAGTTTAATCAAGAGAAAGTAGTCATAGGACATGAATCTGGCTTCCCAATTCCAGGTGGACAGACTGAATTCTCAGGTATGAGTTATGGCAAAACAGCCCTTGCCAGCACATGTGGCTTTTATTGTTATTTTCTCACTTTTCTTTCTCATACAGCCCCAGACTTTCTGGCTTCCAACATCTGACTGGATTTTATGGGAGGTCAGCACCTGGGATGAAATCATTTTGAAGCTCTATTGTCAAGAGATGAGAAGAGATTGGAGATTTCATTTAGGTTAAGTAAATGGAGAGGACTTGCCCAAAACACTGGATTCCAACCTACTTACAGAATAACAATCTTTTTCATCTTTTCTAGATTATTTATCTTGGTCACATGAGAGTTGAACTACTCTTCTTTTCAACTGAGTCTCTGAAGTTGTCTGGTACAGTCAAGAGACTTTTAAGTTCAAACCTTTAAGACATGAGAAATGCATGTCTACATTTTAGAGACAAAAACAAACATTTGTTTCCTCTTTTATTTATTCTATTAATGATTGATTCCAAATTGATTCCATTCAAATCAACAAACATTTATGTTTTTTAAAAATTATTTTGTTTTTAATTTAGGAAATAAAACAAGCATTTCCATACTATAGCACAATAAAAAAAGATGATTGAACAAGAAACTTCAAATCTACTATGCACAACTTGCTATTCCTTTCAAATATACATCAAAATTATCATGTGAATTTTTTTTCCTTCTTTCCTCCTCTCCCTAGAGACTGTTACCATTAGACACAAACAGGGACACACACACGTGTATGTGTGTACGTGTATGTATGTATATATAAAATCATTGTATATATCTATTTATCAGTTTCTTCTCTGGATGCAGATAGTGTATTTCTTTATATGTCCTTTACAGTTAATTTGGGTATTTATAATAGTCAAAATAATTTATTCACTCAAAGTCATTCTTAAAACAATATTGTTATTACTGTATACAATGTTCTCTTGGTTCCATTCACTTTACTCTTCATCATTTCAAGCAGGTCTTCCCATGTTTTTCTAAGATTATTAAATTCTCAATTTCTTTTTTATTTTGGGGGGCTTTTTTGGAGGGGAAAGGCAGGGCAATTGGGGTGACTTACCCACGGTCACACGGCTAGTAAGTGTTAAGTGTCTGAAGCAGGATTTGAACTCAGGTCCTCCTGACACCAGGGTCAATGCTCTATTCACTGTGCCGCCTAGCCACCCTGTGAGTTCATAATTTCTTATAGCACAGTAGTAGTCCATCACAATTATGTACCACAACTTGTTCAGCCATTCCCCAATTAATGGGAATGCCTACAATTTCCAGTTCTCTGATGGAAATGAGAAAGGAAATATGAGTCCAATTAATAAAATGTCACAAAATCTTAAAACAGCATCCTAGTGAAGAAGTGTGTGTGTCCCTTCTCTGAGGACCAACCTACTTCACTTCAAATAGAATCCTCCCATCACTGACCACATGTTCATCAGTCCTCAGCAAGGTTGTTAAGGGGATGTGACTGTGATGTGGCAGAGGGACTGCCCACACTGATCACATTTCATGTCCTGGAAGTCTCATGTCTGGTCTGTTGCTCATTTTGAAACTGTTCATTTGGTGTCCAAGGCATCAGCAAAGCTTCCATATTTCCACTCTTTCTTCAATACCTCATTGTACCAAAGATTTAGTGTTAGAAGGGACCTGAGAGGCCATTGAGTACCACCCGTGCATTTTACATATGAAGAAACAGAAACCCCTGGAGATGAAGTGATGCCTCTAACTCAAACTAGGATCCTTGGGCTAATTTAAATCAGAAACCCACCAGAACTCATTCTGCAAAGAGCCTACAACTTCACTGAGATCATGGTAATGAAAAGCTGGTTTGTTATGTTGAACAGGCATCATTCTGTGTAGCTCTTCATCTCCACCCAGAACAAAGCCCACCTCCTGGAGACAGACAGTGCTGCCCTCCTCCCTTCTGCCTTTTGACTTGCAATTGCACTCTCAGTATTTGTCTCAGATCAAAGGGTCCCAACTGTTCAGAAAGGCTGAATAGCAAAGCTGGGAAGCATCATATTAAGATTTTTAAAAGCCTTGAGTGTAAGGTTCTCACCACACTGCACCGTGATGTCTTTGGAATCCATATCTAGGAACAAACTGAACATTAGTCATTTAATAAATAATTGTTGGCTGTTTCTTCAGGTGATTGATCTGAATCTCTGGGAAGACAAAACTGTCAGGGTTGGGGTAAGTTTTTAAAAATCAGTTTAGTGAAGGCAAAAAGAGGTTGTCATGAGTCCTAGGTTTGAATCCTGATTCTGTAACATACAGCCTGCATCCCTTACCCTCTCTGCTTTTAGTTTTCAGCTCTGTAAAATAAAGGTCTTGGATTACCTAACCTCTGAGACCCTTCCAGTTCTAAGGCCATGATATTATCTATGATTGTAAGGATTTCCACATCCCCCTTTGGCGACCGTGAACTTGCACTAACCTTTTATGACTATAAATGCATCAAGACCAAAATAGATTTCAATCTATTTTGAAATGTTCATAATGTTTAGAAGTTTCCAAAGGGCTCCAGGGAAAATGGATAACTCTTCTTAGACTCAATGGTGAAGCTCTGTTCAGGTCAAACAAAATGGACATTCAGTTTGATTTCATTAGGGTTGAATCCATGAAGCAGTCACTGTGGTACCTGATCCCCAAACTTCTCTTTTTTTTTCTCCTCTATGGCAAATTTCTGCCTGTTTCCTGCTTCTTCCCCTACACATGTACATATTTGCCTCTACAATTGTCTTCATTTTGCCTTTATAGTCAGGACCTTTATCTGTGAGGGAAATAGTAGATTTTTTCCCCAATTTGGCTTTTCTTTCCTGTGCTTTCCTTTTGCAGTTTTCAGCTATACCAAGAGCCTCTGAGGGCAATGGTGCCTGAATCCTTCCTGGAGAATCCTTGGGGGTGTCCACAGAAACCTCCTATGTTGCATTTACCCAGGTCTTCTCAAGGCAAGTGATAATGGCTCCTCAGGCAGGAGGATGCGATCTTATTTAATGAGCATCTTAGAGTTGACCTCATGTTTGACCCTGACTGTTGTAGATATCTTTCCTTTTATTCTGTTGGATTCTTCCTCCTGCCACCCATTGTCACCCTCAGCCCTGTGCCCTTTCTCTCTTTGCTTACTTTCCAGTCGGCAATAGAAAAGTTGCAGTGGGGTCCCTTATCTGCCTGTAATTCCTTGATTTTTTTTGTTTGTTAAGAGGAAAAGTGAATCTGAGTGAGCTATTAAGAGCCAGATATTGATTTAGGTCTCCCCTTCCTTCACTTTGTGGCCCTGAAGAATCTGACTCGTGAAAGGTCAGTCACAAGGCCAGAATGTTATTCATTTTTGACCAAGAGTAACAAGATCTGGGTCCTTAAAATCTTTATTGATGGGAAGAAGACATTCACCCCATGCTAAGAGTTTGTCAGGCTCTCACTTTCAATTAGGAGAGGTCCAGCATTCCAGGTTATCATTAGCACAGAAACCTCTTTGCACTAAGAAGGCTTCCCCAGCCTTAGGGAATGGGTCCAGTAGCCATACCTTACTCCAAACTACCAAATCTCAGCACAACGAGGGCATTTCAACAATCATTGTAAATGCAAGGGATTTTCTGTCTTGTATCCTGTCTTTAGTTTCTGGATTCAAAATGGCATCTAATCATTTATGGAAAAGTCTAATATATGTCTCCATTCCTTTTCATCAACAGAAAATAAGGGTACCCTTGACTTATGTTACAAGTCCAAGGAGAAGATTCAACACTCGCTTGTTTCACAAGCTTGGGTTTAGGAATAAATGACGATTTGTCTAAAAAGAAATACAAAGGCTCTTACAGCCTCACTCTCCTTTCTAGCTAGCCTGTGGGATTAAAAAAAAGGAAGAGAGAACATTTAGTTAGAAGAGTGAGAAAATCTCTTTGGATCCAGCATGTTGGGTAGGAGAGGATTTCTTCAAGCACTGTGAAGTATCGTCCATTTTAGAATTCTCTAGTGCCCAGTGACCCCCTTTTAAACTACAGTTATTCCTTTTACACTGCAACTTTCCCCATTGGGATTTCACTATATCATAGGCTGACAGAAGAAATTCAATGGGATTTTTTTGGAGTTTTGCAGAAGCTACAGAGGAGACACAAAGGACAGCAGACAACACAGAAAGTTTAGAAACTCAGAAATGCATGAAATGTGCTTATAGTATTGCATAATATCATCAACCCAAGTTTTACAGTAAGGTACTGTAAGCAACAGTAGAAGAAAAAGGAAAATATCAGCCTTCTACTCTTTCCACTACACCATATTGCTTTTCCAAAGAGAATCTTTGAGTCATCTTTCCATTTGGCGACACCTTCCTTTTGTCTTTTGATTTCATTTATTGCAATGGTATCAATCCTAATGGAGTTCGCTGTTTCCCAGTAATATTTGTTGCTGTCCAGTCATGCCTGACTCCTCATGATGCCATTTGGGGTTTTCTTGGCAAAGATAATAGAGTGGTTTGCCATGTCCTTCTCTAGCTTATTTGGTACACAAGAAAAGTGAGACAAACGAGGTTAAGTAACTTGGCTAGGGTGATGCAGCTAGTAAGTGTTTGAAGTCAGCTTTGAACTCAGGAGGAGGAGTCTTTCTGACTCCAAGCTCAGCATTCTTGCCACTGTGCCACCAAGCTGTCCTTTCCCAATAATATGTCAATTTAATAATTGGAAATAGAGTACCGCAAGTTAGGATAATGTACATATTTGGTCATAATTCTCTTCTTCCCATTCTCTGTCTACTTCCCACCATGGTCAGTGCTCAAGTAGAAGGGGTCACATATGACTGGGACAAATTTTGTACTTTTTTTCATTTCCTAAATTGACAATTCAGGAAATTTGACCATGGCATGGTCAAAGAATTAATCTCTTCACATACAAACAAGTGGTGGTGATCATCTCCTAGATATACTCATAAGTTCATAGATTTAGAGTGGAAGGGAGCTTACAAGCCATTTTTTCCTTTGCTTTTTGGAGGGGCAATTGGGGTTAAGTGACTAGCTAGTGGTCACATGGCTAGTGAATGTTAAGTGTCTGAGGCTGGATTTGAACTCAGGTCCTTCTGACTCCAGGGCCCATGCTCTATTCACTGTACCACATAGCTACCTCTCTTGCAAGCCATTTTCTCATTTTGCATATGAAAGAACAGAGGCCCAATGAGGTTAAATTACTTGCTCATGATCAGGTATGTGATGAGATTTAACAGAGATCTTCCTGAACCAAAGTCCAACACCTCATTCACCATATACTATTGACTCTACGTGACTTGGTTGGCCCTTGGACTGCATCTGTCACTAGAATTTTATGGGAAGCTTTGCCTGAATTCCCCTTACCCTTCTAGGGGTCTAGCCTCCAGCAACACAGGGCTATCTCCATACCAGCTTGAAGCCTAGAAGGAACTTGCATGGGGACTTCCAGCTCACCTCTGTGACAACATCCATAGTAAGAGTTCATATTTCTACAGAACACTAAGACAGGGTTACAAAGCTCTAAGAGTCAGGTAGCAGCCTATCACTGTACCCATTTTACTCATGAGGAAACAGAAGCCCAGGGGGGAGAAGGAACCCACCTGGTTTTCACATAGATAGTAAGGAGAATAGTTGGGGTTTTCACCCAGAGTTTCCTCACTTTAAGACCATTTCTCTCCCTCCCTCTCTCTGTCTGTTCCTGTCTCTCTTTCCCTGTGTCTGTTTCTCTCTCATTCTCTGTCTGTGTCTCTTTTTTTCTGTCTATCTCTCTCTTTCTGTGTGTCTCTCTCATTCTCTCTCTATTTATCTGTCTCTATCTCTGTCTCAGTCTCTGTCTCTCTCATTCTTTCTCTATTCATCGGTCTGTCTGTCTGTCTGTCTTTGTCTCTGTCTCTGTCTCTGTCTCTCTCATTCTTTGTCTGTTGGTGTCTGTCTCTGTCTCTCTGTCTCGTGGTCTCTGTCTGAATCTATCTCTCTGTTTCTGAATCTGTCTCTGTTTTTCTGTCTCTCACTGTCTCTCTGTCTCTGTCTCTCCCTGTCTTTCTCTGGCTCTCTGTCTTTCTTTCTGTCTCTCTCTCTGTCTCTCTCTGCCTTTGTCTCTCTGTCTCTCATTGTCTTTTTGTCTCTCTCTGTCTCTCTCTCTCTCTCCACATTATACTCTAAGAAGACACTGGTATGATTTAGGATCACAGGCAGGGCCAGAGCTAGTATTTCTAATATTAGAGGAACATTAAATTGAATCCCAAAGTTCAGGTAGGCAGAGATAAATTGGCTTTAGAGGGACCTCAGAGGCCCATATTCCTGATGCTCTTGTCAAGTCCCCATGCCCAACAGCAGTAAGACAGTCCTTCTGGTCCTTAGAACCATCTAAACACATTTGTTGACACCTTTGAAATGCCTCTGGGTGCCAGGCCTCTCTATCAGCCTTCTCATCCCCTGCAGGGTTAAGGCTACAACAGCTTCTTTGTTGACAGCAGAGGCAGCAGAGGAGGATGAGTGTCTTGGGGCTCTAGGAAGGTCTAGCCCTCTGTTTATCTTTCTGCTGCACATCTGTAGAATGTAGCTAAAAGCTCCAACACTAAAAGCCCTGGAACCTCTCAGCCAAATCTGTGCAGTGTGGGTGTTTGGCAGGAAGGTGGAGGAGGGGGATTCAGGGGAAGAGTCTGGAGCGGGATGGGGCTGAGGCTGCTTCTGGAAGGTCTGTGTCATCAAAGCTGCATCTTCTAATCCAATTCCAATGGGCCACTCCCATGCCCTTTGAAGTTTGCCTTGCCAGCCTGATGTTTTATTGCTCCCTACAGCCAGCTTGCCCATGATGTGTTCTGGGCCAGCTTCCGCCAGATGTGCAGCTCAGGGCAAATGATGAGACAACAGCTGGACTGAGTATACTTTCAAGTTTACATTTTAATGGGCCTTTCGGAGATGTTTACTAAGCTCAAATTCACATGTGCCCAGGGCAGGCTTACTCTAAAGTTGTATGGGGGCCTGCAAGGCTCTAATTCAAGGCACCTGGAACTTTGGCTTTCTAGTACACTGAAAGCCTTCAAAAAATAAAAAGATGTATTTGTGTGAGTGCTTCTATGCTCCCTCCCACTGAAGTCTCCCTCTCTTGAAGACTACATTGCAGTTGGTGTTTTTTTTCCTACATTGTATTTTTTCTCTTTCTAATTATTCTGTTTTCATGCACTTCTTGTCTTTCATTCAAATGCAGACTCCATGAGACCAGGAATTCTTTCATTCATTCTGTTTGCATCCTCATCATCTAGCATCAGACCTGGCGCTTAGCCAACATTCAGTAAATGACTGGTGACGGATCAGTTGAACCTGTGTGTCAGAGAGCTGGCGTCTCTAAGGCTGTTACAGTGAAGGGGAAACACTCTGATGGAAGGGCTTTGAACCCTGGCCAGTCTGGCTACTAGGAGACTTACCCCCAAGTAATGATTAAAAAACAACAACAACAAAGTACTTCATTAAGACCAGCTATTTGTTATAATAATAAAAAACAAAGAAACATTGTCTTTCCTCTCTTCACCCTTGGGTAGGAGAGGAGAAAGAGAGAAAATAGATTTATGTTAATTGTTTTTTAAATAGGGAAATGAGGGGTGCTACAAATGTGGAATATTGTATGAACTTTCAATGAAATCTCTGTTAATAATTTTATAATTAATATTAACTAATGTTAAGTATTGTACTTTGTTAAAAGAGAACTTGAGAGATGGAAATAATCTGTAAATGTCTATAATGTAAAAACCAAAAACAACAATAAAACAAGAGCAGCAAAAATTGCAATGGCAGGGGGGTGATTAGCAATGGTGGAGGGTCCATCCTTGTCAATAAGGAAGCAATATTTAAGCAAATGACTCTAGGTCTTCTCATCCATAAAATGGCCTCATGAGTTTTTAGAGCTGGAAGGGAACACCTTCAAACTAATTGAATTCAACCTCTTCATTTGGCAGGGAGTCAGAAATTAGACATTCCTACCCTGTCCCTCCCCTCCCCCCGATTTTCAGTAACTAAAAAGGCTTGAGATTACGTGACAGGGGACAGGTGCTGAGATGAGCAGGGCCTGGATTTCCCTGAGATGATTTTCTAAGTGCTACTGACAAGCAGATGAAGTAAATGTCCACCTTAAAATTATATTCTTTATGCTTCAAATTGGCACTGCCACTTTTCAGTCTTTTTGGTTTTAGAGTTTTTATGACATTTACCATAGTAAAAATGAAAGTATCTTAGTATTAATATGAATATCGTTTTGACCCCCAGACTCTTAAATCACACTTTGACATCCTTCATCTCAAGGCAATGTCACTCCATCTGCTGCCTCCACACCTGTCTCCCTCAGTTTCCTCAACTGTAAAATGAAATTGATGATAGCACCAACCTCATGGGGCACTGTGAAGATCACATGAGATGACATTTGTAAAGGGCTTAGCACAATTCCCTAGCAAATGCTTATTTCCTTCCTTCCCTCCCCCCTTGTCCTCCCTCCCTCCCTCCTTCTTTCGGTTATGAAAGAAAAGACATGGGGTCGGGGAAGAGCCACCATAATCTCAGCTTTACAAACCATGCCTTAATGGGTCCATCTTCCTACAACTCCTTCAGTACTGATTCCTTCCTTCTGATCATTGGCAATTGGCATAAAGTGGAGCCTGAAAACTGGATTTACACTTGCCATCACCAGTTATTTGGAACAATCTTTTCATAGCCTTATTAAGTTTGTAGTTCTTTTTTGGGTTAATTATTCATATCTATTGACTACTAATCTGAAACTCACTAGGAATAATGGTATTCAGAAAGAAACACTTCAGCAAGTGGAAATGGAACAACTATGAACAGTGTTTTAATATCATGATGAAGGCCATGGCTGCTGTTGTTCAGTTGTTTCAGTCGTGTTTGACTCTCTGTGACTCCACTGGAAGGTTTTCTTAACAGTTACTGGAGTGGTTTGCCACTTTCTTCTCCACCTCATTTTACAGGGAAGGAACTGAGGAAAATGGGTTAAGTGACCTGCCCAGGGTCACACAGCTAGAAAGTGTCTGGGGGGGGGCAGAGCCAAGATGGCAGCATAGAAGCAGCAAAGCACCACAGCTCCCACACAAACATGCTAAAAAACTCATAAAAATGGGATGCTAAACAGATTTTCAAGCTCCAAAACTCCCCACAAGACAGAAAGCACATCTGTTGCTACAGGCAGCGCAGCAGGCGGGGCTATTCGCAGCAGTCTGGGACCCGCTGCCGAAACCCGGCCGGCTCAGGCCCTGGGGCATCGGGCTGGGAACTGCGGCTATAGAACAGCAGATGGGCTGCACTGGAGGCAGAGTTACCACATCTATCAGGCCAGAAGACAAAAAGGCTAAGAGAAAGGTCAGTGGATTTTGCTAACTGGGGAGGAGAAGAGCGGTCCGGCCGGCCAAACTGCTCCCAGGGCAAGGAGGCAGCGGGAAGCAGCTGTTGCAGCAGGAACAGCTGAGAGCCACAGCGGCTTCCACTGGGCTGCTTCAGAGCCCTCGGCCTGCAGATAGCAGGGGGGCTGACGTGGCCCATCGAGGCCAAGGGCTCTTGCATTGAGCGGCCTGGATCTGGATCGGGGTCTTGAGTGGTGGTCCTGGGGTGTGCTTTCAGTGAGCCAAAGCTGGGGGGGAGCTGCAGCACCCCACTAAGAGCTTCAGCAGCTGAGAGGGCCCCAGAGATTTGGGA
>CM053601.1:6427766-6445267 GCA_028646575.1 Pseudocheirus occidentalis
CCCCAATGCCTGCAAAAATGCTCGTGTTTCTCCCATCCAACCCCACCTAATGCCTCATCTGATCTGACCATCCCTTATAACTACTCTCCTCTATTTCTCTCCTTGGCTAAATTCCTATAGAAAACCACGTACATGAGTGTTTTCCACTTAATCTCCTCTTATTTTCTCCTAAACTCTCTGCAGTCTGGCTTCTTATTTTTTTATTGACTTGTTTGTTTACTTTTAGTTTATAAGATTCAGTTCCAGAATCACTTGAGTTTCAGATTTTTCTCCCCTTCCTCCCCACCCTCCACCCCCGCAATGGTGGCATACAATCATGTATAGGATCTGCAAACTCTTTCACATTATACGTGCAGCCTGGCTTCTAATCTCATTATTCAAGTGAAACTGCTTTTCCCAAAGTAAACCATGATTGCTTAATTGTTAAATCTAATGGCCTTTTCTCACCCCTATCCTTCTTGACTTCTCTGCAGCTTTTGACACTATCACCCTCTCCTCCAAGGATGTTCTCTTTTCTTTGTTCTCATGACACTGTTCTCACCTATTTCTCTTCCTATTGGTATGATGGCTCCTTCTCAGACTCCTTTGTCAGACCATCATCAGGGTCATACCCACCAACAATGGGTGTCTCCCATGGTTGTGTCCTGGACCCCTTTCCCTTTTCCTTCTGTATTTTATTACTTAGTGATCTCTATGCACATAATTCCTAGATCTATAGATTTAGTGCTGAGTTCTAATCTAGAATTTCCAACTGCATTGGACATTTCAAACTAGATATCATGTAGTTATCTCAAATACAAGATGACCAAAGCAACTCACATATCATAACTCTCTTCTCAACCTCCCATCAAGGTTACTAATATTCTCTTAGTCACCTAACTCTAATCTTAATGTCGTCCTTGATTGTAAACTGACTGCCTAATCTGTCGTCAAGTTTTGTCATTTCTATCTTTATAACATTTGTCATATATGACCTCCACAGGGCCTTCACCCTGGTACAGGACCTTACTAGTTGAGGTCTAAATTGTTGCAATGACCTGCTGGTTGGTCTTCCTTCCTCCAGTCTCTCCCCACTCCAGTCAAGCCCCTACTCAACCACCAAAATGAATTTCTTAAAGCACATTTCTGATCAGGTCACTTCTCTATTCACCATACCGCATATGCTCCTTATTATGTTCAGGATCAAATGTGAAATATTTTGGCATTGAAAGTCCTTCAGGAGCCAAACTTTTCCCACCCTTCCACTCTTTTTACATTATTCCCATTCACATATTCAGCAATCAAATTACATCAGTTTGCTTGCTGTTCCTCCTCCATGATATTCCATCCCATCTCTCTGCCTTTTCACTGGTTGTACACCATGCCTGGAATGCTCTCTCTCCTCACTTCTGACTTTTTATCTCCTTGAAGCCACCTTTGAGACAGCTCCAATCCCCCCTTTTACAAGGGGCATTTTACAGATTTTGTCCTCTCTCTCCCACCCCACCCAACTTCTGAGATTACCGTCTCTTTAAGCAGTAAACATTTTCTTTATACATTCTTATTTGCATCTTGTCCCACCATTGGAACTTCAGTTCTTTGAAGGCAGTAGAAACTGTTTTTACATTTATTTGTGTTCCCAGCTCTAAGCAGAGTGCCTATTATATTGTAAGTATCTGTTAAATGTATGATTGAATAGACTGTTCAGGTTCTCATTTCTCATTCCCAAGACAAGGAAATATGAGCATGATTTTTTGAGAGATGGGGAGGGTGGAAGAGCTGTTGGAAAAGAGTGGGATCTCTCCCCAAAGTGTGGTAGCAGCAGCTGTAGCCCCAACAACACTGGAGCAGATGAAAGCAGCTGAAAACAGTTTCCCTCCCCAAGCCCACAAGGAATGGTGAAAACTGAAGAGGTAAGCAATAAGGTATTAGATTGCTTTTTATCAGTCCCTTTTCTCAGTGGACAGAGGCTGGTAAAAAGCAGATGTGTTTCAGAGAATATCCTTTCCTTATTCCCCTGCCCCTAGTCCTACTTTACCCAGATCTGACATTATTCATTCATTCTCCTAAAGACTGCATGTTACTTATTTTGTTTCTCATAAACTACTGTGGCCAACCCGAATGTGTATTTCCTTGGGGCCATTGGTTTAGGTTACTAGTGTTGAGTGGACAGCTCCAGATACAGGAGATAGTAACTTTTCTTGGTGCATTTTCGCTTTCTCTAATTGGGGGGAGGTTGATCACAATCCATTCATGTCTGAAACCCCTCTGGGTAGTCAGAGAGAGAGAAGTGAAAACAGGTTTGTACTTGAACTGTGGCAGTGGCTCTCAGATTTCCTTTTTTGACCTCCTTTCCTTTGCTTGTTCTGCTCCTTCTTAACAAACACTCACAATGCTACAGGAATCAACTTATATTTATTAGGATATAAGCCCAGGATAAAAAGTGCCAATAAGAAACAAACAAGATTTCAGGGTAAGTCATGCCTATTTACCAGGTGGTCATTAGTAAGGGAAGGGGAAAGAAGCAAAGAGAGGAGATGATTTCAGCAGCTCATGGTCTGGCAACAAATTTTATCAAAGCAGAGCACTCCTTAAGCAGGTCAGCGAGCCACACAAGCTGACAGCTGCTCGGGAGAATATTTGGTCCTGGGTAGCAGCTTCCTTTCTTTTGCAATTAGCTAGCCTCTGACCCTGATGTGAGGACACCTCTGCCCTCCCCTCCCCAATACCCCTCCTTCTTGTCAAATTTCTATGAGGGACCCAAAACTTCCTGGCATGACTCATCTTTTTTTTTCTGACTTCCATTATTCTTTAATCCCTCCTTCCAGATGAAGCCACACTTCTCATCAACCTCTTGGTGATAAGTGACTACATGTTTCATAACTAGACTCCCAAGGACAGGATTAATACAATCTGGGTCTTTCACTCAGTCTGCCCCATCAGGCTATGAAACTAAGTACATAATATTTTTGGTGGAACTCAGATGTCTGGCTCACTAAAAGCATTAAATCTGGGGCTTCTTAGTGACACCTTGACTTATAAGGCTGCCACACCCTGTAGAGGGAGGGGCTCCCTCTTTTCCACTGGCTCATCCAAATTCTGTACTGCTCTCAATCCATACAATATTTCTTTGCCTCTAGAGATGAGTGAAAACCCCAATGTCCCAGGAGTCTATTTGGGTCCAGGCCAATCTTCCATCTGGAAAGGAAGGCCTTACACAAATTCAAAAATTAAACAGTACTTACCCACCCCAACCCTGACACAAAGAGTTTAGTATTTTACTGGGGGGGGGGGATATGTATAGTTTAAGTAAGTACAAAGGGCATCAAGATAACATAAAGCACTTCCAAGGAGTGAGTCCTTTCCATCCTGCCTACAAATCTGCTCATTGAACCAGTCCTTAAAAACCAAATCAGACCAAAACAAAAAATCCTTTTATTTCCCTCTCATATTATATCAAATTGTCATGGTCTGTGTGTCCTCTCATTTACCACTCAATGGTCTCTACTTCCTCCCCTCCTACTCCTCAGTCCCTTGTAATCTAGTCCCCAAACTATCCTGGAATGACTCTTAAAGTGACCTAGAAATATCAACTGTTTTTCAGTTGATGATGATAAGGATGAGAAAAGAGCCCTGGAGCTGAAGACAGAAGCCCTGAGTTTGACAGAGGAACTAATAGGGCCTCTGCCACTGTCTTGCCTATGTGACCTGGGGCAAGTCATTTTCCATGTATACTCATTTCCTAACTTGTTGTCAATAAATAACTGATCTGACAGAGCTCTGGAACCGGATTTGGACAACCCACCTCCTTGGTAGATTTCTGGACTGTCCAGAGGGCTCATCAGTCCTTGCTTCTGGTTGGTGAAATGCAGAGACAAGACATCTCTTTTCTAGGCTTCTGGACCAGCCATAGTTCATGGAAGGGATGACAGCCAGGTGATGCCAGGTCAAACCACCTCCCAAGGTAGCTAAGCTTGCCCAGAAACTTAGCTGTGGCTGCTGCTGAGGGTTGGACCAACCAAAAATCTTACCCTTGAATTCTTTAATCATCTACCTTCAGCAGCAGAATGTAACCAGAATTCCTTATTTTAACCCCTCCCCAACACCTTCCTTCTCCTCATCTTTCCTGTTACTGCCAAGGTGTTGGGTCTCTTGTTGGTAATGGGTTGAACTGGTCCTCAGCTAACAGGAGTGCACGTGATCACTTGGGGGGTGGAATGCGAAAGCTGCACCTGTTTGTGATAAGCAGGATAATCTCTCCGCCTTTGGGGTGATGCAGGATTGGCTCACTGTGGCAAGGGCATGGCCAGGGGAGGGGCCCTAAGGGGCCCTGGAGAAAGGACTTAAATACAGGCTACCCAGAGGCAGAAGGAAGTCCAGCCATGTCAGGTTTAGAGAAAGTAGCTAGAAGCAAGTGTTGTGTTCTGAAGAAGAGTTCCAGCCACGCCAAGCTTAGAGAATGAGAGAGAGTTCCAGCCACGCCAGGCTTAGAGAATGTAGCTAGTCTTGAGTTTTCTCAAGACTAGCTACATTTTTCAAGACACAAGAATGTGCCTTGAGTTTTCTGTGCAGCTGTTTCTCCTGGAGTAAGCGGAAGCCGGGAGCCAGGGACGCCCAAAGCCTGTTGAGAAAGGGTATAGGTGAAACCTATACAGCCTGACACCCAAAAACCGTAGCAGATGGTGCCCAACGTATAGGGACTTGAAAGGAAGGGTAGGGGTCAGAAGAGCTGTACAGTCTTGCTATAGTAGCAAGAAGCCTGTTGAGGAAGATGTTATGAAACTTAGTGACACAGACGTATATGCCAGAAAAGTCTATGGCTGGGTAAAGTGAAATATAGCTTGGTAAAGGGAAAAGGAGTGAAATATAGTTTGGTAAAGGGAAAAGGAGTGAAATATAGTTTGGTAAAAGGAAAAGGAGTAAAATATAGCTGGGAAAAGCAGAAAATATAGCTTGGTAAAGGGAAATATAGTTTGGTAAAGGGAAAAGGAGTGAAATATAGCTGGAAAAAGTAGAAAATATAGCTTGGTAAAGGGAAAAGCAGAAAATATAGCTTGGTAAAGAGAAATTTGAGGTGAAAGGGGAAGATTGCATGAAGTTTATGCAATAGGAGCTGGGTGGTAATAGGGAATCAATTGAAGAAGAATCCTGGTACTGTTAGGGAAAGTTATAGCCTGGAAAAATTGTATTTAGAAGAAGTAATTGAGGCTTAGTAATTTTTGGTTGTATGTGGCGTTGGAGTCTGGCAGTCCTGAAGAGTAGCCTTTTACATCTTGGAGCTGATCTCCTCCCGCTAGGCGGTCACCCGCAAAAGAAGAGAAGGGAGATGCTGGGTCTCTTGTTGGTAATGGGTTGAACTGGTCCTCAGCTAACAGGAGTGCACGTGATTACTTGGGGGAGGAATGTGAAAGCTGCACCTGTTTGCCATAAGCAGGATAATCTCTCCGCCTTCGGGGTGATGCACAATTGGCTCACTGCAAGGGCATGGCCAGGGGAGGGGCCCTAAGGGGCCCTGGAGAAAGGACTTAAATACAGGCTACCCGGAGGCAGAAGGAAGTCCAGCCACACCAGGTTTAGAGAAAGTAGCTAGAAGCAAGTGCTGTGTTTGTGTTCTGAAGAAGAGTTCCAGCCACGCCAAGCTTAGAGAGTGTAGCTAGAAGCAAGCCCTGTGCCCTAAGTTTTCTGTGCAGCTGTTTCTCCCGGAGTAAGCAGAAGCCGGGAGCCGGGGGATGCCTGAAGCCTGTTGAGGAAGGGTATAGGTGAAACCTATACAGCCGAACCCCCAAAACCCTAGCACCAAGGGTGTGGTCATTTTTCCCATCCTCCAGATTTGGGAATCTTGGTATCATTCTTAATCCCTCTCTCTTCTTTCTCTTACATATCTAATCAGTTGCCAAATTTTTAAACTTCTTTCTCCACAGCATACCTTTAATAGTTGAATAACCACCATGCTATTTCAGACTCTTGGTCCCTTTTTCCTGGACTATTGAAATAGCCTATTGTTGGTCTTTTCCCCTTTCTTCCTTTTCTCATCCCCATCTGTCCTCCAGAGAGCAGATTAAGTACTTTCATAAAACCTCTCTGACGTGTCATTCCTCTGTAAATAAATTCCAAGATTCAAATATAAAATCCTTTTTTGACTTTTAAAAGGTTCTCCATCCTGGCCTCTTCCTGGTGTTCTAATATTCTTTCATCCTACTGCCCTCCAGGATCCAACGATACCGACCTACTTCCTTCAACCAGGGACTACACTGTTTTCCACCTGGGTGACTGTGCAATGATTTCCCCAAAGACAGGAAGATTCTCACTCCTAAACTTTTGACTTTTAGAAACCATGGCTTCTTGAAAAACTCAGTTTAAGCGTCACTGCCTGGGGGAAGGGGTGAGGAACGAAGGGGAGGCTAGGATGGGTAGGCTGCGTGGTCTTTCCTGGCTACCTCCGGGAAAGCACCATTTGAATTTCAATCTGTTGACTCAGTTCTGACCTTCCTTACACTCAGCCCCACTACTTCAGTATTTCTTTGTAGGCTTGTCCTGGCGATATTGATTTCAGAAGACTAAAGATAAAGCAAGCACTTACAGAGAGGTGCAGCAGCAGAGGTTCAGAATTCGACCTTCATTTTCAGACCCTGCCAACATGTTCATTTGCCTTACATGGCTATACTATTATAAAGAAGGGCATGGGAGGGTCGTGTAGGTGGTGCAGTGAATAGAGCACTAGCCCTGGAGTCAGGAGGACCTGAGTTCGGCTTCAGACACATAACATATTAAAAAAACCTAGCCATGTGACCTTGGGCAAGTAATTTAATCCCAATTGCCCTACCATCCCCCCTCCAAAAAGCTAAAAAAAAAGAAGTCCTAAATAGGAACTGGCTTCATCCTATTCACCCAGACTTGCCCAGGAGGCCATGTGCTCACAGGCTGGTCCTATAGGGTAAAGGGCACCATCCTCCTTCCAGAGTTCAGAGAATCATCCTCAGTCTATGGTCAACAAGAAGGAAAAGCTGAGGGGCAGAGGTTGCTGCTGTAGGTGGATCCATGGAGTTCCAGTCCAGCATCCCATCAACCAAGTCCTCATGGTGAACAGGAAGGACCTCTCAATCAGGTATCCCCAAGGGGTCTGCTAGGTCTTATTAAAATTGATATGCATTTTAAAATAATATTTTATTTACATTGCAATTACATTAAAACAATTTTTAACATTTTTTTTTAAGATTTGAGTTCCAACTTATGTCTCTCCCTTTCACCCCTTCTCCTTCCTGGAGACAGCAAGTAACTGATATAGGATATCTATGCACAATCATGTAAAACATTTTGGTGTCATTCATTTTGTACAAAAAGACTGGGGGGGGGAGAGAGAGAGAGAGACAGAGAGAGACACAGAGAGAGAGAGACAGAGACAGAGATAGACAGAGAGAGAGAGGGAGAGACAGAGAGAGAGAGACAGAAAGAGACAGAGAGACAGAGAGAGCCACATAGAGCACTTGGCTTATGGTCATGGAGACCTGGTTTTGAATCTTAGCTGAAACACCAGTGAACAAGTCAACCTCATCACTATTCTCTCTCAAATACGGGTCTGTCAAATGGAAGGCCATCTAGCTGACTTCTTAGGGTTCTCCCATTGAAATCCAGGAGGAAAAGGAAAGGAATTGTCAGTATGGGGAGGAAAGGGAATGAGGACTATAATATCAAGTGAGATCTACTTTAGAAAAGACTAGGTACACTTTTTGTTGTTGTTTCATGAACTCTTGTAAACAGCATGGGGGGCGGGAGGGAGTCAAAGGACTGGAGTTCAAATCCCACCCTTGTTTCTTACGTGAATATGGGGCAAATTGCTTCACTTTTCTAGGCCCTGTTTCCTCATCAGTAAAATGAGGGGATTGGATTATGTGGCCTCTAACTAATGCACTAATGGCCTGATGAAACTGAAGATCCTTGAATTACCAATATATCTCACAGACATAGATATATGATATGTAATATGATAATCATCTATGGTATACTACTTTGAGTTTTTGGAAGAACAAAAAATGCTTTACTACTTCACTCTTTCATTCCAACCCAGAAAGAAAACAATTTTTTTCCTCAGCATGAGTTTCTTTTTCTTTTTTTTAAAATAAATTAATCAATTTATTTTCTTGTTTACCTCATTCATTTCCTCGAGATTTTGAGTAACAAATTTTCTCCCCATCTTTCCCCTACCCAACACCTCAAAACAACCAAACCACTGTATACCCCTTCCCCCAATCTGCTCTCTCCTATGCCCTGCCCCTCACCCCTCTGACTTTCCTGTAGATCCTGATGGCTCTCCCTACCACAGTGCCTGTATATCTTAATTCCCAGTTGGATGTAGTTAAAAATAATAATCTATATACATATATATTTTAGCATTTAATTATAGAACTTTAAATTCTAGATTCTTTCCCTTCCTCCCTCATCACCCACCTCCAATGGAGGGACGAACAATTAAATACAGACTGTACATGTGTAATTATGCAGAACATCTCCACAGTGGGCATATTGTGAGAGACTGATTATATTTCCCTCTTTCCTATCCCCCCCCTGTTCTTTTCTCTACACTGGCCCTGTCCCTATCCCTTTAGAGAAGTATGTACTTCCAGCAACCTTCCCCTGCTGCCCTCCCCTCCGTCATCCCACCTCTCATCCCCATCCCCCCTACTCTCCTGTGGCAAGATAGCCAGTTTAGAGTTTATGTTCTTCCTTCCCTAAGCCAAATTCAATGAGAGTAAGGTTGAACCTTTCCCTTTTGCCTTCCTGTTGTTCCCCTCCATTGTAACAATTATCTCTTGCCTCTTCTATATGAGATGATTAACCCCATTCTGTCTCTCCCTCTCTCCTCTCATTCTAATCCTCTGCCACCTCAGAATTTCACCTTTTAGAGTATCGTTCCTTCCTGTTCAATTGATCCTGTGCCCTCTATAAACTCATATAGTTCATATGAACTCATATCACATACTCAGATATGTGTTCATATGCATATATAAACCCTCCTATATAGACATATGTCTATGTACACACACACACACATACACACACACACACACACACACACACACATATATATATATTTGTATTCCTTTCACCTGTCCTCATACTGTGAAAAGTTTCATAAGTTGGAATTATCTTTTTTCCATGTTGGCATATAAATAGTTGAATTTTGATAAGTTCCTTATGATTTATTTTCCATGTTTACCTTCTCATGCTTCTTGTATTTGAATGTCAATTTTTTTTCAGTTCTTGTTTTTTCAACAAGAATGTTTGAAAGTCTTCCACCTCATTGAATGACCATATTTCCCCCTGGAACATTATATTCAATTTTGCTGGGTAGGTGATTCTTGGTTTTAATCCTAGCTCCCTTGATCTCTGGAATATCATATTCTAGGCCCTTTGATCTCTTAATGTAGAAGCTGCTAGATTCTGGATTATCCTAATTGTGTTTCCACAGGATTCAAATCCTTTCTTCTTAGTAGCTTGTAATATTTTCTCCTTGTGCTGGGGACTCCAGAACCTGACTATAACGTTCTTAGGAGTTTTCTTTTGGGGATCTTTTTCAAGAGGTGATTGGTAAATTCTTTCAAGTTCTATTTTGCCCTCTGGTTCTAAAATATTAGGGCAGTTTTCCTTGAGAATTTCTTGAAGGATGCTTTCTAAGTTCTTTTTTTGATCATGGCTTTTAGGTAGTCCAATAATTTTTAAATTGTCTCTCCTGGATCTAATTTCCAGGTCAGTGGTTTTTTCCCCAAGGAGATATTTCACATTGCTTTCTATTTTTTCATTTGTTTGTAACTGTTTAATAGTATTGTGATTTCTCATAAAGCCATTTGCTTACATTTGCTCCACTCTAATTCTGAAGGAATTATTGTCTTCAGAAAGCTTTTGAGATTCTTTTTCCATCTGGCAAATTTCGACTTTTTAAGGCATTCTTCTCCTCATTGGCTTTTTGGGCCTCTTTTGACTTTTGAGTTAATCTATTTTTTTAAGGTGTTATTTTCTTCAGTCAAGTTGTTGACTCTCTTTTCATGATTTTCTTGCGTCATTCTTATTTTCCTTACCAGTTTTTCCTCCACTTCTCTTATTTGGTTTTCAAAATCCTTCTTAAGCTGTGCTATGGCTTGTAGGCAGTCTTCATGTTTCTTGGAAGCTTTTGGTGTGGGAGTTCTGACTGTGTTGTCTTCCTCCCTTTCCATGTTTTGATCCCTTTTGTCCCCAAAGAAGGAATCTAAAGTTCAGTTGCTGTTCTTACTTTGCTTCCTTTGCCTGCTCATGTTGCTTGATTTTTTAGCTCTGTGGAACTCTGCTTCCAGAGGGGAAAGCTCTGTCCTAAAAACCCAAATGGGGTTTTTGCAGCTGCTGGGGCTGTTAGAAGGCTGCAATTTTTTGCAGCCCCCCTCCCGAGCTTTGGCTCACTGAAAACACACCCCAGGACCACCACCCAAGACCACAATCCAGATCAAGGCCACTTAAAGCAAGAGCACTTAGCCTCTGTACAATGGCTTGTCTCCCCTGAAATCTGTAGGCCAGGAGCTCTGAAGCAGCCACATGGAGCTGGTAGCAGGGCCACCACTTCTGCTGCTTCCTTGCCCTGGAAGCAGTTTGGCTGGACTACTTTTCTCCCCCAAATTTAGCTGAGTTCCAGTGACCTTTCACTTTTTGCTTGTTCCTCATGCCTTGATAATTCTGGAAACTGTCACAGCTGCCACTGATCCACTCTCCTGAAGGCTCCAGCTGTGGCTTGTCCTGGCTGCCCTGGGGCCAAGCTGCAGTTTGAGGCTAGGCTAGTTTTGGTTCCTGGCGTGCTGCAATGATCCCTTCCTGCCGAGCTGCCTTCGGTGGGAGATGTGTTTTTCTGTATTATTGTGACTTTTGGAGCCCTAAAATTTGTTTAGAGTCATATTTTGGGTGTATTTGAGGTGGCCATTTGGGATTTGTGGAACCTTGCTTCTTCTACGCCGTCATCTTGTCAGCATGAGTTTCTTAGAAAAGTCCATTGATATTAGTCAGTAGAAGGTATTATACCTAAAGCTAGAAGGACCCTTTGAGATGACTTATTCTGGTGATCTCATTTTACCAGTGAGACGCCTGAGATTTAGAAAGAGCAATTGGCTTACCCATGACCAGGTAATAAATATCAGAGCTTGAATTTGAACTCAGGACCTCTGTCTCTACATCCAGGATGTTTTCCATTACTTTGAGTATACTCATGCCTCTTGACTCAGTTATTAAGTCTTCACCTAGCAATAGTCATTTCATACCCTGAACTTCAGAGGGTTCACATGTGAGATGAAAGATATGGATGAAATGATTTCTAATATCTCCTTGAGATTCAAATATTCTCTAACTCTCAGACACTTTATTGATTCAAATTGTAAGGGCATATATGAGTAACTTTGAACCCTTTGCTTATTCTCTTTCCTTGGCATAAATCACCCCAATCTAGTTGTTCAAGTCCAAATGTCAAATTAAACACAAAGTTTAGAAACAGCTAAACAAGGATATGGACCCAGGTCTAACCGTTCTGCCTCCCCCAAAGGCATGGCCCATATACCATGGCTGAAGGAATGGGACATGAGAAGCATTTTCAAGTACTTGAAAAATCCATAATATGTAAGAGGGATTAAATATATTTGATGAATCTTCAAAAGCCAAACTTCCACCAATTTCTGGTCCATTTAAAGAAAAATTTCCTTGTAATTTGAGGTCACGAGAAGCAAAATGAGCTCCTTCTGAAGGCGGTGACTTACCCAACCACTAGAAGCCTTAACTTCTCTTTGCTTTAATCCACCAGAAAAGGAAACAGCAAACGACTTCAGTATCATTGCCAAGGAAACCCCATAAGGATTATAAAGTCGGACATGAATAAATGACTGAACAACAATTCTCATTAAGTAACATTGATACATAAAGCAATTAAACTTGACAAAGGAATTCAATTTGGTGGATTTATTCTTTTATTCCTAGGGCAAAAAGATTTTTCCCTAGGGCATTAGACTAACAAAGTTAATCACTCTTTCTCCTCCTTTTCTTTTTTTTCCTTCCCTTCCCTTCCCTTCCCTTCCCTTCCCTTCCCTTCCTTCCTTCCTTCTTTCTTTTCTTTTCTTTTCTTTTCTTTTCTTTTCTTTTCTTTTCTTTTCTTTTCTTTTCTTTTCTTTTCTTTTCTTTTCTTTTCTTTTCTTTTCTTTTCTCTTCTTTTCTTTTCTTTTCTTTTCTTTTCTTTTCTTTTCTTTTCTTTTCTTTTCTTTTCTTTTTCTTCTTCTTGTTGTTCTTGTTCTTGTTCTTCAGGAAAAAAAATATGTGGGGTTAGAGGAACAAGGTTCAATTCTTGGTTATACCATTTAGTAGAATACCATTTAGTAGCTGTATGAACTCAGACGAGGCTCTTAACATCTCTTGGCTTCTGTCTCTAATCCGAAAAAAGAGGAGGTTAGATTATATGGCCTCAAAAGGTTCCTTCCACCTTCAAATTGAAGAGTCTGGGCGGGAAAAATCTGCCTTATCTTGGCATTCACAACTGCAAACGGTAGTTAGTTGACTTCTGTGATTTTTCTTTCTTTCCATGTTGCCAACAAATTAGGACTGAATGGAAGTATTTTGTTTTGGCATTGAAAATGGATGATGTGTAAAATTAAGGAGCAAAATATTTCCTATTGTTTTAGTAATAATTTATAGAAGCATACATATGAGAAGATGAATTGTTTACATTTAGGGGAAAATGAGCTGAGCCTTGTCACTTGATACATAAACTATAACTTCAAGGATATGTCTGAGACCAGAAACACCAGTCAAGATAAGGAATTTCTAGAGAACCATTGTCTTCTGTTGTGCTTAGGCTTTGACTGATTCCATGAAATAACCAATGCATGTCACTATTTACATTAAAAGTGTATTATTTGCCTCTAATTCCATTCTTTATGAAAAAAATCTTTGGAGAGTTTATGGATAATATGTTGCCCTAGGTAGCTCAAAACAAGACAGACTATAAGCCTCTTCAAAATTAGTATATTAATCTAATAGGCCATTGTTGCTATGATGTTGCATATTTATTATTTGCCTTAATATTTGTGTGTCAGTCTGAGTGTACATGGCAATGTTTCTAGGAAAAAAAATGATAATAAAGACAGTTAAGTGGTCCTATATTGCTTTGGTAGCTGAAAAGCATAGTGATCTCCTATTTTTAGAAGTAGACACAGACCTTAAAAATGAGGACATTTTAAGGACATTGGACAGAAAAGTGAAAGGTCTGGAAGAATGTGCAATTAAGACCTCTAAAGTCAAGGCAGGTGAGACAATCAGGAAGTTTTTTGAGTCTTGTTTGAGCAATTTGACTATGGAGATATAATTATTCCTGGTAATTTTGTGTTTAGTCTGCCCTTTGACAGCGAAGAACTGCCTAAAAATGTAGAAGTCCTTCTAATCGAAGGAGGTGTTACTACTGAGAAATTTAATGTTTCAAATAAATCCAGAAATTCCACTTCATCTAAGGCTGAGTCCCAGAGTCTGTTTGGTAGGCAGATACCAAAGGCCCTGAATTGGCCTGAATTTCTCTGGATTTAAACCATATCCCCTGGGAGTACAACACTAAGAAACTTACATTTGAAACTTTGGCAAAGGAAACATTGATACACTGGAAGAACCTTGAGCCAGACCAAATGATGAGACTACCAGAAAGCCAAAGGAAACCACTGTGGTGACATTAAATGACCTCCTGGTGGGATGGCCAGATGTTTCCTGACAGCAAAAGGATGAGCATGTTCTTGCATTAGGAGGGGGATACAGGATGTGCCTGAGGTGCGACCCATGTGGCCATTCTAGGAGATATCTAGGCAAATTCTTCTCCTTCTGGAAGACCTCAAAAGCCATTTCAAAGTTCCAGTGGCTTTGTTACAGAGTCCAGTAGTCCTTGTGCATGGCCTCCAGTGGTGATGCTGAAGAAAAATGGCAAGAAATGAGTGGTTATAGACTACAGAGCTTTAAACAAAAGACCTGAATGTGGACCAGTCCAATTTGCCGGAGATTCCAGATGCCCTTGTTATATGCTGGGTGGACAATGGTTGTCAGTCTTGGGCTTTTGCAATAGATATGAAATTCCTGAGGCTGAGGAATTCAAAGAGAAGACAGTTTTGATCTATTTCACTAGGTCTGACCAGTATAAACCTATGTCTCAAGGTACCTGCTACTTTCCAATAACTAAAAGGAAACAGTTGTTGGAGACGTGAAGTACACAGAAGTGATAGTGGACCTTGACGACATCATCATCTTTATTACTCACTGGAACAACATGAATGGAGATGGATGAAAGCAGTGGATTTTCCAGAGGAAGTCAGTCTGTAACTGACAATAGACAAATGCCAGTTTTGCAAAGCTTCTGTTAAGAATATGGATAATATAGAATGTTAGTGAGGTAGAAACACTCATCTGGAGCAGGTAAAAGTTCTTCAGAATTGACCACACCTCAATAATTTTTCTTGGATCTTTTGGTTATTATCACAAATTTACTAAAAACTATGTTGTGGGGTGGCTAGGTGGCACAGTGAAGAGAGCATCGGCCCAGGAGGCAGGAGGACCTGAGTTCAAATCCACCCTCAGATACTTAACACTTACTAGCCATGTGACCTTGGGCAAGTCACTTAATCCCAATTACCCTACTGTCTCCCCTGCAAAAAAAAAAAACTATCCTGCTATTGCTGAATAACAGACGACCTCATTCATGCATTGTTGTTGAAATGCTTAGTTTTTGAAAAGGACCATGACCTTAGGGAATTGATGACATGACTTGCAGTTGATTTCAGTTTGAGGGAGGGAGGGCTGTGCAGGGTCACCAGTCTCACTTTCTCCTCCAGAGCCATTTGGGTCCAATGGCCAGGTATGCATCAGGACAACTGGAGATGACCCAGGAACCCATGAGAGACTCTGGCCCTTTTAGGTTAAAGCCTTTTCAGGTGCTTACTTAGAGTAGGTTAACATTCATTCAGTGAAAAGGCCTCTTTAAAAAGTGAATCAGGGGATGGCCCCTTTAATTAGAAAAAAATAAAAAAGTCAAACTGGAAGAGGAAGACCCTCAGGGTGGCTGTTTCAAAGAGAAACAGTTACCAATGACATTCACTCTAAGCCAGGAGGGCCCAAAATATAGCCATTAAGTGGAGCTTGGGCAGGGACATATTATCAGCAATAGGGATAGCTAACTATAGCAGTGGATGGAACACTGGTCCTGAAGTCAGGAGGATCTGAGTTCAAATTTGAACTCAGACATGTACTAGTTGTGTGACTGGGCAAGTCGCTTAACCTGAATTGCCTCCCCCCACCAAAAGTCATTCATGCATATAGGAGGAGGATTGAGGAGATCCAGGACCAGAAGAGCAACAAATACCAAGTTGTCTTAAAATAAGTGCTTTAGCTACTAATGGGTGGGCAAATGTGTGAAATATTCCAAAGACATATATTCCAACTCCCTTACATGTGCACTAGTGTTGATCTAGGAAAAACCAAGCAAAGCTTTTTTCTTCCACACAGATGCCAAAGTGTCAGGATTAGGAATTGGCCCATAATTAGAGAGTGATATTCATCAGAGATTCATCTGGTTCTCCAGCATAGATGTGACTGAGAGTGAGAGTCATTCCCTGACCACAAAGCTTGAATTCTTGGCTTTGAAGTGGGCCATCAGTGAAAAATTTAAAGATGGTGTCTATGAACAAAATTCCGAGTGTGTTGACAATACCCCATTAACATATTTTGACCTCTGCCAAGTACAATGCTGCTTGCCAGAGATGGGTAGTAGCACTAGCCAATTTTGTCTTCAGGATACACTAGGAAGATGAATGTGGATTCAGATGCTTCATCCCAAAAGCCGCCAGACTTGGAAACTGTAATTATAATGGGAGAAGAAAAATGTGAAGTATATGTGAAACTCAGGGGACTGGACTACAATCAAGTGGAAATGCTGCTGAGATTTGGAATTTCCTCCAGACATCATGTCAGCATTTATGAACCTTGTTTCATTCTAGACAACCTTCCTTATCTCAGTTGCCAGTGAGGGATTGTCATTTAGAGGAGAGAGCTGATGAAAGACAAAGGGAAGTGATACAAGCCTCAAAGGAAAGAAGTAATTCTAAGGGATGCAACTCTCCATGACCAGGAGCTTCCTTACTGTTGGGACAATGGCAGAAGTGGGAGCTGTGTAATGGAGTGGTGTATGGGACTACTTATTCCCACACGTGAAAGTCAGAAGCAATTGGTACTACTGAGAGCAGATGATCCCAATAACCTTGAAAGTCATGCATGATGATTCTGGACATATAGATCAAGAAAGGAACCTGTAACTATTAAGGAACAAATTTTGCTAACCTGACATGGCTACAGATGTCATCAAGAGTGTGAATTATGTGCCGGATATGTTCAAAGAAAAGTGTTGCTAATCCATACTACATATTTGGACAATACAAGCACCACCAAACCTTGAGAATTTCTCTTTATTGACTTCTTTTCTTTGGAAGGAAATGTCAAATATAATGCAGGGATTGGCTACTTGGGGTCCTAACCTTTGAGCATGCACACTTGGCCAGTCTCCTTCTGGAAGTGCTTGATGACACAGGATGGGGGTGGGGGGGGAGTGGGAGCTCTGGTTCTCCACTTCAGAAGGTGGACAAATATTCTGTTTCTTGTCTGATTACTTCATAGCAAAGAAAAACGCTTTTTGATTGGCTCCTAAACCAGAAACAAATGTGACCACCCAAACTCCCAACAACTTAACCTTTGTTTCTTTTTTCCCCCTTTATGGCTGTGCTCAGCTGAGAAAGATGAACTACATCACACTTTTTTTTACTCCAAATGGCCATGAAACAGGTGAAAGAATGGCCTCATGGACAAGCTTGTGTCTGACTTTGGGTCAATTCCTGTTTAAATTTTCTTTACTTTGGTATAAAGCCTTGTGAGAATCTGAAAAGTTGGAAGACCTGAGATCCAACAGAGTAACCATGGCAGTTTTCTGGAAGTTTAAACAGGTGAGGAAAGACCCATTTGACCCAGCAAAGCAGTGGATGCATAGCAGCCGAGAGAGTAATTTATCCATTGGCCATGCCAAATTAAGAAAGTGAACTTTGTGAGTGGAGGGCTTTGGAGAGAGAGAGACAGAGAGACAGAGAGACAGACAGAGAGAGAGAGAGAGAGAGAGAGAGAGAGAGAGACAGAGAGAGACAGAGAGAGACAGAGAGAGACAGAGAGAGACAGAGAGACAGAGAGACAGAGAGAGACAGAGACAGAGAGAGACAGAGAGAGAGACAGAGAGACAGAGACAGAGAGAGAGACAGAGAGAGACAGAGAGAGACAGAGAGAGAGACAGTGACAGAGAGAGAGACAGAGAGAGACAGAGAGACAGAGACAGAGAGAGACAGAGAAAGAGACAGAGACAGAGACAGAGAGAGACAGAGAAAGAGACAGAAACAGAGACAGAGAGACAGAGAGAGACAGAGAGAGACAGAGAAAGAGACAGAGACAGAGACAGAGAGACA
>CM053601.1:6463677-6513140 GCA_028646575.1 Pseudocheirus occidentalis
GAGAGAGAGAGAGAGAGAGAGAGAGAGAGAGAGAGAGGGAGGGAGGGAGGAGGGGAGTTGCAGTCTCCCTGTCAGTCTTCAAGTAAAAGGAATGGGAAGAGATTCAAATGACCATTTAAATATTAAAACATAAATGTACATATTCAGAAAGATATTCAAAACCACAATTTACAGAGATGGCCATTCTGAAAGTGACTATGGGCTTCTGGTAGAGGGCAGGCGGTTGTAAAGTTAGTTAAGAGGAAGCGGTTGGTCTCCCCTCCATCCAGCTTTCCATTAGGGAATATGTAAAGCAAGGGAATAACCTGGACAGTTACAAAGTAGTATCATCAAAGGTCCTGGTTCTACATCTCAGATGGTTAATTCCAAATCCTCAGATTCTTTTTTGCTGGGGATGGCAATATCTGGTGTCATTCAGCTCAATATTTGATGTTACCTTAGGCATTGTGGACCAAATCCCATCCTTGTTGGATATTGGGCTTTCTCCTAACATCCATTATGTTGCATTTGACTACCAGGAGACAGTATCTTTTCTCTCCCTCCAGATCCATTTGAGTCTTAAGAGCTGGCTTTGCTTTTTCTGGACCCTCAGATTTCTTCAAGGTCAGAGTAAAACCACAGTGCTAATTTGCCTTCAAGTAAAGTTAGAAATTCCTTGGAATCAGTCAGTAAATATTTATTAATCACCTACTATGTGCCAGGTACTATGAAAAATGCTAGAGATACAAAGAAAGGTAAAAAACAAGAAACTTACTCACTAATGAGGAAGACAACATGAAAATAAACTATGGACAAAGATACAGACAGATAATCCAGGGAAAATAGACAGAGGGAAGTCTCTAGAATTAAGAGGAATTCAGAAAGTTTTCCTGTAGAAAGCAGGATTTTAACTGGGACTTTCAAGCTAAGGAAGCTAAGAGGCAGAGACAATGAAACGGAGCAATCTGGTCATAGAAAATGTCCAGACTTGAGAGATGGAACATCTTATTCAAAGAACAGCAAGAAGTCTAGCGTCACTGGATTGAAGAGTATACAGGGTGTTGAGGAGGACCAGTCACTCTGGTGTGCAGGCTGTTCAGCTGCCTTTGGTGTCTCCTTGTCACCCAACTTTCACCTGTGGCTCCAAGAAGCCATAGCATGTGCAGTGGCCACACCCTAGTAAAAACAAAACAAAACAAAACAAATCTCAGCAGTCAGTGTAAATTAGGTGGAAGGTAACCAAAAGATTTCAAACCTATTAGAGAGAGGTGTCTACCCCAGGCATGTGAAGACAGCAGAAAGGCCAGATGAGAACAATGTATTGTTTGAAGGTGGCTGGAGCAGGTAGTATGGAGCTCTTAAAGCTTGGTGAGACATTGAAGATGCTAAGGTCATTCATTGTATCCTGGGGCATCACCAGTTATCTTAACTTTGGTCTTGCCACTGAACTTCAATGACTGGAAGAGAGAGTGAGGCTGACAATTTTGTGGGACTCTGCCTCACAATCCAATTTGAGGGCTCACCTGGTCCCCTTGACAAATGAAGAACTAACTGTGTAACCCTGGACAAGTCACTTGGGCCTCCTCAAGTCTCAATTTCTTCATCCATAAGATCAGTATATTGACAACCTAACCTACTTTGCAAAGTTTTTTGTGAGGGTCAATATAAGTAAAGGGCCTTGGAAAGCCCTGAATCTTTATACATATGCTCATTATTTTTATTGTTGTCTCAGTGGGCCTGCAGTGGAGGCAAGAAGACATCTATAGGTCTTCCCTCATACAAGTATTAGCTGTGTGACCCTAGCCAAGTCACTTCTCCTATCAATTTCCCTATGTCTAAGCTTCAGAAGAATTCCTGTTCTGAATCAATGGGGTGAATCTCAACACCAGAGTGCCATACATAGATGGAATCCAACCCAAAAGTCTCAATTCCAGATCTGCCTTCTTGCCCTTATTTCACAGCTTATCAAAAACTTTGACAGGAATGACTGTCGCTGTCTGGATCAATGGTCTAAAATGAAATGTCTACTACAAAACAGCCCTGGTGGGATTTGCCCTGGCCCCTCCCTTGCCAAGTTTCCCAAGTTCCTGGACTAGTCATTAATGTCCAGTTGAAAGCCAAGGTCTTGCTGTGTTCCCTTTTATCCCAATCCTGGCTACCTAACATACATTAGCCTTCTTGTCAGTCCCCATGGGCAGTGAACTAATTAATATGATTTGTGTAATAGCTCGGTGAGAAGAATGATGAGCCTGGAGTCAGAAGATGTGGATTCAAATCCCAGCTCTGCCATTGGCTGCTTCTGAGATTTCTACTCCTCAGGCCTCAGTTTGTCATTTGTAAAATGAGGGTAATCTCTGAGGATCTTTTCAGCCCTAAGGCTATAATTCCATGTAACCTTGAGGGAGTTGTTTCAGTTTTTGGCATTTCTATTTCTCATCAATAAAAATAAAAGGGTCAACCATGTGACCTCTAAGGCCCCTTCTAGTTACAGAGCCATGGTCTATAGGCCTATGTTGCTTCTGATGAAGCTGGAATTTGGTACAACTGATGATGACCAGGAGAATCAATGAGATTAAGAAGGATATTTTCAGAACTCATAGTCCTAACCTCCGCTACAACTCAGAGGCTGTTGGATTGGAAAGAGCAGAAGAGAGCAAGTATGGCTGATAAAAAAACCCAACATGGTAGAAATGGTTTTCAGGGGAATCAGAAATCCCAGAACTCCACAGGCTACTTGAAAAAGTTCTTCTCCTCTCCTCTCCAATGAGGATCACAGCCATAACTGCTATTTGATAGCAGAAGAGAGGACTAGAATGAAATGTCATCAGAAAAAGGAGATAGGAAAAGCCACAAACTGTCACCTCTTTGCCATGAAGATTCAGCTCCTTTCATTTCCCCTCTATCCAAGAAAGGAGGAGAACTGAAGAGTGGAGGGTCACAGTATCTGTGCTGCTCCCTCCCAATGGGCAGGTTGGAGAAATTTTGTGGCAGAGAGGAAAGGTCATTTATTCCAGAGCCAGTGGACTCTTATTTGAGTTCTGCCTGCCAGTGTCAAATTCTGCCAGCGTCTGTGTGAGCTGGGGAAGTAACACGAAATCGCTCAACCTCAGGGGCTGCAGGAGGTCAGGTATACCAATATACTGCTGTAAAAGGAGGAATTTGGAATAGAAGGCTTTACAAACCCCTTCCAGATCTGAATCCAATTACCAATTGGTTTTGCCCTTTAAAATCCTTCCCTTTTCATTTCTGATCACATACTTGCTGCATGTATATGGATACGAATACAAATACGGATACAGACATGGCTATGGATATGGATATGGATATCAATATGTATATGTATATGCATATCAATACGTATTTGTGTATGTATATCAATATCTGTATAGATATCGATGTCCTTTCTCTTCCCATCATTCACACATGGCCAATCAGTCCTCAGTACTGGAGCAGTCATATTGTTGCTCCTACTTCCTTGCTGTTGGAGAAAGTCACAATTCTGTGGCCTCAGAGGAGACTGACAATCTGTGCTATCAGGTGTCATCTGGGCCCTCCCAATTGAACAGATGACCTTTTGGTTTTTTTTGATTGACTATCCTACTCCTCAAAGAAGCTCTTCCAAATTTTCCTCTATTCTTCAAGTCCCAGCAAAAATCTGACCTTCCAATGGAAGCCTTTCCTGATCCATCTTCATCCTAGTGTCTTCCCTTCCATTGATTATCTCTGGTTTATCCTGTGTATACATTGTACATAATTATTTGCATGGTGTCTTCCCCATTAGACTGTGAGCTACTTGAGAGCATGGACTGTCTTTTGCATTTCTTCATATCATTTCTTAGCACAATGCTGGGCACATGGTAGGCACCTAGTAAATACTTATTGACTGACTGACAGACACCATGACACAATGAAAAGAGTATTGGATTCAGAGTCAAAGGACCTGGGTAAGAAACTGAGGCAAATTGCTTACTCTGTGTGACAGGGTTTATCTTGCCACCTCGCTGGGCTTCCATCTCCACAACTATCCAATAAAGAGAGTTCTATTAGTTGACCTCAGAGGTCCATTCCATCTCCAGATCTAGGATTCTCGAATCCCCATACCACTGATACCAGCTATACTACTTCTCTCTCTCTCTCTCACCTCCAACTTCTCATTAGAAAGCTGATGCCATCTCTTCTAAGCTACCTCATCTTATCTCCACAGAACTTGAAATCCCCCTACATTTTACTTTCTCTTAGCATTTACTTTGAGGAAGGATCCTTTACTCAAGGAAGAGGTGACCTTTCTTCTCACCAGTCCCAATAGCTGTGCTCTCAGTGCCACCCTTTCCTATCTCCTCCAGGCCTTTGCCCCCTTGATTATTCTGTATTTCATCTTTTTTCTCTTCCTATCTACTGGTTCTTTTCTCTAATCTAGACACATTCACAGATCTTCTCTATAAAAAAATTCCTTTGCTCTGTCATTGCTTTTAGCTCTTCTACTCTCTCCTCTATTTCACTTCCAAACTCTTAGAAAGTTGTCTAAGAATTATCTATATGTTTTCTTGACTCTTCACCACCCACAGATTTTTCATCCCCTTGCAATTTGACTTCTCATCATTCAGCTGAAGCCATTTCTCCAAGGTTACCAGCAATCACTTTGTCTGCTGAATCTGATGACCTTTTAGACTTTTCTCATTAATTATCTTCTGGATCATGCTCTAGCTTTCAACACTTAGCAACAACCCTTCCTTAGTGGCCTTTCTCTTCCCCTCATTTCTAGGATGTAGCTTTCTTCTGGGTCAGCTTGTCCTCATTCTCCTTTGCTGAATCATGAACCAACCTCTCCCATGCCCTAGGTGAGTTTGTTGTCTGTCCTGGAGCTTGTTCTTTGCTATTCTACCCTATTTCTCTCATTAATCTACTCCTCTAACTTCCATTTTTTAAATTACAAATTTTAAAAGCTGGAATATTTCAGCAAATAGTGGGGGGAGTGGAATGATTATCTGAAACCAAGGATTTTGATTCCACAGATTGTTCTGCTCTCTTCTGCGTTTTTGATTGTTCACTTTTGATCTTTTCTTTATTTTCCTCTTTTCTTGCATCTTGACAACTACTAACCCACATCCCCCGCAAATAAAAATGCTTGCTCTTAAAGATATGCATATTGCAGAAAAAAATAAGCACTTTATCTGTATATAGACATGTACGCCCCAATGTGCAGCCATGGTCTAACATCTCTCTGCCAAGAAGTGGGAGGCATATTTCCTCATCAATCTTGTAGAGACATGATTAGTCATTTCATCAAGCGTGTTTCTTAAATCTTTCAATGTCAGTCTCTTTTAAGTTATTATAGACATTGGTATCTGGTTCTGATAACTCCACTCTTCAGCAGCTCATATGAGGATTTCTGGGTCATTTCTACCACTACAACAGTATTCCATTGAATTCATGCAGCTATTCCCCAGCTGAAGGTCACCCACTTTGTTTTCAAGTTTTCCAATAAGAAAAGTGCTCCTATAAATACATTTATGCAAGTAAGACCTTTCCCTCTGTCTCTGCCCCTTTTCTTGTAGGGTTGGCACTGATTTCAAGGATATACAACAAAGCCTAGGGAGCTTTTGACCAGAGTTTCAAATGTCTTTTCTGAACACTTGGAATAATTTACAACTCTAGCACAGTGTGTTGGTGCGCCTGCCGTCCTACAGCCCCTCCAAATTTTGACATTTGCTCTTTCTCATCATATTTGCTAATCTGATGGATGTGAGGCATAATACTCCCAGTTGATTTAATGTGCATTTCTCTTATTATTAGATATTTGAAGCATTTTTGTATGGTTGATGGTAGCTTGAATCTCTTCTTTGGAAAATTTCCTGGTTATATCCCTTAATCACCATCATTATGGTCACCCTGCCTTGAGACCTCCCTGTCATCTTTCTCTCTTTATTCTGCATCACAGTATTTTTCTCATCAGGTTCCAGTTTTGTCATGTGTAACTTCACAACATTTCTCATGTATATCCCCTCCTCTTCACTGACCCAGCATTACCTTAAATCAGTACCTCTCACATGGCCTCCTATTCAGTTCTCTGGAGTCTCTTCTCAGTCCAATCCACATTGTCAGGAAAGTGCTCTTTCTAAAGTACATATCTGGCCATGTTACCTCCATACTTAATAAATTCCATTGGTTTCTTTTACTTCCATGATCAAACATAAACTCCTTTATTTGACATCAAAATTCTTTAAAACTTGGCACCTTCCTACCTCCCAATTCTTAGATATTAACACACATGGACACATACACAATATAGTCCAGATATACTATCCTCTTTACTATGCTTTACATCAACAATTATCTCGTGTCTCAGTGCCTTTGTGTTGGTGGTATCCCATGCCTCCACAGTCATTCTGTCTTCACCAACCCATCTTAGAGTCTCTTGTTTCCTTCAAAACTCAGTTCAAACAGCATCTTCCACATGAAACTTTTCCTGATCTCCCTGACTGCTAGTTCTTCCTTACCTTTTTATCCATTTTGTATGACAGGCATAGCTACAGGGTTCATGTCCTGATATATACTGACTGTGTGACCCTGGGCAAGTCCCATAGCCTTCTAGTATTCCAGGTTACTCCCTGAAATTCCAAGTTACAGAGAAAGTATTCATCCATATTGGTAAAGAGAATTTTCTCACCAGAGAGTTCCCTATACCAATTAAAGCTCTGTCCACATGGGGCGCCATACCCTTACTCGTGGGTATAAAGGAATATAAATTTTGATCACTTATACATCACAAGGTATCTTAGAGTTTGGGAGTTAGATTTTTTTTTCTTCCCTGATTATTTACTCTATCATTGGTTGTTTTTGTTTTTGTTTCTTAAACTGGGACAATTAACTCTTTGTCTTACATAATTTTCATTTATGATTTCTGGAAATATAGCTCTGAAAAAAACAGGCTTTGATAAAAACCCATTGAGATTCAACGGACCTACTTGACTATGCCTTTAAATCCAAATCACTCTGGATCTCTCTGACTGGCCAATAATGAGGTCCCAGACCAATCTCACTTTCTCATTGTTTGGGTTTTGATGACTCAGAATGAGTATAAATAGCAATTGTTTCCATCCTGACTATAAACTCTGAGAATCTCCTCATCCCTGACTGATACTTTTGTGAAGGCAAACTAGGCCATCTTTTCTCTCAATTCTTACCTAGCCTTTGATCACTGAATGGGTATTGCCTCAAACAAACTGAGACCTGGGAAAGATCTAGCTTAAAAAGGTCAAAGTCTCCCACTGCATCTGGGGCTATGGCCAGTCATCCTGATCTTTGTCTTGGCACTGGACCAATGACTCTGGAGGAGAAAGGGAGGCCGATGCCTTTGCACAGCTCTGCCTCATTCAGATCCAACTCACTTGCAAGTCAAGATATCACCATCCTGATGTTATTGGTCCTCTTCAAGAATAAAAGATGAATGAGAATACCAGTGAAATTACAGGTGTGTCATCTATCTGATCCTAATACTTATTATTATATGTCTGCATATTTTCTCCATCATCCTCCCCTTTTGAATGTAATTTCCTTGAAGGCATGGATTGTTACATTTTTGTACTGGCTTTACAAGAACCCAGACAGTGCCTAGGGCATGTCAGGCCCCTAATAAAGGCTTGCTTGAAAGTGATGACTCTCCATTAAGCCACTCTATTTCCATCACCACCATCTTTTCCAAGAAGTCATCCCCCAGGCTTTGTTGAAGGGTCAGCAACCCCTTGTCTTGTCTGATCCCTGGCTGCCATAGATGTACTTCTTTGTGAGGGTTGCTGATGTTTTTGGTTGAAGTATCATGATGTCAGATGACTTTGATATTTAGCATTCTCCAGTCAATGGAATGGCCATTGTGTTATTAGTTTTCATTTTCCTATAGCTACCTCTGGTTCTGAGAAAGAGAAATTTGCAGCTATTTTATCTTTCTAGAACACAAATAGGTAAGTGCTTTTCTGCCTATACAGGTGAGTACCAGAGTATTTTTCTGAATATACAGACAAGAGCCAGAGTGCCAGATAAGCTGGAGGGAAAGAATAGCAAGAAAAATTGGTTACTTTCTCTTCTTTATGGCTTTTAGAGGATTGTGTCCTTTCAGATAAGGAGAAAAAGAACTTTATTTTGTTTAGCACAACTGTGGTGTGAGGTTCGGGCTCCTGTGAAAAGATTGTTTTTCTTTCTTAAAGCCTGTGGAATATGTTCTCTAAGTATAACTCTTATTCCCACTCAACCACCCACCCACCTCCACCAGAGATTTTTTTTATGAACATTTCCATAGTCTATCTTACGCTTGACCTTTGGAGAAAATCAATCATGATGTAAAAACTGTGGGTACTCAAATAGGAATATCTGAATTTTTTTAAAATTAAAAATGCTTTCTCTTTCACCTTTAAAAACCTTTTCTTGGTGGGGAAATTGGAAGAGGCATGTGTACTCACAAACAGAGGCTTGGTGATTGGCTCTAGAGGATAAAATATTTTTTGTAACTTTAACAATTCCCAAGTTTTGAACTTTCAGGTTGAATTTTATTTGATACTTTAGAATAAGTACAAATTAAAAGAAAGTTACTGAAGAAGTATTCTAATATAGAAATAACATTGGACTGGAATTCAGAGAACCTGTATTTGAATTCTAGATCTGACACTTATGACCTATGGGACTTTGAAAATATCACTTAATCACTCTGAAACTCAGTTTCTTTCTCTGAACAAAAGCAGGACACTGGAATAGATGGGTACTAAGCCCTTGCCAGCTCTAAACTAATGCTGCAATTTCCTGTTTAATTCAATTTGTGTTCGCTAAAGAAGTTTATGGGGCAGCTAGGTGACTCAGTGGATAGAACAAAGAGACTGGAATCAGGAAGACTTCTCTTCCTGAGTTCAAATCTGACCTCAGACACTTACTAGTTGTGTGACCTTGGAAAAGTCACTTAATCCTGTTTGCCTTGCCTAAGTTTCTTCATTTGTAAAATGACCTAGAGAAGAAAGTAGCAAGCCACTTCAGTTTCTTTGCCAAAAGAAAACTTCCAATAAGGGGTCTTGAAGAATGGAATGTGACTGAAACTACTGAAACAGCAATTGACTGTGGTCTTTAATGTGTGATGTCCCTTTTTCACCTATGCATTTGTTGAGCACCCATGATGTAAACAGCTCTTATTCATAGAACTGAAGATGTTACCCAAAGAGGGTTAGGGTTGCCTGAGACTCCAAAATACCAATGCTCTGGGTCCTGCCAAAAGAATTTGACTCAAGTCTTCTCAGCCAAAGAAAAGTAAAGTTTATTGAAAGTTTGCCATATTGAGTAGACTCTTAAGGGACCTAGGTATCTGTGAGGCTTGCATTGGGCAAGCAGGACAGAGTAAGTCTGTGCTAGGGCATTCTGTGGTGCTCTCACACCACATGGAAGGAAGATGGGATTCTTATATATGGAAGAATCTAGAGGTGGTCTAGAGGAGGAGTTTGGAGAGGGTCTTCAGGAGGAGTCAATGAGGTCAGACTCCAGTAATGAGTTTGGGGAGGGTCCTCTGGAGGAGTTAATGAGGTCAATGTAAGAGTGGATTAATATTTTGATAAGCTCAAGGGTGGGAAGCAGATGGACCATAGAGGGTTAGGCTAGTAACAGAGGTTTGGGACCAGCCACAATGAAATACTTATGGCCTCTGCAAATGCCTCATCAAGTAGGAAGATTCAATCAGACTTCAAGGAGTTTCCTAGAGCCTGTACCTCAAAGATTCAAGGAGAGCTCAAGGGGGGTCCCAGAGCCTACCCCTCATCAGATCCACAGATTGAGAGCTACAAGGGACCTTAGAGATTTTGTCAAATATTCTCATTTTATAGATGAGCCTGAACCCTAAAGGAAGGAGGACTTTCTCAAAGTTATATAAGGAGTGAGCGCCAGAGTCAAGTACTCAATATCAAAATCCAACATTCTTCCCAATGCTTTGTACTGGTGTCTGTGTGCGTGTGCGTGTGCGTGTGTGTGTGTGAATGTGTGTGTGTGTGAGAGTGTGTATCTGTGCACACACATATGTGCACATGGGGGCACATACAGGTAGTAGCAGCAGTGCAGCCAGCTCAAAGTTTTTACTTTTTGTTTTCCTATAGCTAGTTATTGCTCAGAGAAATAGAAGGTATTCCAGAACATAAAAGGATAAGTGTTTTATGCCTATGCTGAAGGAGAATCATTAAATTTTCAGTGTGATCATTTTTTCTATACCATTTCCTTTATTGCTTACGTTACATATTAAAATGGATACAATAAACCCTTTTTAAAAAGTAAGGCACATGAAAAGCCTTATACAATTTTAAAATTCTGATTAATTAGTAGAAGCATTCTGACATGAGGAGTGGAGACATCTATAAAAGATATGATGCATTTTTCATGCATGATATATATGTGTGTGTGTGTGTGTGTGTGTGTGTATGTATGTATATGCCGGAATATATCTGTCAACCTCTGTAAGACAATGCAGCCTTGAATGGAATCATCAAAAGCAATCTGTCCTTGTCCTTGCCTGTCAAACTTTAGGATAAGGATATCATGAAATTGGTCACATAACCGATAACCAGAACCTGATAGCACTAGCTTTAGTTCATTTTTGTCAGTCATTCCAGAGTTGTCTCTCTCATATGTCCGGAAGACATTCTGCCAATCTGTGATCTACTTCCAAACTCCAGTGAATTCCCTGAAGTTCACTCCTGCTTTGTTCTCTCGGTCAGACATTGATATGAGAGATCTTACAGTCACAGGATTAAATGGAGTCCATGTGCCACTGGATAATGCTTGTTGAAGTTCATTGTCAGATATTACTCCACTCCTGTCTTTATCAACCTGCTGAAAGACATTCCACAAGAAACTCTGATCCAGGAGGGATGGGGTAGCAGCAGGCCGGGGACCAGAGCCGCCCTGGGGCCCATCCCGTAGTGGTAGGTGGCCATGGGCCAGTGGAAGGAAGGGTAAGACAACAAGCAGCAGAGCGCCAACAGGGGAGAATGGCCTCATTGTGATCATTTTTAATCTCAGAAATCGGCAAATGCTATGAATCTGGGATTCATTCACTGTTTTATTCATTGTTTTGAATTAAGAAAGTGATAGAAAATATGAATAATGCAGATGAAACTTCCAAGTATGTCCCATATACTTTTGGGGGGAGGAGAGCCAGTTATGAAATATTTGCCAGCACACCGAGAGGTGGGGAAAAGGTTCTACTTGTGGCTTCCATGGCAGAATGTTCTGGGAGGAATACAAGGAGAGAATAGCATTTGAGCAAGACAGGATATTGATTTGATAATAGGAAGGGTGTATGGATAAATTTGAGATAAATTGAGGGACATTTTGAAATAAAACTATCTCTTGGCCCAGATATTGGTTCTATTCTATACCTAAGTTAAGGAGTAGGATCAAAGACAATTAAGAGAATATGAAAGGATTAAGGGGGATTATGTACTTCCAAGGATGATTAGGGAGTAGAATCTGATAGAGGATTGAAATAAAAGGAGAACATAGTTGACAAGACAAGGCAAAGTAAGTAAGAAAAGTTAAATGGAACAACTGAAGAGTGAAGCAAATTGACATAGTGGATTGGTGGGTGAAGCAAGATGCAGATGGGATATTGGTGCATCATGAAAAAGAAAGTGGAGTGTGACTGGGAGATTATCATTGAGACTGGGATAAAGAAGGCGAAGAGGACTGTCAAGTTACTAACAGTGAAAACTGGCTGCAAAAGTACTGCTTAGGGCAGAGGTGTCAATACCCGCAAGTAATTTATTTTTAAGACAATACTGAAGATATTAACATTGACCTGGTTGTGGAGTCAAAGGATCTGGGTTCAAATCCTACCTCTGATGTTTTCTCTTTGTGGAAACTTGTGTCTAACTTGTGTAAATCATTTCACTTCCCTACAATTCAGGTTCTCCATCTGTCAAATAGATGGTCTCAGAGGGTCCTTCTGTCTCTGATTTGCATCATTTGGGTGATGTTTGTATTTCTGTCCCAACTGAATGACTGTTGTCTCTGTTTTATATATAAATTGATGTCCCTGTAGAGGACAAAGTGAAAGAAGTTAGAGAACCCCTTTCTACAACCTAAGTTGTGAGGCTCAAGGAAGCCTTCCTAAAGGAAATACAAGCTAAGTACCAATGAGAGGACTATGGGGAGGGGAGATTTGTTCTTTTTTAGGAAGTTAGAGAGTAGAAGAATGTTGCACAGAGTGGAGAGGAAAGGAAAAGGATGGCTACACAATTAGACTTTTTGAAAGAGATTGGAGGCTCTTTCTGAAGAGAAGGGAGCTAGATTATAAGAACCTGCTAGTCCTCCACAGAAAGCCAGAGCGAGGCAATGGAAGCCATCTGAGCCATCACATTCCAATAAGAGTCTGCAGAAGAATCTCTTGGCCATCTTTTAATCTCTTCACTGCACCAACCTCAACTTCAGCAGCCTCCATGGCCCAAATCAGTATCTCCTGGCGCTTGACATTTCACCTTTCACTTATGAAAGAACTCCCCAAATCTCCATTATGAAGTCAATCATACATATTTTATCATCCTTTGATCCTAGTTTAAAAAACTGATGTCTCAGTTTTAAAAAAAATTCTCATCTTAAGTAGTTATATGCAAATGAACTAAGGAACCATTATGTTCTGAGTTTCCATCGCACTGTGCTCCTGAAACCACATTTCTTCATGCTTCTAGCCCCCCAGTTTGAATAAGTAAAGGCTATTTCACTTCCCCTTTAAGCCACTAAACTATTCATTGTATTCGTCAGTTCATTTTTTTATCCAAACTGCTCAAGCCCCATTAGACGACTGCTTCTTTATACATTGATCCTAGCAGTTCTTTATTAAACCCATGTTGTTTCTCCACTCTTTTCAAACATCAAAGTGTTCATCTATGCCAGAAAAAATCTTTTACTAATTGATTTAGATCTTTTTTTTTCCTTATGAAAAGTACTTTTTCTTCCCCTTTCAGCACTAAATAGCTCCGTATGAAGGGACATCACCTTGAAGAGATAACGCCACACGTGTGTGTACCCATTTGTTCGAGGTCAGTGGTTGTAATAATGTCTCTTTTCTTGTATTTTGTCTCCTAAGAACTTCGGGGCATCTCAGTCACCACTCTTTTTCCTTTATGCTGGCTATTCCCGATAGAATCTAGCTTGGGGTATGCACACAGAGCCTTCTTGAATGATAAGAACATATATTCATGTGAGGAAATCCAACATCAAGAAGCAGGAAATACGATGGAGAATATTTCAGGGAAGGTCAAAGGAGGCAGAAACAGAGATCTTGTCATACGGAGTATTCATAAGTGCTGGAGCCAGCTTAACCCGACTTCTGAGAGCCAATTGTCAAATTTTCAATGTGAATATTTACATTTCAGAGACCCTCAACTGCTACAAATCAAGGCTTTGCTTATTGTTTTGTTCATTTTTCTAGGCAATCAAGAGAAAGAAAATGTTAATAACACAGATGAAACTTTAAAATGTGTACTTTTTTCTACACCCTCCCCCCCCCCCAGCTGATTGTTGAATATTTACTAGAACACTACTACAGACCACCAAGGCAGAAAAAGGAAACAGATGAAGGGCTTAGAAAACCAATCACCAGCCTGGCACAGAGGCATGGTAATGTAGCAATGGAGGATTCCAACTATTCAGACATCGGCTAGAGATCTTTCTCTGCCAAAAGCATTGCAGCTGATAATTTCTTGATTTGCTTTAACAATAATTTCATCCTTTAAAAAGAGCAAATTCTTTTCTCTATTTGATTCTTACTAACAGGAAGGAACTGGTTGCTGGGTATGTAAATGATTGGAACCTTGGGGAGCATCACACTCCTTCTTAGAGTTAGTTTGAGGGAAGGGAAGACTAGGTATAGTCTGACATGTCCCCTAACTTTCAGGAAATCAGAATAAAAAATCTTCAGAGGAAATAGATGTAAGAACTCACATACTAAAATTCTACATAAAACATTAGTCTGACAAATGAGAGGTTTTTAAGGAAGTAATTCTGAAGACAATTCCAACAAGGAATGTTTCTTTTGAAAATTAAGGTAAACTAGGGGCGGCTAGGTGGCGCAGTGAGTAGAGCACCGGCCCTGGAGTCAGGAGTACCTGAGTTCAAATCCGGCCTCACACTTAACACAAAAACTAGCCGTGTGACCTTGGGCAAGTCACTTAATCCCAACTGCCCTCCAAAAAGGCAAAAAAAAAAAGAAAAAAAAAAGAAAATTAAGGTAAACTGAGAGTCAGAGTTCTGAGCATGACAAATTTATTAATTAGGCTAGCAGTAATTTATTGGTTAATAAATTAGGTCAATAGTCTCTTTCAATAGCCAAAGACCTTAAGTGAGGGCTCACACAGTCTTTTATAATAATTAGCAAGGTGTAAAGTCTTGAGCAACATAGGTGTGTCTTCTTCTGATTGGCTGTGGATGACCCGTGGTCAGAATTGAGATTACATCATTTGGATCTCCCACTCCACAACCCTCTTATCCACAGCAAAGACACATGACTGTGATTTGAAACTCAAGACAAAAGTTCACAGGTGATGGGAGTTGCTACAATAGTTTAAATTAATGAGATTTGACCTTTTAGGTTAATCAAGTTTCTCTGGAAAGTGGTTTTAAAGGTGGAAATAATTACAAGAGAAAAGCTTGACCTTTTGGCAAGTTCCTCTGGATTGTGGGGCAGTGGGAGAAGTTTATAAGGGAAGTAGTTTGAAAAGAGAATATTCAATCTAGCTTGATCAAATCTTAGCAAAATAAAATTAAAATCAATTTTCAATTTTACAAGTATGAAAATGGAATTTATCTAAGAGACTGATGTGTTACACAAAGATCTTACCCACCAACTTAAATTAAAAGTGAAAAATATAGCAAGACCAGATTACTGTGGATGGATTTTAAAGTGTGGCATTGAAGCTAAGGAGACAGACAGAGAGAGTGTAGTAGACCAAACTTTCAGGGGTCCCCTGGCCCCATTAAGGAAATGCTCCCTTCTTCTATGAGATTACCAGGCAAATATGCAGGAGGAGTATAATCTTATTGGATGGATGCCTCCATTGATCCTATGAATAACTAAAGAAAATTCAGGGTAGCTAATTAACAAGTCTGATTCCCAGTTTGTTTGGGCCTTTGGACAGGGTCCTAGGATGAAGTCTTCATTAAGACTTCATTAAGACAAATTAGGAATAATTAGCCTTGGACTGAGGTAGGGAGTGGTTGATTCTGTAGGAGAGTCCTTGCATTCTGGTTATGTAAGAATTTCTGCTAGAGGGAATATAATTATGATTTTCTTATGATTTTCTTGTATCTTGGTTCTGTATGAAATGGTTCTGTAATAAATACACTATCCAATACATCCCTGTCTCTCTTTTATTCAGCTGGTTGCTGGGCCATACAACTAGATAAGTAAACAGATAGTCAAAGAAAACCTCATTGTCCTTGATTCATTCAAGCCACCAGGCCAAAAAGAACTACAGCCTCAGGAAGGGACTGTTGAGTCACTGTCTGTAATGTTCATTAACATTTGAAAAATAATGGGAAGTGGGAAATGGACCACAAGTTTGTCAAAGGGAAAACTTTGGCAAAATTTAAAAAGTGGAAAGGAAAGAAAATAGAGTGTGCAAAGTGAAAGCCAGCAAGCTTTATTTTGACTCCTGTGGAAAATTCTACAAATGTTCCACATGTAGTTGATGAATATAAAGGGATTCGAATGATTATAAAGCAGATAAAGGTAGTTGTCAAACAGGCTGTCCTTATTCTCTTTTTAGACAGTATTATTATATTAGTAAGTTAGATAAATATTGTGGGGGTAGCTCACTTTGATTTAGGAAAGTGGTTCATACATCTTTTTGTGGAGGTAAGGGAGAGAGATGAACTAGAATCACACAATCAAATGGATTAAGAACTGCTGGCATGGCAGGAATATGAGAGAAGATGTTACTGGTTCAGTGCCAGGGTGGCAGGAGGGCACTTCTTCAGTGACCCTGGGATACAAATTTGGTTCTGTGCTGTTCAACATTTTAAAAAATGATTTGGATCAATGTATAGATGGCCTATTCATTAAATTCACTGATGAAACAAAGCTGAGATGGATAGCTTACACACTGGATGAAAGACATGTTCTAAAAAGATATTGGCAAGCATTGAGCTGGATCCTATAAGATGAAATTCATGAGAGATAAGTAAAAAATCTTGATATGAAAAAAAAATAAAGCTCTACCAGTATACAATGAGGAAGTGTTGAGGTTTAGGGTTTAGATTAGGGGTGCTCAAGACCCCAAAATACCAAAATGCTAGGTCCTGCCAAATGAATTCGACTCAAGTCTTCTCTCAGCCAAAGTAAAGCAAAGTTTATTAGAGATTTATTTTAATTGATAGACTCCTAAGAAGCATAAGTATATGTGAAGTTTGTATTGCCAAGCGGGCCAGAATAATCTGACACAAAGTGAATCTGTGCTAGATAATTCTCAGCACCCTCATGGAGGCAAGATGGGTCTTATATACAGAAAGACTATGGGAGAAATCTAGGGATGGTCTAGACAAGGAGTTTGGGGAGGGTCTTCAGGAGGAGTCTAAGTAGGATCTTGAGGGGACAGAAGTCAGATTCCAGGAATGAGATTAAGGGTGGGAAATAGCTGAAGGCTACCTGGAGATAACAGACAATGGAGAGCAAGGCTAGTTTAAGGGTAACAGGTTTGGGTACTGATATTTTGATAGGATCAAGTGCTGAAATCCAATCTAGCTTAGATTCATTCTGTGTCAGATTGTTCTGGCCTGCTTGTCAATACAAGCATTACAAATAATTAGGCTCCTTAAGAGACTACCTATGGAAGAGCATCTGCAGTGAAGTTTCCCCTTTCTGAACATCCTATTAGGTTCTTATTTCTTCTTTATACTTTGTAACTCAGTTCAGAATCATTTCTCCATGAATATGGGGTCACTGTGTATAAAGGAATGTTAGCATGTGAGGTAGCAAAGGGTTAATTTCTACAGACCTGCAAGGATTGCTGAAACAAGACAGCTGGGTTCCCAGTTCCCAGAGAACTCCGACATAATATTAAAAGTGAGCTGATGTAAAATAAAAAGGAGCTGGCAGCAGCAGGTGGATTTGACCAATCAGAAAGCAGACAGTGGCCTTGGACCACTCAGGCCCACATAAGGACACATCTAGGTTGGACTGGTGAGGGGTCAGTATTCTGGGGTTGCTATTGTGCTTGCTTAATGAACCTCATGTATTATGTATATAATCTAATAGAATCAGAGTCTCACTAATAATAATTATGATAAGATGGGGCAGGGGTTGGAGGCGGGGTTAGGATTATGATAAACATATCTGTGAGCTTCTGCAGTTTGCTCTCCTCAGTCGGTGGCATTTTAGGTGCTCTGGGAGAGCCCTTTCTCAAGAAAGCACAATAAATATCTCCCAGCTTTTACTACAGTTCTCTGAGTCTCCATAAATTATTGATAAAGGGGTCTTCACATCCTACACATACCCATTATGGAAAATCTTTAATAAACTTTGTTTACTCTGGCTGAGAGAAGGCTTGAGTCAAATTCATTTGGCAGGACCCAGTGTATCAGTGTTTTGGGGTCTTAAGCACCCCTAGACCCCAAACCTCAACTTCTCAGGTGTGAGTGAGGGTGTTTTTAAAAGGTATGTATTGGCTTTATTCTTATTGATTTGGCCATTTTTTAGTGTGGTAGCATTGTGGTAAAATATAATACTGTAATAGGAGAGGCCTTGAGCTCTCACTACAAGATGAGAGAAGTTACTATTTTTCTATTAATAACCAGCTATTAAGGTTTTTTTCTTTTTGTTTCTTCATTCAAAGACCATCCAACCTTTATAGGCCATTCAGCCAGTTTCCGAAGGACAGGACTGAAAATGAGATTAGCCTAATTCTTCACTTGGGTCCCTACCTAACCAGGAGAGCTCATTTCTGACTAAAAAGTACATAGAATCTAATGTAGGTGAATTGCAGTCCTAAAGAGCATAAGGCGCAATCCCTCATAACCCCACCATAGTCCAATTTAAGTGGTCTGGGTGGAAATGAATTCTTTTGTCCAGATAACTAGAGGCAACTAAGTGATCAAATAAGTTCTCAGCAAAAGGAGCTGAAGGCTTTCAGCCCACCTCCTCCTTAATATGTCTGCCCCTCCATTGATTGTTCACCACTCAGGGTTAATCTCTGCCTCTCAGGGCCATCCACTTTTCCAAAGGTATTTAAGCATTGGATCATCTCCATGATCTTTTGTCTTTCATTACCAAGAGAAACCACTGACCAATTTATTATTCACTAACCTAATTAACAAGTTGGTTATTAATTACCTAGAAACTTTGTCTCTTAGACTTTTTCACTCCCAATGAAGAAAATGCATGGTCCCGTGAATACAAGCTTCAGTTTTTGGTCTTGACATTTGCTCTTTTATTTTAAGTGAGATAAAAAATTTAAAATCTCACAAGATCTAAAGAGTAAGCTATGAAGGGGGTTTGAAAACATAGATGGGTTTTGAAGCTATCTGGTCCAAATTTTGGCTTCTAGGAGCTTCCATTACCAAAAAGAAACTTTCAGGATCCATCTGGTTGATAACAGAGACAATAGCTGATCCAGTAGATGTGGGACATTTGGATGTGAACTTGGTGGGGCATGTGCCATATAGAAACTGTTAAGTCTGAGCCCACTTTCCCCAGGTGATGAGGGTACCCATAGATGGTTAGGGTTGCCTGAGACCACAAAATACCAACATGCCAGGTCCTGCGGAAAGAATTCTACTAAAGACTTCTCAGGCAAAGAAAAGTAAAGTTTATTGAAAGTTCATTAAAAGTTCACCATATAGGTTAGACTCATAAGGAGCCAGTCTATGGTAGGGCATTCTATGGTGCTCTCACACACATGGAGGGAAGATGGGGTCTTACATACAGAAGAATATAAGGGTAGTCTGGAAGAGGAGTTTGGGGAGGGTCTTCAGGAGGAGTCAATGAACTCGATGCAAGGGTGAATTGATATTTTGATAGGCTCAAGGGTGGGAAGTAGATGAACAATGGAGGGCCAGGCTAGTAACAGAGGTTTGGGCCCAGCCACATTAAACACTTATGGTCTCTGCAAATGCCTCATCAAGTGGGAAGATTCAATCAGATTTCAAGGGGTTTCCTAGAGAACGTACCTCAAAGATTCAAGGAGAGTTCAAGGGGAAGGGTCCCAGAGCCTACACCTAATCACAGAGAAAGAGACAGTAAAGGGGACAGTGTACCCTTGAGTTGTTGTGGAGGAGAAATTTTCACTTCTGTATAACTTTAAAATAGATCATCATTTGGGCATAAATGAACTGGGACATTAGTTACTGGAGGTTAAAAGCAGGGTCATCAGACTGGAAAGAGTACCCGAGTAGGTAACAGTAAAGAAAAGAAAACCCAACTCTTGTGAGTATTCTTAGAACCCTGAGAGGGAGATGTTGCTAGCCTAACTCTGCAGGAGTGCCCAAGAACACTCACTACAATTAGACAGCAATTGTTCTTTAAAAAAAAAATCTGAGGATTTAGCATACTTCAAGCTCAATTTGAATCAGCAGTATGGTGTGGAAGACAGAAAAACTAACGAAATCTTGGCTACAATGGAGAATATAGCTTTTAAGAATAGAAAGATAAAAATCATCATGTAATCTGTGCTCCTCTGACTTTGTATGGAGTATTGAGTTCAGTTCTGGGCATTACAATTTAAGAAGGAAATTGGAAAATTATAGTGTGTCTAGAGCAGAGCAACAAGGATGAAGAAGGGCATCAGATCTATGTCATCAGAGGAGCAATAGTCAGAAATTAAGCTATTTAGTTGGTACCTTGTAGAGAATTAATAAATGCTTGTTAAGCAATGTATTGATTGAGAAGAAAGGACTCACAGGCAACAAAATAGTTCATCTTAAAGTATTTGAAAAATTGTCATGAACAGGAGGAATTCAACTTCTGTTTGGCCTCAGAGGGCAGTATGAAAAGCACCAGGGATGGTTCAGTTTAGGGTTGGTGTAAGGTAAAAGACTATCTGATCGTTAGAGCTCTGGAAGAGTGGGCCAGACAAGCTTGAAAGATGAAAAGGCTGAATGGCCACTTGTTGGATGTTGTTATTATGGCATATCTTATTTTGTTATGAATGTGGTTAGATGGCCACTGAGAGTCCTTCCAAGTCTCACACTCTGTGGTTATATTATTTTTCCTAAATCTTTCCTTCCTTCCTTCCTTCCTTCCTTTCTTCCTTCCTTCCTTCCTTCCTTCCTTCCTTCCTTCCTTCCTTCCTTCCTTCCTTCTTTCCTTCCTTCCTTCCTTCCTTCCTTCCTTCTTCCTTCCTTCCTCCCTCCCTCCCCTCCTTTCTCTCTCTCTCTCTCTCTCTCTCTCTCTCTCTCTCTCTCTCTCTCTCTCTCTCTCTCTCTCTCTCTCTCTCTCTCTCTCCAAAGGGAATCCTGGGCCATCACTAGTAATTCTGACTTTTGTCTTGCCTCTGGACTCTGATGACTCTAGAGGAGAGAGTAAGGCTAACAACTTTGCATAGCTCTGCCTCACTTCAATCTAATTAGTTCTCTTCCAGAAAGAGGGATGAATAACAACCACCAGAACAGATCCCTTCCAATGCTCAACTTCAGTGACTCTGTGAGTCAAAGATTCGTATATACCCTACAACCTGAAGGGCATGATCTTACTACAAGAAACCCCAGTTCTGGGCACATGTGGATCCCATATTCAGCCTTGGGGATACTGAGCCCTAAAAGATGGGATTTAGGGTTTTTTTTCACACTCTCTGGCTCATTATACCTTTACCCCCAAGGAAAAAGCAGGGGAAAAATCTTTCATGTAAAGCTTAAGTTTGGTTCATGTCTAAAGTTTTTCCAAAAGGAATCAATAGAATCTCTTCTAGAAATGTTACTCAATGTATAGTACAAAGTTGCAGTTATCATATATAGGGCAAATATTTATCTTCCACACCACAAAATAAATACATAGACACAAAAAACACAGCAGAGCATATAGATAAATACACAAAGCATAAACTACAATCTTGACCTCTTAATACATTCTCCCCAAGGTTAAGAGAACTTCCCAGAAGCCTTAAGGATACAAAGGTTTCACGGGATCACATAAAGAGATACAAGAAACACATGGAACTCATCTCCATTATACTCTCTGAGGAGGTCAGGAGCCCTGGGAGATTTGTGAGCTTACCAGACTCCTCTTCACCTTGGTCAGTATTGTCTGAATAATTCTCTCAAAGTCCATTCTCTTCTGGCCAGACAAGAATGGGTGCCTCATTTTCCAGGTGGTGGTCATCATCCCTGAGAATAACATAGCTTTACCAGTGGACCTCTCAATGACTCAATGTTTCCTCTTGAACTCATGAGGTAGCCACCATAGCTGGAAACATTTCTCTCTCATCATCAAGCAACCTCTGCTAAGGGAAAGAAAACTAAAGCAGAAAAAGCAGGCAGATTCTTAAGACTTAGACCCAGGATCATGTAGGCAGCACATGTACTCACTGCAATGCGGATACAGCCATCATTAGCTATCGCTGGGAAGGCAGAGATGAAGGGGAAGAGAAATTCCCTCTCTATTCCCATTAGAAGTCCAAGACACCATTGTTGGAGTCTTATTCAAAAGTGAGAAAGAGAAAGATAGAAACACTGTCATCTCTTTTGAAAAGACTCCTTAGAATGACTTCCAGTCTCAAAGCCTAGTTCCATTTGACACAAGCATGAAGGAACTGACTACAAGCTTCCAGCTTGGCAAGTCCTCAAGTCAGGGGCCAGAGCATGAGCCCTATGTCCTCATATAGTCTGATGATGGTCTCCATCATCACAAATCACAAATCCACAGGGCTTAGTAAGCCTTTGTACTGACATCCCAAAGTCCAAGTGATTGAACTTAGGCAGAGCCTATATCTCTCCTTCTGTGGCCAGAGCATGGATGGCCAGCACCACTAAAGATGTCTCAATCTAAGTTCCCATTCCATATGATTTGAATGATATGACTATTAAGACACTTTCTACCTTAAGACTCTAAGAACTCCTTCATTGGAAACTGAACTTATGAGCCATAATGCTGATATTCACTTGGGTGAGCTCTGCGGGCTATTATTTTTCTAGAGACCCATCTTATCAAGAACCAGAGCCTGTTAGAATTTGTTAGAATTAGAAGAGCAAGCCAAATTCTGAGGTATGAAACACAGGACAATTTATGTAATTTACCCGTAAGTGAGGTCCAGAGAAATACATTGATTCCTCCAAGGTTATTTGAATAGTACAGAGTAGAGGTAAGAATCTAGTCCCTACCTTTTGAATACAAATCTATTCTATCTCATTTGCTCATGACTGAAGGCCAAGAAGAGAAGGCAAATCCTTTTTATTGACCTTTGAATCATGAGGGGCTTTCTGTGCCCACTGTTGTTTCCATCTCATTTGTTTATTGGCTTTGATGGAGACAGATTCTCTGTAGAAGCTACAAGAATGTGGGTGAGTGGGGATATCAAAATAGATAAGGGACGTTTTTCTCCTTGCTTGAGATTTTGTCTTGGCCACATTCGTGACTTTTGCTATGTATGTAGGCCTTTCAGAGGATTTTGAGCAGAGCTTTGCAGCTATATAGCAGTGATTGAATTTAGTTCTACAGGAAATGCCATCACTAAGGTACCATTTAAGGTATCATACATTTTGTAACAAATTGCTATTGCTTCTTTAAAAAAAAAAGCTTTGGAGTAGCCAATTTGTAATCTGGGAGAGATAAAATTTTAGTCGTGAAATAGGGAGGCAGAGTGGTTCAACAGAAAGTGTCTCAACCACAGTGCCAGAGGAAGTCTGGGTATAATGGTAGTGATGATAATAACTGACAAGAGCTCTTAATCAGAGTCATATTTGTTAACGCTAGCTAGCCCTCGTATAGCTCTCTAAGTTTCACAAAGCTCTTTATAAATATCATCTTTCTTTGAATCTCACAATGACCCTGGGAAGTAGGTGCTATCATTACCCCCATTTTCCAGAGTCTGAGAAAGTTGCAGTGACTTACTCAGCTTCCATAAAGCTAGTAAGTGTTTGAGGCTGGAGTTGAACTCAGGTCTTCCTGATTCCAGAGCTAGCACTTTAACCACTGTAGCCATTAAGAAAAGAGCTAACACTTTATGGTTTACAAAATATTTGACAAATAATCTCATTTTTTTAGATAATAGTTCATCTGTTTACTATCACTATGTGACTTTGGGCAAGTCACATAACCTTTCCCGACTTCAATTTCTTCATATATAAAATATGTGTGTGTGCTTGGAGTATGTGTGGGGTGTAGAGGGTAATTTCTGAGATTCCTTACAACTTTAATCTCCTAACCCTAATTCTGAACCTTTGGGAAAGTATAACAAAATTTTGGAATTTGGTGTGAGAAGATCTGGATTTGATTCTGGGATAACTAAGGGGAGGTTCACAATGTTACTTTGGGCAAATGACTTCTTTCTGGGCCTTCATTTTTTCATATACAAGATGGTTTGAAACATAGTACCTTCAAGGTCTCTTACTTCTGACTCTTGGCATCTATGGCCTGTTTCTGAATATGGTGAATACTTCATCTTATACAATGCTTACCATATAATAGACACTTCAGAAGAGTTTGTTAGTTGAAATTAAATTGTGAGAAGTAAAAGAATCAATTTGTGTTTAATAACTTCTCAATGATCAAACTTTTGATTTATGGATAGTCTTTGAGAATTAGTGTAGCCTAATGCAGTCTTTTTTTTTTTCTTTTTTGGAGGGGGGAAGGTAGGGCTTTACATGACATGAAGGTAGGGGTTACATGACTTGCCCAAGGTCACAGGGCTAGGTTTTTTTATGGCAAGCGTCTGAGGCTGGATTTGAATTTAGGTGCTCCTGACTCCAGGGCCAGTGCTCTATTCACTGCACTACTTAACCGCCCCAAGCCTAATGGATTCTTGAAAGAATTCTGAACCTTTCCAACCACTTTGAAAAGCAATTTTGAACTAGGTAAAAATAGTTGTTCAGCTCTAAATGACCTTTAACCACAAATATATCAAAGAAAGAGGAAAAGGAACCATATATACCAAAATATTCATATGAATGCAATGGAAAACTATTGTGCTGGAAAAATAGTAAAGGCTATGATTTTAGAAAAGCATGGGAAGATTTATATGAACTGATTAAAATTGAAGGGAGCAGAACCAGGAGAAAAATATATACTGTAATAGCAATATTGTAAAGATAGTCAACTTTGAAAGAGTTAGTAACTTTGATCAACACAATGATTCACCCTATTTCCAAAGGACTCGTAATAAAACACGTTATTCACCTCCAGATAGGAAATTGATGACCTCAGGGTGCCAATGGAAGCATATCTCCTGGAATTTTTCTTTTTATTGGTTGTTGTTGGTATTGTTTTGTTGTTGTTGTTGTTTTGGAACACCTCAAATACAGAAAATTGTTTTGCATAACTGAAAAAAAGAAAGTTAATGTCCTAGAAAAAAATTCGTGTCTTTCCTGCCAACAAGGAGCAGAGAACTCTTCAAACTGGTCTTCAGACAATAGCCTGAGCCCACCCACCATTAACCCTGTCATTAGCTCTAATGTTGTAAAAAAAAACATACTGCCAAGCTAGCTGTGTGACCTTGGGCAAGTCACTTAACCCCAACTGCCCTCCAAAAATAAAAAAATTTAAAAAAAAAAACATACTGCCAATGCAACAAAAACAAAAAACTGAGTATCTGTTAATGAATGTTTTCTGACTTTCACCGCATGCAGAATTCTGGGAAAAAGCTTTTCAGCTAATCATTAGAACTACATGTTGCTGAGAAATTGCTTTGCATCTCTAATATTATAACCTGTCCTGAAAAGTGAAATTTTGGTGGCAGCAGGGATTTTTCCAACTTTAAGCCACTCTAATACAAAACAATCCATCAGGGAGAACAGAGATACCGTACTTACCATCATGTTAGTGGGGCTTTGTTTGTGCACACTTGTGGTCTCTCCTCCATTAGAATGCAGGCATCTTGAGAGTAGGGATTGGCTCCTTCATTGTAATTATATCCTCAGAGTCCAGGGCCTAGCGTAGGGCCTGGAGGGACTTGCTGATTGGTTTATTGCCATGTGAAAACTAATAAGTGTTTGTTGATTGATCGCTACATGACCAAATTAGAAGAAAGAAAATTTGAGATCTGGCTTCAAAGAATTGAGAAAAAGAGGGGGAGTCATATATAGAGAGAATCTTTTCCTGTCCAGAAAGGCAAGGTAACAAGCATTTACTGAGTGATTACTATGTGCCAGGCATTGTGTTGGGTGACAAAAAGACCATCACTCCCCTCAAGGAGCTTACATTCTAATGGAGTCCAGACAACACACCAAAGGGAGATTGTGGAGAAAGTACCTGTGATGAGGCACATGTAGAAAAGCAGTCAGAAGCAGAGAAGGGAGGGGAATGAAAGATGGTCAGTCTGGGGCCTTCTCCAAGATGGAAGCCCCAAGGAGGGACTTATCAATTGGAAAGAAGCCTTGGTAGAGATGTTGTAGAGAAAGGGATAGTCACAGATGTGTGATGATGGCAAACTTTAGATCAATGTTGAATTCCCTCCTGCTGTGCTTCTGGAGGTGAAAGGAGAATGATTAGGATCTCTGAGGCAATGGTGTGATGGGAAATATTGAGCAACCAGATCTCTGAAAATGTATGACACACTTGACAATTTAATCTACCTTATTAAATTTCCTCTTCACTTTCTTAACTCTGGACAATAAACAAAACAATAATCAAGCCTTGATTTGTGGAGGGACTTCTGAGTTATTAAAGCTTACACAGAAAAACGCATTACTCCTTATCTACCTTTTGAAAGGAAGAAAGAAAAAGAAAGAAGGAGGGAGGGAAAAAGGAAGGAGTAGAGTGATAAAAGGACAGGGGGAGGGGGAGAAAGGAAGAATGGATGGAAGGAAAGAAGGAAGGGAGAAGGAAGGAAAGATAGGAGGGAAGGAAAAGGAAGGAGCATTTATTATATGTAAACATAATCAAGTCCCTTCCATTCTTAAAAGAAAAAAATTCTCTTGACCTAGACACCCTCTCTAGTTTTTTTTTTCTATATTACTACCCACAATTATGATGAGGAGGAGGAAGAGGAAAAGAAGGGGAAGGGGGAGAGGGAGGAGGAGGGGAGGTTGAGGAGGAGGAAGAGGAGGAGGAGGAGGGGGAGGGGGAGAAGGAGGAGAAGAGGGGAAGAAGGAGGGGGAAGGGGTGAGGAGGAGGAGGGGGTGGGGGAGGAGGATAACTCGCATTTATATAATTTCCACCATGTGCCAAGGACTGTGCTAAGTGCTTTGCAAATATTGTCTCATTTAATCCCCAGACAAGCCCTAGGTTCTAGCATTTTTATTACTTTCCAGTTAAGGAACTTAGCCAGACATGGGCTATGTGACTTGTCACACAGCCAATAAAATTTCTGAGATTACATTTGAACTCAGATTTCCCTGACTCCAGGATCAGTGCTCTACCCACTGTACCAGCTGGCTGTCTTTTCTCCCCTTTTCCTGCCAAAATCCTCAAAGATTAGTTTGTCTCCTCTTGCTGACTCATGCCCTCACTTTTCAGGTTCTTGCAATCTGACTTTTGACCCAGCTTTTTACTGAAATTACTCTCTCCAAGGTTCTTGTGATTGATTAAATACCTAAATCTTAAGGACTTTTCTTTTTCCTTTGGATCTTCTAAAAGCATATATCACAGATATAAAATATTCCAAAAGTAATCCCAGCCTATATTGTTCTTCCTCTTCAGTTCTGGACCCAGGTCATTGTCCATCTGACATGAATGTAAAGATATGATAAAGCATGTAGGAAAACAAAACTAATAATTTGTCGAAATGTTTGGAATTTTAAAAAATCTTTTTTGGGAATACATTTTTTATCATAACCTGAATTTTTAACATAATTTTTAACATAAACTGAATTTCCCCCTGCATGCTTCTCTTTCCCCTTCCAGAGGGTCATCCTTTGTAATAAAGTTGTTTTGGCTTTTTTAAGAAAAAGAGGAAAAAGATTTTTTTAGTCAGAAAAAAAATCAAAACTTTGAAAAGAAGATCTGGCAATATATTCAATGATCGACAACTGCAGGCTTCCTATCTCTGAAAAGGATTGAGGTAAGTGTCTTCATGCACTTCCTTAGGGGCCATGCTTGTTTTTTGTAAGTCTGCAATATTCATTTTCTAATATTTTGTGATTATTTTTCTTTGCATTTAGAGAATGTTATTATTGTTATATAAATTGTTTTCTTGGTTATGCTTGTTTCACTTTGAATCAGTTCATGTAAGTCTTCCCATGCTTTTCTGTCTCCATTGTGTTCATCATTTCTTACAGAGAGTAATATGCCATTACATTCATATACAATATTTTGTTTAGCCATCACCCAGTTGATGGGCATCTACTTTGTTTTAAGTTCTTTATAATCACAGAAACTGCCATTGTAAAATTTAAGTCTATATAAGATCTTCCTTTTTATAAATGGCCTAACTGGGGTATATGCCCCAACAGTGGAATCTCTAAGTCAAAGTTTTTTTAGCCACTTTATTTCCATAATTCCAAAGTGCTTTCCAAAATGCTTTTAAAAATTCATAATTCCATCAATTTTGGGGGGGGGGAAATGCTTTCTTTTTATGTATTGGTTATTTCTGAGGCAAAGTTATAATCCTCCAAGATTTAAATCCAAATGTCAGTTTGATGGTCCAAAGAGACAAAAAAAAAATGTTACCAGTAGGTATTCAATGTTTCTGTCACTTTGTCAATGCAGGACCTTTCAGCACTATGCAGAACACAGCCCTCATTTCCCTTTGCATCCTGTGTTATTTGTTCACATTCTCCTATAGACTATCCCCAGAGAATTCAACCAATATTTTGGAGCTCTTTTAAACTTGTTTTGGTAGCAGTGTGAAATAGTTCTTAAACATTGAAGTCAAAGGACTAGTATGCAAATCCCACTTCTGATGCACACTGTGTGACACTGGACAAGTCACTTATTAACTTTTCTGGGTCTCAGAATCCTTTTCTGTCCCATGAGGCTATTGGACTAGAGCAGTGGTTCTCAACCTTCCTAATGCCGCAACCCTTTAATACAGTTCCTCATGTTGTGGTGACCCCCAACCATAAAATTATTTTCATTGCTACTTCATAACTCTAATTTTGCTACTATTATGAATCGTAATGTAACTATCTGATATGCAGGATGTATTTTCATTGTTACAAATTGAACATAACCCACAGGTTGTGAACCACTGGACTAGAGGCTTCTAAGGATCATTCAAGTTCTCTCATGGGTCCCAATAAAACACTTTGGCCATCCCCTGGTCCTTAACTGGACAGCTAAGTGGTACAGTGGACAGAGTACTGGGCCTGAAGTCAGGAAGACTCATCTTCATTAGTTCAAATCTGGCTTCAAATACTTACTAGTTGTGTGACTCTGGTCAAGTCACTTAACCTTGTATGCCTCAGTTCCTCCTCGATAAAATGAGCTGAAGAAGAAATGCCAAACCACTGAGTTGGACATGATTGAGCAACAACTGTTATTAATCATGTTTGCCATGTGACTGGCCCCGCATGTTTTCCAATTCTATTTTTTCCCCTTGATGAAAAATTCTCAATGGCTTTTCTCAAATACAGGTAATCATTGAAAATATACTGCAGACTACTTAAGGTAACCATGAATCTCAAAAACTATGCACCTTCTGAAAAATTGAAGGTCCAAGGAACCAGGATGTAGACAATGAGACAGAAGTGTCAGTTTCTTCCAAGAATGATTGAATATTCTGAACCATTTTAAGAATGTGGGGCTTTGAGTAGGTCCATGTTCATATGAAAAGGTCAGTGGAAAAGTGTAGTCCTCAGCAGAGACAATGAACTTGTCCCCAGGGCACTGGATGCCTAGGTTCTACTTTCCTATCCACTCATTTCCATAGATCAACTAGAAACTCTTGGTTTAAAAAAGCTAAGATGCCTTGAATCTCATAGATGTTTGATTATTGGGCAATTGGCTATTGTCTGATCATGGGGTAGCATGAAGGCTTGTACAATATGCTCATGGTTGCCATAAATTAGGATGAGATCATTCACGAAGGGGATCCAGCTCTGAATCTAAAAGAGTTGTCAAAAGAAGATGCTAACCTCTGCTCTCCTACTTCCTGCCTAGCAAGTGGCAAACCTCAGAGTTAAGGACTCTAGGGAACAGAACTGGAGAGGTTTTTGCAAGTGGTTGGTACTCTTTGTCTTTTCTCAAAAACCAAGGCAATACCACCCATATGAGTGTTATAGCTGCATCTGGAGTTGGAGGTGGTGATTATACTTGTCCGTCATGGAGCAAGACCAAGGTTTCCAGCAGATCAACCTGTCTAGCAGAGATTCCAACTCCTTTGAGGAGCAAGTCCAGCCTAGTAGAAGAGCAGCCCACCTGCCGTTCTCCCAAAAGTGAACTTCAAGATGATTCCTAGAGGACAGAACATTGAAGTTTTGCAGTTCTGGAGAGCAAAAGTATATTGAAAACTCTAGTCACTCAATACCAAATGTACTCTGTACATGTCTGACTCAATACCATTGTGCTTTAAATTTAGGTTCCTTCTTCCCACAAACATTATATGTATGTATGCATGTATGTACATGTGTGTATGTATGTATTATATGTATGTATATGAAAGTGTTCTATGCCTCATCTCATTTGGGGGGGAAGTTTCATACTGTTCTTACTATAGCAACTTAGTAAATGCTTTTACTGAAAGTAATTTAAATCTACTTCCTGATTGATAGCAAGAAATATACTGATGGGGACTTTTGTCCTTTAGCAGTAGTAGTCAGTGCTGCACTATAAAACCCTAGAATAGTCTCACACACACACACACACACACACACACACACACACACCAACTGAGGAGCAAAACTGGAGGGGAGTACCCTAAAGTAAATATTACATATTATTAACCTTATAACTTTTTGTGGATATATTCTAAGGCAGCATGACCTCTAGTTAAAAGATACTTACTCCTATGCCCAGGATGTGATAAAATTTGTCTCTACCTTAAGTGTACTAGAAAATGACATGATAAATTGCATGTGATTAAGACAACTTTCACTCTAAGTCATGTTTTCAATGGACTTTTGTTTGTTTTGCTTTTAAAGATTCCTGCCCTAGGACACTAGGATTCACAGATCCATATAATGTGGAAGCTAGGGTCTTTATTGAGGTCATCATCATAAATCCAACTTCTACAAAACAGAAATTATTTCTAATGGAATTTCCAAAGAAACATACCCACAGCATAACAACAATCGAGTGCCAAGTCATGTTTCTTTAACTGAGCAAATCAAATGTAATATTTCCTTACAGTTGAAGCCTACTAAAGAGAAGAACCCAAATCCTTGAATCTGTATTGACTTTAAATAATAGATACAAATGGTGAGATAAATAGAAACAGATTTCACTCCAATTCACACAGATTTCTTACTGTGGTTTCCCAGACTTGAGTTAGTTTTTTTTTTTCCATTGTTTTTTTTTTCATGTACAGTGGCCACACAACTTCCTGTCTTTGGAGAGATTCAGAAGCAAGACCATTCAGAAGACCACTAATGCAACCAAAGATGGGTTATTGCTGGGTTGCTATCATGTTTTCCCTATATTTTCCCTTCTGTAGGTTAATTATTCCCAGAACTGAGCATAATAGCCTAGATGCAGTCTGAGTACAGGAAAAGGACAGAGGAATTATCACAAGCCTTGGACATTTGGAGATCTTACCTGTGATTCTATTATTGTTGGTGGTGGTATTCAGTCATGTCTGATACCTTCATTACCCCATTTGTGGTTTTCCTGGCAAAGATACTGGACTCGTTTGCCATTTCCTTCAACAGCTCATTTTAGAGATGAGGAGACTGAGGTAAATAGGTGAAGTGACTTCCCCAGACTTACACAGTGAATCATATTTGACCTCAGGTCTTCTTGACTCCAGGCTGAGCGCCCTATCACCTGCAGGGCCACCTAGCTGCCTTTTTGTTATTATAGAGAACTGCAAGTGGGGAAAATTCCCACTCTAGACGGCACCTCCTTTGCAGTTTGTAATCTCAGGGAGTTGTGTGGGGCACTAAGAGAGAAGACTTGCCTAGGATTGTAGCCAGTAGGTGTCAGAATCAGAACTTGAACTCAGGTCTCATCTAAATGGAGGCCAATTCTCCATCCTTTATGCTACTCTGTGTTTCAGTTGAAGATTTTAGGTCTTTCTTGATTTAGAAAGAGAAATATTAAAAACTGTCGTGGAGGTTTTATTAACCACATCTGTGTATTCAGCTAGAGCTTAGATAAGGAAGGCCTCCATCCTGAGGGCCTTGCTTGACTCACTGGGACATCACTTTCATATGTTTTTCAATGGAGAATTCAGGGCTTCTGAGAATCTCTTTTCTCCTCAAAATCTCAGTGAATTTCCTCATCCAATAAAAGTTAATTTTATTTATGACATTACACATAAACACATGGTTGAGCAACTATGTGATTATTTGGGATGGAAAAGAGAGGAACTGTTTAGATGGTTGTTGGGAAATATAATCCAGCTTGATCGTTGAAAGAAACTTAATGCTTGAAGAATTTAGAGTTTTATTTTACATTTTTATACTGAAGGAAATTTTGAACTAAGAGCACAAATGAAGCATTTCTATATTTCATAAAGGTTAGGAATCCAATTTGTGTGTGGTAAAACAGTATTGAAAAATTGTCATTATATAATATTTATCCAATCCATAGAAATCAGTATATCTCTCCCAAGACACACCCACTTCTTTTTTTTGGGGGGTGGAGTGAGGAAGAGGAGGGAGCAAGGAGGGAATTTAAGGCCAAACCTCTATCCACTGTATCTTGCTGCCTCAGCATAACCCCACCCCCCCCCCCAGGGGTGATAAACAGGAGACTTCTGGGATTTATAGGGCAGCTAGGTGGCACAGTGGATAGAGTGGTAGGCCTTAGGAAGATTCATCTTCCCGAGTTCAAATTTGACCTCAGACACTAGCTGTGTGACCTTGGGCAACTCATGTAACCTATTTGCCTCAGTTTCCTCATCTGTAAAATGAACTGGAGAGGGAAATGGCAGACCACTTCAATACTTTTGCCAAGAAAACCCTAAATGGGGTCATGAAAAGTTGGACACTACTGAAAATGACTGGGGATTTATATTCTTGAGGGAGAAGGTAAGTAACACACTAAATCTGTACCCACGGCAGGGTCACATTGAGAAGGGACAGGGATGAGGGCTGCACCTGTTGTTGCACTGATGGAAGAAATTTTCTCTACTGATGCAAGGTCGGGTAACACTTTCTCTGTTACTTATCATCTCCAAGAGTTGTTCCAGGTGACTAAGGGCTCAGAACCATACGAGCAGTGCATGTGGGAGGTAGGACTTGAACCCAGCTGTTCTGGTTGCCAGACCAGCTCCACAATACCATGCTGATAATTAGGAAAAGTTCTTTTATTCTCATCTTCTCCAACATGATTTGACATTGAACAAAGTTGAGGATAAGATTGAAAATTAGGATGTCAAAGAATTAGAAAAATATGGGCACTACAGTTAAAGCTAAAAATCTTATTGTTTTTAAAAAAGATCACTTCTTTAGCTATTTTATCATGTCTCACTTTCTTTAACACCATTTTGATGTTTTCTTGGCTAAGATACTGGAGAGGTTTGCCATTTCCTTCTCCAGCTCATTTTACAGAGGAGAAAATTGAGGCAAATGGTGTTAAATGACCTGCACAAGGCCACATGCCTAGTGTCTGAAGCCAGATTTGAACTCATGAAAATAAAGCTTTTGTTTACTGCATTCACAGTGTTACACCAACTAAAACATCTGCCTGTCATCCTATAAACATTCTGAAACTTCTCTTCTCTCTAGGACAGAAAGCAGAGATTTTAAAGATTTGTAGTACCCAACAGCTGCTTGGCCCTCAAATGATGCATCTGGAAAAGCAAATGAACTATTAACATAAACAAAACTATTGTTTAATTTCTCCAAAGTTGAAATAAGCCAAAACTTTGCAGAAAGACATCTGAATGCCTTAGAAAGAGAGGATACTGTTCCCCCAATCCCAAGGCACAGAATCACCCAATTTGAAAGTTGGAAGAGAACCAGAAACATTTAACTTAAGTCATATACAAAAGGAATCCCCACTATAGATGGCTCATGATCATCCAGTGCATGCAAGAGGGTGGCTGCAAACTGGGATTTCCCAAAATCTGAGGCCAAATCTCCGCCTCCTCTGCTTCCCTGCCTCAGCATCCCCCATACAGCCTGAGGAACAGCCGTCTTCTGGGATGGATGGTCTTTAAGCAACTGTTTTTTAATATTTAATTGAAGACTTTAAAAACACGGGAAGCCATTGCTACTCTAGGTAGCCAATGGCCCTTTGGGAAAAGTCAAATTATTAGGAATTTTTTCCTCTCATCAAGTATGAATTTGCATCCTTACATTTTATATCTATTGCTCCTGGTTCTGTCCTCAGGGACCTACAGAATACATCTAATTCCTCCTTCCCTTAAGAACTCTTGAAATAGGTGAAAAGCGCTTTCATGTCTCCCCCTGCACTATACACACACCACACACACACACACACACACACACACACACACACACACATACACACACACAATGTTCTTTCCCCCAGGTTAAACATGCCAAATTCTTACAACTGACCTTTATATGACATGAATTCAAGGCCCTTCCGCATCTCAGCTCTGGACATGCTCCAGTTTAGAAATTCTTATGAAGCTGTGACATCCAGAACTGAATGCAGTACTTCAGAGGAGGTCTGAAGTCTGAGAAGAGCACAGAATATTGAAGCTATTATCTCCTTATTTTTGGAACCTATACTCTACTTAATGCAGCCCAGTATCAAATTAGCTATTTGGGCTGCCATGTCATCTACTGAGACATATGAATCTTGCAATCCCCTAAGATCCCCAGATCTTTTTCAGAACTGATGGCTACCTATGCCTCCATCTTATATTTGTGAAGATGATTTTTGTACCCCAATGCTGGAATGTACGATGCCTACTGAATTCTCTCTTATCAAATGTAGCCCAATGCTCTATCCAATATAGATTCTTTTGGATTGTGATTCCGCCTTCTAGTATTCCTCTATATCTGATCTGTCCAGCCTTTGAGTAATCTATCTCCTCCTCTTGTCTGGCATTTACACAGCACTTTAAGGCACACACACATGTGTATACACACATGTGTATACACATACATATATGTATACACATATATATATTGTGTATATATATATAAAGAGAGAGAGAGAGAGTGAGAGAGAGAGAGAGAGAGAGGGAGAGAGAGAGAGGGAGAGAGAAAATGGAGATAAGACAGAGATAAAGGTGTTTCCTACCTCCCAGGGTATCAGGATCAAATCCTCATAATACATAATCCCAGAAGGTAGGTGTTATCTTTCTCTCCATCTTATCTCTCCATTTTACAGATGAAGAAAATGGCATAGAGGTTAAGTTATTTAATCCAGGTCACTCAACTAGTCAGAATCTGAAGCAGGATTAAAACTTTGCTTTTTGGCTGCCTACCATTTGAAAATTTAATGAGCATGTGCTCCACACCATTGTCCAAGTCATTAATAAAAATGTCTAGCAGCATATTGCATACACACATATATCCATGTTATATCTATTATATCATATATTATTATATATATCCATGTTATATCTGTTATATCACATATGTTATTACATATATCCATGTTATAGCTATTATATAATATATTATTACATATATCCATGTTATGTCTGTTATATCATATATAATTATATATGATATGTATATATGTGTATATATACATATATATGCAACATATATGTATATATACACATATATATACATACCCATGTTATATCTCCTGTGGCACTCCACTGTGCAGCTTGTGCTACATTGACATGACACCCTTAGCAGCTAGTCTTCTAGTCTAGCCATCTGGCAAGTTCTGAATCCACATTGTTATATTAATGTCTACAAGAACAGCCGGAGATTCTTTACTAACAGCATTACCAAAATCATGGTTAAGTCTCTACAGAATCTCCCTTACCTCTTAGTTTAGTAATCCTTCAGTAAAGGGAATGTGAGAGTCTGGCATGTTGTCACTTATCCGCAATGAAGCCAAAATGGCCCTTCATAATCCCTACTTTACTTTCTAGATATTTTCCTCCCATTTTTAATGATCCATTATCAGGAACTGAAGTTGAACTCACAGACCTAGAGTTTAGACTTCATCCCCTTTCCACTTATGAAAATTGGGATATTTGCCTTTCTCCAATCTTATGAGACTTCTTCCACTTCCCATTATGCTCCAGATATCATTGACAGTGGTTCAGCAATCACACCTTCTTGGCTCTTTAAAATTATGAGGATATAGTTCATTGGTACCTGGTAATTGAGGCCATTGAGGTATTCTTTTACTATCCCCTTACTTGTTCTGGGTATCAGCTTTCTGACTGTCATGTATATTCTGTTCATTTCAATGTAAAGACCATTCTCCTCTACAGCTGAAGCAGAGGCAAAGACTTGAGCAGCTATAACTTATCCCTCTTGTCAGTTATTATCATCCCATCTACACACCTCTCCCAATCATCATATCACTTCTTCTTTTTTGCTTTTTGGAGGGGGGAGGGCTGGGCAATCGGAGTTAAGTGACTTGCCCAAGGTCACACAGCTAATAAGTGTTAAGTGTCTGAGGTCGGATTTGAACTCAGGTCCTCCTGACTCCAGGGCAGGTGCTCTATTCATTTGCGTCACCTAACCACCCCATCCTATCACTCCTTTGAGCCTCCTTTTTACTCTCTGTATGGTTTTTTTTTTAAAAACCTTGTTTTGTCTTTCACTTTCCTTCCCAGTTTTAGGTCATTCTGTTTTAATATAATATTTCTCCCACTATTTCTTTAGGGCAATGCTGTGTTCCTATACTCATCATTTGTTACTTGGTCATACATCTGTCTTCTGTACATTTGCTTTTTCTTCTAAGCTGATTGATGAGTCCCAGTACATCTACACTGATCTCTTCAGACAAAGCCCATTTTTCTTCTTTATTTGAATTATTTTCCCTTGTGTCTACATTATTTCACCTGGAGTATTTCCCATCTCTCCTGGACTAACTTTTCCCTGAAACACTTTCCCATGGGATCCTGCCTATCTATGCACAGAACTCTTAGAAGTCTGCTTTCCTCAATTCTAGGGTGTATGCCAAACTGTACCCAACTTTCCTCTCCTCTCTTACAGATGCTGGGAGGGCGTGGCCCCTCCTCCATAGATCTCATTTCCACTCCAGAAGCCAACTCCTCCCTGTTAGTGGCATCAGAGCCAGAGCAGGATTTCCTCATCTTTGTTTCTCAACCAAACAATTTTTTTTAGGTGGGTCAAATAGAAGGTATGAATGATTGAAATCTCTCATGCCTCTATGCCCAGCTTATGATCTAATCCCATATTCCACATGTATTTCCTATTCATGTTCAGGTACTTTGTGGTCTACTCCATGTCAAAAATCAATTCTGTTTCTCCCTCTTTTAAACTTCATTCAAATACTGATGTTTGCACCCCCCTGATTCATACATTTCCTTATTTGAGCAAGCCTTCTTAATATATAGTTCTTCCTTATTTGCTCCTTCTTTACCTATCCTGCTTGTTTTGAATATTGCATAGCCATCCAGAGTATGGGGCCCACCAAGTCTCAGGGATATCCTGAGGTCAAATGTGCCCTCCAGTCTGAGGACTTCTAGATTCTCTTGTTCATTACTTAAAGCTTGGGGACTCATTGTGCAGAGGTTCTTAAAGCCATGAGTTTGGCTCCTGCCTCTATTTTTTTTTTAACTTTGTCTTCTGTGAATTTGTGGAAGGCCCAATTCTTTTTCTTTTTTTGTACTTATTTTTTATGGCATCTACCTTGGTGTGTACACATATGTAGTTTTCTCCCTCTACCACCGTTTTTATTTTAAAGTCCTTCTAATTAGATTTGTAGCACCCTTGGCCAATACACTTGCCAGAATTTTTATGCCTTGTTGATGGAGTTATGAACTGGTCCAACAATTCTGGATCACAATTGGCAAACAAAACGCTATCAAAATGTGTTTACCCTTTGACCCAGCAACACTACTACTAGATCTGTATTCCCAAAAAGATCAAAGAAAAAGGAAAAGAACCTATGTGCACAAAAATATTCACAGTAGCTCTTTTAAAGGTAGCAAAGAATTGGAAATTGAAGTAATATTCATCAATTAGGGAATGACTAAACAAGTTATCATATGATTGTGATGGAGTACTATTGTGCTGTAAGAAATTATGAAGGGGGGGGTGGCTAGGTGGCACAGGTCCTGGAGTCAGGAGGACCTGAGTTCAAATCCGGCCTCAGACACTTAACACAAAAACTAGTTGTGTGACCTTGGGCAAGTCACTTAACCCCAACTGCCATCCAAAAAGAAAAAGAAAAGAAAAAAAAAGAAATTATGAAGGGGATGGCTTCAGAAAAACATGAAAAGACCTCTATGAATGGATATAAGGTTGAGTTGGAGTCAAGTTGATGTAGAATTGAGAGTATACGGGAGTTCATTATGCACAGGAACTGTGAAAGACTTGGCTACTCTGATCAATACAATGATCAAATCTTTGATTGGAATCAAGACAATTCCAAAGGACTTATGGTAAAGTTAATGCTGTCCACACCAGAAAGAGAACTTTAAAACTCAGGACAAATTAAATATAATCTTCTCACTTTCTTTATTTTATTTTTTTAAAGTATGGTTAATATGGAAATATGTTTTGCATGATTTCACATGTATAACTAATATATTGCTTACCTTCTCAGAGGGGGAGGGAGAAAGAATTTGAAACTCAAATTTTAAAAAGAAAAGAATGTAAAAGATAAATAATATTTCTAAAAGAGCCTATTATGTGTCAGGAACTGTGCTAAGCACTGGTTAAGGATACAAATAGAAATATGTTCCCTGCCCTCAAGGAGCTTACAATCAAATGGGGGAAGACAACACACAAAAAAAAGAAAAGCTGAATGTGGGGAGGCCAATATTTACTGGGCACACAGGTAGGGAAGAGAAGTCAAAGAAATCCAAATTAAGTTCAACCCAAGAAGTAAAAAATAAAACACTGAAACTGAATACAGCCAGAGAAGTTGAAAAAGTCCAAAATGAGTGCTACTGGGGAGGGGGGCGGGGAGAGATGAGATGTCTTTAACTTTAGTCTTTTTAGATACCCCTTAATCATCCTTGAATCTTCTTCTAAGTTGGAAGTTGAATCTAGACTAATAGCTGGATCTGAAAATTGACTTACTTCAAATTTTCTCAATTACTCTCCAATTTTGCCAAATTTTTCTCCCCATATTCAATATCTATCCCACTTAGCTAATTCAAGCCTCTGCAAGTCACTCACACAATTTTCTGCTTTGGGGTTCAGGCTCTTCTCTCTTACTTTTTCATGACTTTTTTCCCCATTGAAGTTGGAAGTAGAATTGGAACTCCAGAGAAGCCAAATTCTGTGACCATTTTCTCACCTACCATGCTGCCACTAGTGGCTCAGAGACTATGCCTTTGAAATAGGCCTTTTTATTTATTTATTTTTTTATTGTTAATGTATTTTTATTGACTTGTTTGTTTAGTTTTAGTTAACAAGATTCACTTTGAGAATCACTTGAGTTTCAGATTTTTCTCCCCTTCCTCCCCACCCCCAACCCCGCCATAGTTGCATACAATCATGTATAGGATCTGCAAACTTTTTCACATTGTACAATAGTCTGGTTGTATAGGTGTTGTAGCCAATGGAGTTAACAATGAGAAAAGAAAAACAAAAAACCAAACATAGAAAAGAATGATAGCATGCATTGCTCCAGTCTCCATTTTAAACTCTGGTCTTTCTGGATCTTTCTCTGAATGTAGATATCTCCTTCCGTCCTGAGACTTGTAGAATTGTCTTTTAACTGCGCATTGATGAGAAGAGTCCAGTTTTTCAAAGTTGGTCATCACACATAGGATGTATCTGTGACTGTACAAATTTTTCCTGGTTCTGTTCTTCTCACTCAGCATCAATTTGTATAAGCTTCTCCAGGTAATTATGAAGTCCATCTCCTTCCCATTTCTTATAGCACAATAGTATTCCATCACATTCATATACCATAACTTGTTCAGCCATTTCCAGTTTTTTTCCACCACAAAATAGGCCTTTTAAAAAAAATCTGGAACTTCTGCCCTGGGACCCCACTGTCCTGAATGGTGAGAAAAAATGACCTGACCAGCCATTTGAGGCGAGCCTCCACCGCACTTCCTTTTGTCCCTTATATCCCAGCTGTCTTCTCAACAGCTCTACCCCGGCGCCAGTTTGACAACTATAAGCAGACCGCTTTTCAATTTCTCTTTAAAGGGTTCTTTCCACGTACCCCTAGAGGCTCTTACTCACCAGCCCTATTACTTTATGGACCAAAGTGATCCTTTCTGGTCACTTCCCCTGTGCGTGTTTCTCCCTCGTTAGGACACAGGTTCCTTGAGGGCAGGGGCGGTCTTTGCTTGTTGGATCCTTGCTCTTCAGTACAAAATATAAACATCAATAAACTCGTTTTCACTCATTCGTCCTATCGCGCAATATAGCACGTCCATTCATCCTTCAAATGGCCAGCAAAGGGCTTGATATGTGTGTGCTTCAGAAAGCATACCAAAGCACCAGACAGAAGAGGGTCAAGATGGACAAGGAGAGCAGGATTCCGAAAGTCGACCGCAGTGAAGGCTGTGTGGCTTAAAACTGATCTTGGAATGATGGGCGCAGTCATGGCAGAGAAGTTCTACAGCAGAAGGTGTCGAGTGCATCTTCTACCTAACTTCCTTATTTTGTTAGTGAAAAAACTGCAGCTTAGGGAGGTGAACAACTTACCCATTTCTCATAAGCAATAATGCTAGCCAGCATTTCTATGGCACTTGCAGGTTCGCTGTACAAATACCATCTCATTTTAGGGTCCCAATAACTCTGGAAAGCACATGCTATTGTCATTCTCACTTTACAGATGAGGAAACTGAGGCACACAGTGATTCAGCACCCTAGTGACTGAGGCTAGATCTGAACTCACATCTCCTTGACCACAGGACTAATACCCTAGCCAGTGCACCATGTAACTATCTCAAGAAAAAAATCACAGAACTGGGATCCTGTCGTCTGATAATCCTCCCAGAGTTGTTTTGAGAATCACTTGTGAGAGTGTATGTCAATGTGTCCAACAAAGGTAATAGGATATCATGGTTCTCGGGCAAAGGGAATCTTCTCCTTTATAATTGGAGCCAAGGAAGAGAGGAATAAAAAAAACTCACAAATACTCCTTTAAAAAGTAAGCCTGTGTTCCCCTCCTTTAGCATTTTTCAGCATCCTCAGATCTACTCTTTATTTATTTTTTTGGCCCAGTTTCTGGTGCTAAATCGAGGTGGAAGGCTGAGCAGTTAGAGGGCCTGGTGATTTTGGTGCATGCTTTAGAGAAGAGGAGAAAGGTAGTCTGGGCAAGAGAGTTCATTAATGTCTTCCTCCTCTTATACAGGGCTAAGGCTCAAAGGAGCGAGGAAATAACTAACATGCCTCCCTCCCTCTCAGGATTCTATTTGTCACCGCTGGACTGAGTATAGTACTTCATCTTCTTTTTTCCCTGTGATTTTCAAAACATCAGGGGAATTGACATGATGGCTAAAATTGAGACAAGAAAGAAAATAACAGTGTTCTGGATACTGAAGCTGGCCTCTTTAGAGTTGAGCAGAGACACTGGAGGGATGCGAGGAAATGTTTCCCAAATACCATGTTTGCCCAAGAAAATGAATTCAATTCTTTAAGGGAGAATAACTTTAAAAACAAACAAATGAGAATGACAGCCAAAGCAACCACAAAATCCATTCTGGACCCATTAGTAATAGTTAAAGGAAGTAAGTGGAAAGAGCCTTTCTGGTTAATTCAGTTCAACAACTACTCCTTAAGTATGTGAGAGGGTAAGAGACAGAATGATATGGCGACTAGAGAGCAGACCTCAGGGCGAGGAAGACTTGAGTTCAAGTCTAGTATTTGACGAGTAATAGCTGTGGAATGTTGATACTGTCGTCTATCCTTTTAATTCTCTAGAAAATGCTCTAAGACTGTGCTTGCAGAGAAGGTGCCAACCTTCCTCATCACAGAGTTCCCTATGTGGAGTAAATCACATATTTTCCTAGCCTTGTGCTAGGTTTGGGAAATAGAAAGATGTGATGGAAGTATTCAGAGAAATTTCCCACCTCCAATCACCTCTGGCTAGATTATACTCCATAGACCTGGACTGCTCCTGGTGCCATATGTACTTTAGTGACATGTTCTCCTTGACCCTTTCCAATGCGTGACATGTGCTAGATCAATGCTGAAGTGCTTAGTAGCCTGGAACAATGTAATATGTTAGGAACTATGGTTACTTTACAAAGGATGGGATGGTTTTACTCTTCAGAAGGGAAGGAGTTCATTAGATATCCAAATAAAAGGGGTTATTTTTAATCACATTTTATGGTCTACAAGTGTTTTATTGAATTCTAATACCAAACCTGAATCACTGACTGCCCTGAGCTAGGCATGCTCCAGAATTTATAGTAATCCTCAAATCCTTGTGAGAGCAGCAGGATGAAAAGGTCACATCGAAGACATTTGAACATGAAAACAATGAACTCTCTCCCTCACACACACTCTCTCTCTGCCTCTCCCTCTCTGTCTCTCCCTCCATCCCTCCCTCTCTCTCTCTCTCCCTCTCCCCTCTCTCTTTCTCTTTCTCTCTCTCTCTTTCTCCTTATCCCCAGCAGAAATGATGACTTTTCACACGTGATCACTGGAGTAGGAGCTTCTCTAGATGAGTCGATTTTGGGATCTTGATCCTTTGGTGAACTCTTCTGTTTTGTGTTTCTTTACCTGAATATAGGTGATTAAACAGCAGTCTTGAGAAGGACATTCATTGACAATCTTGAAAGCAATCTCATGAGTTCAAGAGGTGACGAGCTCCTAGTCTCTCAACATGCTAAAAGTGGTACCCCTTTGGTTACTATCACACTTTCTGGAGGAGAGGGTGGCCATGGACAAGAAGAGGAAGCCAACCCTCAGCCTGGGTGCCTGAAGATATAGACCTTAAGAGAGACAAAGCAGAACCAAGACAAGAGTGAAAATCACTTTAGCAGTTATTCAAAATACTTCAAATTCTAATGTTTGACCTATCAAGCCCCCCAAAGAGTATCCCACTGGATGTGGCATTACTTCATGACTAAGTCTTTGTCAATAGGTGCCTTTGAATCTTCTGTGGTTTTAGCATCTCTTTTGTGTGGAGGAAGTCAATAATTATCCCCTATCTAACCTATGAGAGTTGTCTTCTATCTAATAAAACTGTTTAAGTACATTGAATACTTTTTCACTTCCTTTAAGGGAGAGCCCATGAAAATATGAGCCAAACTTCAACTTTAAAGGAATTTCCATGAAGTTCCAGTGTGGAAGTGTAAAGAGACAGATCATCCCTCTTTTTAAGGGCCAGGCTCCCCTAGGTTTGAACCTACTCTACATTCATGTGTCCAAAACCAGGGCCCCTTGAGAGTAACAGAGAGAGCTTCCCATACTCCCTGGACCCAACAGTGCTACTCAATTATTACTAAGGCAAAAATGAAATAGTCTTTGCTTTCAAGCAGTTCTCATTCTACCAGAGGAACCAGCATAAAAGCAGATGCGTAAATAGGTCATTTGAGGAGGGAGAGAGGAGAAACAACTTAAGGGATCAAGATTGGTACCCCATTGCAGTGGAAAGTAATCCTCAGTTCTGGAAGACTATGTCAGGGTTTGACCACCCAGGATTCTGTTTTGGTCACAGCAAACTCATGAGCATTACCTGCTCTGCTGCTATGAATACTACTACTAGCTACTACTAGCTGGCCAACCAGCTAGCTAGGAGCTATTGCTAATCACTAAGGCTTCAGATTTACAATTTAGCAAGCATTTTCATTAAAATGTATAGTAAATAACTCATAGCCATGTTTCTCTCTACAACATTTTTTGTATATCTGAGTGCAACTGAGAACCTGCTTCTTTTACGGATGTTTTCATTGAGGCTTATTTTTGCCTGAGACCAGAATACAGTTATCATGGATGTAAATCTCTAATAAAACTGAATTGCCCTTATTATATTTCAGAGTCTTCCACATACCTTGTCCAATCTCACAGTTTTTCTTTTTTCTTTTCTTTATCCTAGCCCTTCTCTGTGTTTTTGAGTTGTCCCCATGGAATCTAGGAGAAAAAAATTCCATTAAAGAGAAGAAAAGTCTCCGTGCTAGATAAATATCTGTCATGAGAAAAGACTAGTCTGCTAAATATATTACTCACCAAAAGCCATGTTTTCATTCTCACTTCTTGCCTATCACTTCCTTTTCTCCCTCTACCTCCATTGGTTCTCTAAAGATTGACCATTTGACTTGCCTTCTGCATAATTTCACTGCAAGGTGAGACATTCATTCTAAACACGGAGTCTCAGGCCTTCAATTTGGGAAGAGTTCTTTGACAGAAGGAAATTGTCCAGGATGATAGAACAGAGCACTGGCCATCCCCAATTAGTAGAAGCTGGCTGTTAGAACTGTCAGACTGTCAGGTTTGCCATAAAATTCTCCCCAGCTCTGAAAATGGCAGGTTTTCCAGGGGGAAAAACCTCAGATTTGTAATTCTCAGTCTTCAACTCTCAGGACATCTAAATGGTTTTCTCAGTATACCATTTTTACAGCTGTGCATCCAATGGCCATTTAGTCAACTTTTCAATGATAGAGAAAATGTCAAGAGAGTATACTAGGGAGGTAGAATGAAGGCAGGAAAGAAAAGTACCATGCCTGGGATCCAAAACCTTGTATTTACAGAGTCATCTAATGAAGACTGACTGCACTTTAAACACCAGACTGTGGTCAAACATTTCACAGAGCCTGTCGCCTTCATCAGGGCCAGAGCAGACCCTGGGGCTGAAAATGTCCAAAGTGTTGTATATATTTGAGATGCCAAATCCTACAGGCACTTAACACGTTTTAAATACATCTGGGAGGCACTAAATTACTACGATCCCTTTAAAAAACACAACGCACTTCAGTTCTGTGGGAAACCTGAAGCCAGCTTGTCTGAATTTTATGAGGTTCTGTTAAATCGAGACAAAGAAAAAAATCAAACCAGAGAGTTAATTTGTTACAATACTCCAAGCTGTTCTTTTCTTATTTCTTTTTTTTTTTTCCTAGCAGGCTGTCTCCACACAGGGTGGTAGGCAGTTTTAAACTTTGTTTTGTTGGGGGCTTGTAGGGGCTGCCAAAATGCCACTCTTTCCCTCCAGGGCAGCCTGTTCTTGGTTGAAATGGATAAAGGGATGGTGGCATGGCAGATCACTTGGGAATGTGACCACTCACCCATATGAGATGCTTGAACTCCCCAGAAGGCCAGAGACTCTTCCTGAGTGGTCCTCATTGAAGGAATGAAAAGCATTTAGTAAGTACTTACTACTATATGCCAAGCATAGACAGTTAGGTGGCTCAGTGGATAGAATGCCAGGACTGGAGACAGGAAGACTCATCTTCCTGGGTTCAAATCTAGCTTCAGACACCTACTATCTGGGTGATCCTGAGTAAGTCACTTTACCCCGTTTGCCTCAGTTTCCTTATCTGTAACATGAGCTGTAGAAGGAAATGGCAAAACACTCCAATATTTCTGCCAAGAAAACCCCAGATGGGGTCACAAAGAATCAGACAGGACTGACCAAAGACAAAGATATGCTAAGTGCTGTGCTAAGTCTAGCGGGGCTTAAAATACAATAGTGAGCCAAGTCCTTGCATAAAAGGTTTGCATTCTATTGAGAGAGACAACATATAGAAGAGAAAGGAAGACAGTTTCATGTAGACAGTCGATGGATAGTGAATGGAACAAGAGAACGCTGTGAACAGGAATAGCAATATTGTTTTAAGAATGACTGAGGGAATAAGTCATTTCGACTATTTAAAATACCCAAATTAACTGTAATGGACATATGAAGAAGGATCCTATCTGCATCCAGAGAAAGAGCTGATGATAAGAAGTATGTACAGAATAATTTATACACATATTTGCATCTAATGGTGGCTATCTTTAGGGTGGAGGAAGGAAGAAAAAAAGGGGGAAAAATTTACATGATGAATTTATTATATAATTAAAAAGAACAAGATGCACACAATGGATTTTCAGTTTCATGTACAATCATCTTTTTTATTATACTATGTTATGAAAATTCTTGTTTTATTCCATAAATCAAAAATTAAACAAATGTGAAGAATAAAAAAAGGTAGTCCATTGACATGCCCTTTCCAGACACCATGGTGTGTTGATTTGATTGCAATTCAAAGTACAAGAGACAAAGTAGATTGGAATGAGGCTGGGGGGAGGAGGAGGCAGGGAAACAGGTCCAAAAATGGCTGGGGAAGGTAAGGAGGCATCGTCCCAGGGAATACTGTGCGGAATGGCTTGCTCCCTCAGAGGCCCTCCAAATCTCTGGAGGTCCAGTTTGGACAGTTGGTGTGGGAGCAGGCAGCAAGCAGCAGGCTGGAAAATGACCAGGGTGAAAAAGAGGATTTAGGGTCTCTCCAAGTGCCAAGTGCATCCTCTCAACCTGGCCTCTGTATGTCAGTGCTGGTGACATAACTCTGACACCCGAAATGTTATGTGCCCCTTGTTCAAGAGTGACATGTAGCATGCCAATTCCCTAGCCATCACTCTCCCTTATGATGGAGGTCTAGGGAGTAATGGGTGTTTGAATCCTTGGGACAATAATTCCTTCAAAAGTTTTCAAAACACTATTTGTTTCATTATTAGCAAGATGACCTTCAAGAAGAGCTAGACTATACTTTTGTAAAACCTTAGCCAAGGGAAGGTACTTTAGGTATAGCTGTTCATCCTTCAATCTCAAAAAGAACTAAAGACATTACAAGAGTGATGTCTTGACTAGAATGAATTGGATTTAAGTGAGGCAGAGTACAAAGTCATCAGCCTCACTCTCTCCTCCAAAGTCATCATAGTTCAGTGGCCAGGCATAAGTCAAGATGACTGTCAATGGCCCAGAATGCAGTAGTGGACCTTGGCATTTTGAAGCTGAGACCTTTCCCATGGTTCAGTTTGTCTGAGGCAGCACCCATTCAGTGATTCTAGCTCATCTTCACAAAAGTATCCATCTGGGAAAAAAGATTCTCAGAGTTTCTGGCCAAAACAGAAAACAATTGCTATTTACACTCATTCACTCATCAAAACCCAAATAATGAACAAGAGAGGCTGGGGCAAGGACCTATTGTTGGCTAATCAATGAAAGCCAGAGTGATCTGGGTTTAAAAGCATAGTCAAATAGCTCCATTTGAATCACAATGGGCTTTTTCAAAGCTACAGTTCAAGAAATTGTATATGAAAACTACATAAGACAAAAGCTTTTTGAAAAAAATCACGGAATAAATAGATAAGGAAGAAGATGTCAAGATATCACACAAAGTGTAAGTAAGTAAAATTATATTTCTTTAGAGAGACCACACACATGTAAGGGTATGACTCCCCATGTACACAGAGGAGCAGTAGGAGGAGGAGGAGGCCCATTGGGTCCCCAGGAGGCAGCTACTACTACTCACAAATTGTTGTTCATCCTTCCTTCTTGAAGAGGATCAATGACATCATAAGGTGATGTCACGACCTGGGGATGAATTGGATTTAAGTGAGGCAGACCTTTGTGATGTTATCAGCCTCACTCTCTCTTTCAGGGTCATAGGAACCCAGTGGGAAGACAAAAGTTAAGATGACTGACAATGGCCCCCAGAAGACAAGGTTTTAGCTGAATCTTGAAGGACATAAAGCATGTTCTCTCTAATCTTAGTGTGTCTCCTAGAGCACTGAGAGGCCAAATGACTTTTCCAGAATCACACAGACAATGCAATGCATCAGAGGTTGAAGTTAGGCCTTTTTGGCTCAGAAGTCAGCTCTCTTCACCTTCCACCATAGTGCCCCTAGGTGTACTCATGTAGATAGGTTTACAAGACAACTAGTACCTACCTGAAAGGACAAGTCTTAAAATGCTATATAAGTTAACTCTTATTATATTATTGTGATCACCTCCATTTTTCAGCTGAAGAAACTGAAGCTCAAGGGAATACAAGTTATTATTAAAGGCTAGAATACAAGCTCTGGCAGATCTCAACAAAATCAGGGTTCAGATATGGGCTCAAGGACAACACTGGTACAACCCTTATATGAGGACCAGAGCATCTCCTTTAAGAGAAGGAGGGGACTATCATTTATTTCTTGCCTACTATGTGTCAGGTATTGTGCTGAGTGGTTTATAAATGTTACTTCATTTATTTGTCATAAAAACCCTGGGAGGTAGATGCTATTATGATCTCCATTTTACAGTTCAGGAAACTGAGTCAGGGAAAGGTTAAGCCACTTGTTCAGGTTCAATAGATGGTTAGTAAGCTGACCTTGATAAGTTTTTTGTTGTTCAGTTATTTACAGTTATGTTTAACTTTTTGTGAACCATCTGAGGTTTTCTTGGCAAAGATACCAGAGTAGTTTGCCATTTCTGTCTCTAGGTCATTTTATGGATGAGGAAACTGAGGTAAACAGGGTAAAGTGACTTGCTATTAAGTGTCTGAGGTCAGGTTGAACTCTTCCTGCCTCCACGCCCTGTACTCTGCCAACTGGGGTGCTACTAGTTGTCCCACATTAACAAGATTAATAAGTAGCTAAGGTCTTAGATTTAAATTTAGGTCCTCCTGAAGCTGATTCTAGCCACTGCATCATCTAGTCTGCTCAGAATCTTAGAGCCAGAGTATGCCTCAGGTAATGTATTCTATAGACAAATTCACCCACAAAGATTGGTTGAAAAAGCACAAAAGTGCATCTGAAGAGGGAGTATTCCACCAAAGAAGTACTGATGAGGTGTAGGCTCTGGGGACCCCCACCCTTTTGAGCTCTACTTGAATCTTTGAGGTACATACTCTGGGAAACCTCTTGAAGTCTGATTGAATCTTCAGGAGGCAATTGCAGAGGCCATAAGTATTTCATTGTGGTGGGGCCCAAACCTATTATTCTCCATTGTCCATCTGCTTCCCACCATTGAGCCTATCAAAATACCAATCTACTCTTGCATTGACTTCATTAACTCCACCTGAAGACCCTCCCCAAACTCATTACTGGAGTCTGAACATTGACCTCATACTGGAGTCTGAATTCATTGGCTCCTCCTGAAGACCCTCCCCAGGCTACTCCTCTGAACCACCCCTCCCTAGATTACCCCATCTTCCCTCCACATGGTGTGAGAGTGCCATAGATTTTTCTAGCACAGACTTACTCTGTGTGAAAGCGCATTGGAATAGCTTAGCACAGACTTACTCTGTAACAGTCTACCCCATATCTTTCAATAAACTTTACTTTTTCCTTGGCTGAGAAGACTTGAGTGGAATTCTTTCCTCAGGACCCGGCATGTTGGTATTTTGGGGTCTCAGGCAGCCCTAACCCTCTTTGGGCTCCTCTTCAGTACCACATTCTTTAACCATTGAAGCAATGTTCAAAATTGCATCAAAATTCCCATATTTCTGCCCTGACTAGTTCTGCTCCTAACCATACATTATGAAAGATCCCTGGATTTCAAGCCCAATGACCCTAGTCCAAATGTCCCATTGGATATGTGACTTTGACCAAGTGTCTTTATCTGTGAAATGGGGAAATGTGACTAAAGACCCTACCAGCTCATCTCTAATCCTAGGATCTGGTAATTGGGAATAACGTCAGTTATTCAGTAATCTGGATATTAAAAGTCAGGAAGCAATTAACATCTTGAGGGCATAATGCTTTCACCCTCAACTTTCCATTTAGCTGAAACAAATATTAAAAACAAAAGGATAGTGGAAAAATATTGTGAATTTTTGTTGATTGAAATGTTGATCATAGGTTTAGAGCTATCAGGGACCAAAAAGACAAAAGTCATTCTGTTCATTTTATAGATGAAAAAACTGGCAAAGAGCGATGACCTATTCAGGGTCATATAGGTAGTAAGTATCTGAGATCTCTCCTGTCTCTAAGCCCAGCACAATATCCACTATTAGACATTGCCTTAAAATCTGACTATGTAGGCAACTCAGATTGTCAAGAAATAGGTTTCCAACAGCACAGTGGATGGAATGCCAGGCCTGAGTCAGGAAGACTCATCTTCCTGAGTTCAAATCTGGCCTCAGACACTAACTAGCCATGTGACCGTGGACAAGTCACTTTGAAGAGGAGCCCAAAGAGGGTTAGGGCTGCCTGAGACCCCAAAATACCAACATGCTGGGTCCTGAGGAAAGAATTCCACTCAAGTCTTCTCAGCCAAGGAAAAAGTAAAGTTTATTGAAAGTTCAAGTTCACCACGTGGGGTG
>CM053601.1:6513640-6546105 GCA_028646575.1 Pseudocheirus occidentalis
TCTAAGCTATCTCATGGCGCTCTCACAGAGCAAAGTCTATACCAAACTATTCCATGGCGCTCTCACACCACATGGAGGGAAGATGGGGTTCTATATACAATAAGGTTGTGGGAGGAATCTAGGGGTGGTCCAGAGGAGGAGATTGGGGAGGGTCTTCAGGAGGAGTCAGATGAGGTCAGACTCCAGTAATGAGTGGTTCAGGGTGGGAAGTTGCTGGAGGCTACCCGGAGACCATAGACAGTGGTGGGCCAGGCCAATTCAAGGGTGGGAAACTATTGGAACAAAGCAAGCTAAAGACTTGGGCAGAGCCCCATGACCGCAGGCAAATGTCTTCCCTGGGAAGGTTTACTTTCCCAGAGCTAAAGAATCAAGGAGAGCTCAAAAAGGGGGGAGGGGTCCCAGAGCCTACACCTCATCAACTTAACACTGTTTGTCTCAGTTTCCTCATCTATAAAATGACCTAGAATAGGAAATGGTAAAGTTGCCAAAAAGAAACAGAACATGGTCATGAAGTGTTGTGTTGTAAGCCAAGACTTTCAGGGTCCTTGGCCACATAGCTCCCCAGTTCTACAAAGGTCATTAGGCAGATATGCAAGGAAAGTATAATCTTGTTGGGTGGATGCTCTCTTTGGTTTCATGAATATCTAAAGAAAGTACTGAGTTAACTTGCAAGTCTTGATTATAACACGCTGTTTGTGCCCCTGGACATGGTCCTAGGATAAAGAGCTTAAGGAGTGATTGGCTTTGGGCTGGGGTAGAGAAAAATTAAGACCAAGGGTGGTTCCTTGCATTCTGCTAAGGGTATATAAACGTTGTATTTTCCATGTATCTTTTGCTCTGTATGAAATAGGTCTGCAATAAACAGACTATGGAATACATCCCCATCTCTCTCCCTCTTTCTTATTTCAGCTCTCTCTCTCTCTCTCTCTCTCTCTCTCTCTCTCTCTCTCTCTCTCTCTCTCTCTCTCTTTCCTCCTCTCTTTCTCTTTCCCTTTATTTCACTCAGCTGGTAGCTAGGCCCAGACTTCCTAGCTGCAGCGGTGTCGGCCATAACAAAAATGTCTGAACAACAACAGGTTTCTGATAGATTGTTATATGAAGGCAGATGTCAGCCAAAGGCCCTTGGTTAATTGAAACCCCAGCTCTGCCAGTAGTTTCCTGCTGTGTAGCTCAACACCATTCTGCTATCTCTGAGGATTTCAGACACCTGAAGAACAGAGAAAATTGGGCAACTTCGATAAGAACTTACAAGATTAGCTCCGAAACAGGCCAATAGATTCAGAATAATAAGAGGTGGGAAACCAGCAAAACAATAAGAAATACTGACTCCTTTGTCCCCTTCAGACGGCCCAAGGTGTGTGACTCACATCTCCTCATTTAGGCCCTGAAAAAGACACAGAATCAGAGAGAGGCCCTATGGCTCTTCCTTGTGATCGAGTCATTCCATTAACAAGAGCATTTAATGTACTCAATAAACAGCAAGGTTGGAACGATGATCAAAGACCCTCTCTAGTTGTAAGTCAATGATCCCATGAAACTGCCCAGACTTCCTGGGCCTCAATTTCTTCATTTCCAAAATGAGAAGATTTAGACCACATGACTTCTAAGCTCCCAATCAACTCCGGATCTGATTGATTCAAAAAATCATGTCTGTTGCAGACTTTCTGTGCCTTTAAATTTCAAATGCAAAGGTGACCAGAAACAATTTACAAATATTTCCCTTTGGAAAGTGTGATATAAATTCATGCTGGTGGCCTATATCTCTTCATGTTTGAAACACCACAGAGTGCCATTGGAGAAGAACCAATTCTTAGTTCTGCTGTGGTCTGTGTGAGCAGAAAGTCTTCCTTTCAGTGGTCTTCCTGAAATATCTATTTCAAATCCTCCTCTAATGATAAATAGTCAGGGATTTATGTGCTCTTCCTACCACAAATTTGTGTTGCCAAGTCAACTGGAATGAGGATATTATTTAGAATGAATGAATCACTTGTTAGGCTACATTGAAATGAAGTAGATTTCCATTGATTGGGGGAATGGCTAGAAGTAAGGTACATAAATGTGATAGAATATTACATTCCAGTAATAAATGACTGAATACTGGAAATGCAAGGAAATATGGAAAGATTGGTAGGAATGATGCAGAATGAAACAAATAGAACCAAAAGAAGATTATATGTGATTCCAGCTATTTAAATGAAAAGGTAACTAAAAGGAAGGAAATCTCTGAGTATCTGAGAGAATAATGTTGATTCCAGAGGATAGATAATATAACACACCTCCTCACCTCCTCACCTCCTAGTGGAGATCTGGGCAACTAGTAGGACAAAATTGTATATCTATTATCAGATGTGGCCACCCTATCAGATGCTTTTGCTTATTTCTTTTTCTTTGTCATGAAGAAGAGACTACTTGAGGAACTGACAAGACTGGCACAAATACAAAGGCATCAAGAAGACCCATTTGGGAAAAAAATGCTAAACCAAATAACTTCACTATAACTTGAATCATACATATAAGCCTCTCTTTTTCAGAGTTTGTGATGTTTTGGCCAGTTTTCCCATTTCTTTCCTTTTTTTTTGTTTTTTTTCTTCCCATTTCTTTTCACAGGTCTTCTGGGACAGCTAAGGAGACTGAGATTGTCTATTTCTGTTTTAAAGTTTTTCCATCTGATGTGAGAGGACTCACTCAGTTTATAACTGAACTGAACCTAGAGACTAAATCTTCCTAAGTCAGGATATTTGCTCTTCCTTCCCAGCAAGCAATAGCATCAAGCCCTTAAGATCTCCATTGAGAGAATCAGTGGCTACCTCTGGAGGTAGGCCATTCCATTTTGGGGATGTTCTAGTTAAAGGATTCTTAACCTTTTTGTGCTCTGAATCCCTTCTGGTAGTCTGGTAGTCTGGTAGTCTGGTGAAACCTATGGACCCTTTTTTAGAATATTGTCTTTAAAGGTATAAATAAAATATATGAGATTACAAAGGAAAGCAATCCTATTGAAGTAATCACCAAAATATTGAAACAATGACATCAAACAAGTCCACAGGCCCCAGGTTAATTCCTGCTCTAGTTGGTAGGAAGCTTTGCTATTCATTCATTCACTTGTCTATCTATCTATCTATCTATCTATCTATCTATCTATCTATCTATCTATCTATCTATCTATCTATTTTTGCTTCACTATTGCTGCTGTAGTGGTTTTAGTTTTGATTTTTATTTTTTTCACATTGAACTGTTTTAATGGTCTCAAAATTCTGTGACAGATTTTTGATCAAGTTATTTCCATTTAACAATTACTACATTTCAAAACTAATAACTTAAAACTGCCACAAAATATATGGTCCACAAAAATATCCCCTTCCTCCTGAAGCTTTTAAGACGTATTGTAATCATTAACCAGTCTTTTACTATTAAACCTAGTTCACCGAGACAAACAGTTTGGAGACCGTTCTTCCACCACTGGCTAAGACTGGGGTGGCAGGTGTTGTACAGAATATTCATTTAGTCTTCTGGGCAGATTTTGTGACCTTGCCAGCTCCAGCAGCCTTCTTGTCAACAGCCTTGATGACATCAGCTTCAGGGGTCTGCCTCATATCCTGAACAACAAAACAACTCAGAGGAGGGCAGTCAGAGCAGTGCTCTACACACACGAGCTTGCCTGGAGCTCTGTCAAGCATGGCAGCATCAGTGGATTTCAGGAATTCAGGGTCATCTTCCAGCTTCTTGTTAGAACAATGGCCAATCTTGTGTTCAGTAAACTTACAAGCAATGCGAGTGGTGTGACAATCCAGAGCAGGTGCATAGACAACATTGACTTGGCCTAGATGGTTCAGGCTAATGACCCGGGCACTGAAGCCAGTTGCTTCCATTGGTGGGTCATTCTTGCTGTCACCAGCCACATTACCACTGTGGACGTCCTTGACAGATGTATTCTTGACTTTGAAATGGTTATCCTCAGGCAGAACCTTACTCAAAGCTTCATGTACTCAAAGCTTTGCAACACATTTCAACAGATTTTACTTCAGTTGTAACATTGACTGGAACAAAAGCGACCACCATGCCTGGGCATAGAATACCAATCTCCACACAGCCAATAACTATAGTACCAATACCACCAATATTGTAGACATTTTGGACGTTGTAGACATAGAGGCTTGTCAGCACAATTTGGTGGCAGGATGCAATTCAAAGCTCCAAGCAGAAAAGTTCCATTGGCATTGCCATACTTATGAGTGGCTTTCTATCCTTTCAACTAAGGCATATTAGAGTTTAGTTCCAGCATGCTATCATTTCAACTAGAAACTGGCACAGAAGCTACTATGTCAGTGTTGTAGACTATTTTCTTAAAATAGGTACTGTCTTCCTTGGCAATTTCTTCATATTTCCTCTGGTTATAGTAGGGCTCAGTGGAATCCATTTGGTTGATACCAATGATCAAAAGTTTCACACCTAGTATGTAGGTTAGAAGGCTCATGATCAGCCCATTCTTTGAGATACTAGCTTCACATTCACCAACACTAGCACCAACAATCAAGATAGCACAATCAGCCTGAGATGTTCTGAGATCATGTTCTTGATAAAGACTATGTGTGCTAGAGCATCAAGAATGGTCACATATAATGAGAAGCAGGATGATTTCAGAAAAGCCTGGAAAAACCTGAACTGATGCATAGTGAAGCGAACAGAAACAGAAGAATGTTGTAACAGCAAAATTGTTCAATGAAGGACTGTGAGTGACTTAATTATCCTTAGCACTGCAATGATCCAAAACAATTCCAAAGGACTCAGGATGAAGCAGGCCTCAAGGGGAAGAATGGATGTTGTTTGAATATATACTGATGCACGTTATTTTTCACTTTCCTTCATTTCCCTTTTATCCAAGTCTAAAAAATGACTAATATACAAATGTTTCACATAATTATATATTTATAATCTATATCTGATAACTCACCATCTGGGGGGATAGAATTTGGAACTCAAAACTTTACATAACATTGTATAGAAATTTTTAAAAATGTATTTGGGAAATACAAAATACAAAAATCAAAAATAATGTAAAACATAAAAAGAATGGTAATAGAATACTTGCTGGTCTCAAACGGTCTCAGGGAGATAGTAATAGTTAGAGCGCATTCATGTTCAGCCTTCAGCTGCTCCAAGACCCAGGCATACTTGAAGGAATCCTTTTCCATTTCAGCAGCCTCCTCAAACTTCCCAGTAGTTCTCTTATCAGTTCCACCACATTGGTAGATCATACGGCCAGTAATGGTAAACTTGCTAGAACCCACATGTCCAATGAGGACAATGTTAACTTGAAGATTTCCCTTGCCCGAGGGATAGTTTTCATGACGCCTATGTTCTGGTGGCATCCTATTGGGAAAAAGTGGTTTTGCTTTTTATTGATATCAAAACAAAATTTCCCTAGTAGTATTCCACCATCACCATTCTCCATCCCTCAGTTCCTCAGTCTCAATGCCTCCAGTTTTCCATAGTACACACTGAGGTGTTTACTTTTGCAAGGAGAAGTTCTGCCCCAGCAGATACTTCAATGCCCTACTTACTGAGATGGAGCTCCTGCCTGATGGCACAGCTTCCCTGGCCTCTCCAGCACTGGCTGCACATTCACTCATTCCCTTAACTCATTGGATAAGGGAGGACATTCTAATGTTCCTTACTCCCCATGGACACTTCTAGGTTTTCCCTCTACTATTATCACTCAGTCACTACTCCTCCTATGAAATTTGCTCAGTCTGCATATACCACCCTATCAATATTCTGATAACTGTCATCTACAAACCTCCAAGATGCTCGTTTTTACTCAATGAGTTTAGTGATTGGCTCACAGCCTCTCTCCTTTTCAAATCCTGTCCTTGTATTCGTGAGCATACATGCATATATACCATATATACCATATGTGTGTGCATTCATATGTAAGTCTGTTGTTATTGTACAGCAATGTTTGTCACATCTCACTCTTCATGGCTCATCTGGGATTTTTCTTGGCAGAGATCAAAGAATGTTTTGCTATTTCCTTCTCCAGCTCATTTTATGGATGGTGAAATTAAGGCAGAGTTCAGTGTCTGAGACCAGACTGTTGAATGTTCCTGACTCTGGGTCCAGCACTCTAGCCACTGTGCCACCTATCTGCCCCAGCCAGTAGATGAAAAAGACTGAAGGGAGAATGAACATGATAGAAGCGGGGGGGGATGCAGGAGAATATGGGAAGGGTGGAGACCACGGGTTCACTGAGGTATTTCCTTTGGCAAGGAGAAGTTCCACCTTTTCATAGGAGATGGGGTAAAGATGAAGCACTGGGAGAAAACGGCTCAGTGGTGTCATGTGAGAAGGGGAGAAGAGGGAGCTCTCAGCAAATTGCCTCCATTTATTTAGCAAAGTATGATATAAGGTCCTCAGCTGTGTGGATGGGTATCCAAAGAACCTAAAAAGAAATGGAGATGTTTGAAATAGCAGATGTGGTGAGGGGACACAAGCTTGATTAGGGAGGTATAAAAGGATTGCTTTGCTCCAGTGAGAGAGTTGAGATCGCATGGCATAAATCCATAGCAGATCCAGTCAGCAGGTTTATGATTGCCTCTAGATCCATTTAGCAGCATGTGAATAGGAGGGAAGAAGGAGGATAGGGGCAGAAATCCAGGGTCGGGATTACGTGAATCATGATCTTCAACTGGGCAAAGGGACAAGAGACTAAAGTGGAAAATATACTGCATGGTTAAACCCAGATACTGAGATGGGGATGAAAGCAGAATGCAGCCAGTGCAGAGGAGATGGCCTCAGAAAGAATGGAAATATGGAGGGATTGAAGGGCATGGTGAGGTTATAAAACAGGTGTTGTAAAAGGAAAAAATGAAATAATTAAAGACTGTGATCAGATGAAGCAATTCAGAGTTCATGAACATGGAAGGTGAACTCTCATGAGCGATGGGAAAGGCATGGCCATTTCTGTATGTAGCTGAGATGAGGTGGAAGAGATTAGATTGATCATGAAAAAAGAGTAGATTGCAGAACTAGGAGGTTAAGACATTTGAAGGCCCATTAATATACTCCTTAATATTGAAGACCCCTAGGAGGAGGGCAGAAAAGATTGTGAGCCAGACACTGAACTCATTGAAGAAAGAAGAATAACCTGGAGGTCAATAGGCAACAGCTGCCAAGATCTGGTTTGGGTAATAAATTTGGAAATTGAGGACAGCAAAGGAACAGAGTTGCTAAGTGATGGAGTTAGAGGAAGATTCTGGATGTGGCAGTAGAGAGCAAGAATTATCACTCTCTCAAGCAGATTAACTATTCTTGGACAGCAAGGCCAAGAATGCATTGGCAACAGAGACACAACCAGGCAGTGAGTGCCAGAAAATGGAAGCAAAGAGAATTGAAACAGCTTAAGATGAAAACAAGTATGTTAATCATGAAGACAGTGCTCCAGAAAACACTTTGGAAGGGCAGGTAGATCTGGAGAAAGACATAGGGGGGTGGGTAGGTAAAGGTTAAAGGGGATTTAAGTAAGAGAGCGGATGGTTGGGGGTAGGGAATGGATTTTGTGCATCAGTATACAGGAGTTTGGAATCACTGAGATGGGTAAAATGGAGGGGGGGGGGTAAGTAAGAATATGTCGACAACTGAGAAATGAGTCCAGTAAGGAGAAAGTCAACATTGGAGGTGAGTGATTAGACTGCTCAGCCCCTCAAGATGCAACAACATGGAAAGTGATGACATTTTTTCCTGTGAAGTTCAGGAATCCTCCCTCATAGAAGGAAGAAGCAGGTGGAAGTAATATCTTGGGGGATTTGGTCAGGGTGGTAGGAGGCATTGGGAGGCAGGAATGGTCCAGGTATGACCTCTAGAGCCCTGGAAAAGGTTGTGGAGCAAAGATCAGTTTCCAGCTTGATACAGAGTTCAAGGGACTCAGTGAGAAATCCTTGAAAGGAATACTGAGCCGGGGAAAGGGGGGCTGGGTCCCAGAATGACACAGGACTTGCTGAGTGCCACAGAGGCTTTCTTCCAAAAGAATCTTTCCTGTAATTGAGAAACAAGAAAACAAAACACTTCCTTCTCAACCAGGAGGGCACATCAACCGGAAAAAAAAAATAGATAGAAAAGTTTATATTTGCTCTTGAAAGTAATAGAGATCCACTGGAATTTGTTGAATGGCAGGAAATAATAAAATAAATAAAGGTAAATAATGCACGGGGATGTTATGATCAGGCTTATGTTTTAGGAAAATCAAGCTGACAGCTGAGTCCTTCAATATGTATGTTGAAGAGTGCACAGAAACTTGAGGGCTATGGATAGAAGTGGGGAAAGACTTGAGGGGCAATTATCTTTGGGTTGTGTGGATACTAAGCTTTCATGAAATCCAAATAAAAGACATTAATAATAATGGAAGTATGGGGGAAGGGGAGTTCTTGAATTTTGTATGTACTGTAGACCCCACTGTCAGTCTGACTCCTCAAAATAAAGTTTTTTAAATTAAAAAAATAAAATGCATAATAGAATTACAAATAAACCAATGTATTGAAATACAATTATCAAAATATTAACAGAGCAAGTTTTTGGACCCCAAGTTAGGACCCTTGAAACACATTCCAACAGAAAGACCTAGAAGGAGAACTCCATCCAAAAGGACAGACACATGAACTGAGGAAAAGGTAGATCAGGTGCTGAGGGTTCAATCATTTAGAAAGGAAAGAGTCACAGAATCACAGATGTAGAGCTGGTAGGGACCTTGGGGGCTATCTGGTTCAGCCCCTTCGTTTATTAGAGAAGGATACAGAGAACCAGGGAGGATGCAGACCTCTCCTTCCCCACCTTCCAGCTCACACAGGTGATAAGCATCAGAGGTACAATTTGAACACAGCTCCCATCCCTCCACAGACACTCTCCTTTAACTTTGATGCCTTCTAAAATGTTCTTTCTCATAGCATTGTGAATTATATATTCTGGACATCTTATTCATCATTGAAGAGAGAGAATCTAATCATTAAAAATGGTAGTGGAAGCAACGGGTCCAGTGCATGAGGCTTACTCTTGTATTAGTTGGAGGGGACATCAGATATTCATCTGGAAAGGACTTTAGAGGTCATCTCATTCAATCCCTTTCTTATATATCTGCAAAACCTGAGGCCTAGAAAAACCACAGAGATGGGAATTCATCCAAGAACCACTGGCTTTTTCAATGGCTATTATTTATAACAAAAATGTCCATACAGTGTATCCCAATATTCTTAGTGCATTTGTGAGCTTATTATTAAGTTACTAAAGCTTCAATAGATTAAAAGTGCACTAAGATTTTGGGGATACTCTGCGTACAAACTAGTAAAAGTCAAGCTCCTTTTTCTTCCTATATTCCCAGTGTCTAGCACAGTGCCTGGCATACTGTAGGTGCTTAATTTTTAATGCTTGTTAAATGAAATTGAATTTCATGTGTAATTTCATGTGTTCTGTTATTTAAAAAATTCAGGAAGTTTTCTTAGTCTCTCTTGCCCATTTGCCTTTTTAATGAAAAGATCTAGTAAACTCATTATCCAAAACAAAACAAAACAAAAAGATATTTTTTAGGAGAAACTACCAACCCCAAGACATTACAGACAGATGGAAATATCAAAGTCTTCAGACAAGTATTTTCTGATCACCCTTGATAATTACCATAAATTAACTGCCTGTCTTCTTCATTTTGTAGGGAGTAATCTAGAAATGTAATGTGCAGGGATAAAGCTAGAGTAGAACATACAGTTCTGTGAGACATTAATACAGAGGAAAATTAAACTTTAATGATCTGACAAGGTCACCAAATTAATAGCATAAAGACAGAGGAGGACCCAGGATAAAGTCTTGAGGGACATCCACAGCTAGAGGCCAGGAAATGGCTGAGGAGCCAGCAAAAGAGATTGAAAAAGAGGAGTCAGGTTGTAACCAAACCAGGTGGAGATAGTGTCATGGAGGGCAACTAAGTGGCGCAGCGGAGAGTGTCAGGAAGACTCAACTTCCTGAGTTCAAATCTGGCCTCAGACACTTACTAGTTGTGTGACCCTGGGTAAGTCACTCAACCCTGTTTGCCCCAATTTCCTCATCTGTAAAATGAGCGGGAGAAGGAAATACAGACCACTGTAGCATTTGCCAAGAAAACCCTCAATAAGAATCAGAAAGAATCAAATAACCACTGAAAAATTACTAAATGACAATAAAATGTCCCAGAAGCCCAGAAGTGTTTGAATACACAGAATCAGAGGTTTGTTGACACTATCAAAAAAACCATCAGATTTGGTAATTGATGGATCATTGGTGATTTTGGAAAATGCAGTTTCATCTGAGTGGGGTCAGAAGCCAGAGCAAAAACCATTGAGGAGTGAACATGAGGAGAAGAAGTTCAGTAGAGAATAGAGAGAGCTGTGTGTGTTTGGGGTGGGGGAAGTATCATTTCTGTTTACAGGCTGTTATGTTTATGAACACTGGCACTTGACTAGGAGAATATCAATTTTCCTCCATTGCTTTTGGGACTTCCAAATGGGATCAGTGTCTGCTTTTCCTCCCTTCTCCTGCCTCAGCTACGTAAGTGGGGGTATGTTCCCCCGTCTCTCTGCTGAGATCAAAATTTCTTCCCAAATCTCTAACTGCTACAGAAAGGATTTAACAGCACTTGGATTTCCTTTTCTACTAAAAGGAAACGAGTCTAATACAAATAGCAATGATGATAAGCAATCAGGGAACAAACCGTTTGTAAGGAAAAGCCATTTGAACTGCTAGCAATGAGGAACGACAGTGGATTTTTCCTCTAAATTCTGTCCCTTGCCAAAGGAAAAAGTTATATCTACCAGGCTAGCAGAAATTCAAGCTTTGTATTAATCCCTCTCTACAGTCAAGGGAGGAAAAAAATAAAGGTCCTTTGAATTTTTCTGCCGTCTCCCAAGGGCCAGTCCTCTCCTTTGGACTCCTAGTATCTAACACAAGAGCTCATAGGTCTGAGAACCCATCTCCCTTAATTATCCTGCCTCTCTTCCATTGATAATTTACAATTTATACTATAAATAATTTGTACAAAATTGGTGTACATTGATTTCCCCCCCCCCATTAGTCTGTGAGTTCCTTGTGAGCAGGAATTGCTACTTTCCCTCTTCTTCTTATTTATCTTTTGGAAGACAATAGAGTTTTATTAACCCAATAAACCACCAGGAAACATCCCCAGCAGCGCTGGTTCCTTGAGTTTGCTAGGAGTGTTACTGACACTGAAGAGAGTGAGATGTGGGCATGCACTGTTCTTTCACTGCAGAAAGTATTTCTTCCATGGAAGGAATGGGAGCTTTGGTTTCTGGTTCAACAACTTCCCTGAAGAAATTATTAGTAGATGATATCCTTAAGACTTGGGTTGTTTCCACCTTTTGTTGCCAAACAAAGACAGAAATGTTTTTTAAGTTGCCCAAGGAGCACCATTAATCAAGGAATTCAAGTGATTCTATACTGCTTACTTCAGTTCCACCATAGACTTCCACCATGTCAATGGCAGAAGCTTTCTCCCATCCATTTGACAGCAGATGTTGTTTCTGAGAGTCTAAAGACTTCAGGTTTCAACTCCATCCAGGTCACAATGTCACCTTCAAAGATTCTCAACTATAAGCTGGCCAGACTTATCATTGTTATTAACCTGTTTATGGCTTATGAACATAGCTGTTTCAAAAGTGTTGGCTGCCCATTTTATGACTTGCTGACTGCTCCAATGTCATGTCAACCATTACACATTCTGCTATCAACAGAGCTGGTAGTTGTGTATTCACGTTACATTACTTTAGTTTCTCTTCCATGCTGTTTATGTTTCTGAGATGTGCTCCCATAATGGCAACTCTATTTAAATCCAAGAAAAGATTCTTTTGAATGTAATTCCTGGATTGGTTTTGATAGAGATGATTTGGCTTTGGTATAATACAGTTTTCTTGTGATTATCATTGGATAGTGAACTTCAAAATTTGTTTTGGTAGAAGATTTTCATATTTTAATTTCCAGAATGTAGTATCCATACCAGTACCAAGATGTATAACTTGACAACTGCATTTGGTCTTCTTTTGAAAAGCCTTTAGCAGCTGATAATAATGCCATGATCCCAAGGAAAGTATCGTCTGTTAATTTCAGGATCCTTCCTTTGTTTTGACAGTCTCACAAAATATTGAATGGAAGGATCATGCCAGTAGCCAGCACTTACAGCAAAGTTCTTGTATAGGTGGGCATCATCACAGGTATCCATTATTAGTTGCCAATAGATGAGATTTAGGAAATCTGTAGGAGATTTTCACTTAGAAATGGTGAGGTTAACTTTCAAGTATGAAATTTTGAAGTCAATTCTGAATCTCACTCTGCCTTATTGAAAAGTAAGCTCACTGTTGCTTTCATACAGAAAAACAAACAAATAAACAAAACATTATCTCAGACTGGAAGTGATGCTCTCTAGAAAATTTTGTGACTGGCCAGTTTTTACTTCAAGCCCAGAAAAGATGTGAAGAGTTTGAAGGGTCATGTACTGTCTTACAAAAAAAAAAAAAGAAACCCCATTTGGGTATTTGGTCATAGCAGGGAGGGGAAGGATATGTTCAGTAATGGCAGCTAGATGACCTTCCCCTTTTCTGAGTGCTGAAGGACTATAAAGTTGTGTCTTATTCACCTTTGGAGGCAGCTGAAGAAATGTTGGCCTTAGAGTAAGGACATTCAGCTTCAAATCTTGCCTTGGATATTTACAAATTGTGTGATGACAGCTGAGTCAGTGAACTGTTTTCAGTTCTAGGTACCTTATCTTTAATTTGTGATAAGAGTAAGAAACCTGCATTGCCTCATACAAAGGATTGTCATAAGGGTCAGATTATATAATTATAACAACAACATGTAAAGAACATTTTAAAAATTGCAAAGCACATTATCTCAAACCTTGAACTGTTATGTCTTAGCTATTAATAGTCTGTCTTTAATTGTACCCCACCCCCCTCCTTTGGAGGGCAACTGGGTGGTTTCATAGCACAGAGGATGCTGACCTCAGAGTTAGGAAGACTCATCTTCCTGAGTTCAAATACTTCAGTACTCAGTAGCTGTGTAATCCTGGGCAAGTCACTTAACCCTGTTTACCTCAGTTTCCTCAACCATAAAATGAGCTGTAGAAGGAAATGGCAAACCACCCTAGTATCTTTTCCAAGACAATCCCAAATGAGATCATGAAGAATCAGAAACAACTAAACATAACTCCTCCTTTAAAGATTATATAAATTAAAAAGGCAAGTAAATTTATTCATTTTTTTTTCACTGAACATACTAAACAGGGAAGGCATTGTTTTTCCTTTTTTTTAAAGACTTAATCATCTTTTTTTTGTTGTTCCTTAATTTCCAAATCTCTCCTCCCTACTGCCCTATCTGGTGAGCTATCCTTTGTAACAAAGAATAAAAGGACAAAAAATGCAATGTGTGTGTATGTGTTGTATAGTATGTGTGTATATGTTGTATAGTGTGTGTATGTACATGAGCATGTGCATGTATATGCTATGCCTAACAGTATATGTAACATTCTATACCCATAGTCTCCCAACTCTGCAAAGAATGGAGGAAGGTGCATAAGAAAGTCATATTCATAAAGAGTGTACAGAGAGAAGCATATTAGTTGGTAGGAAATAGAAAGAGAACTTCCTTCTAACCATACAGAGGTTTTGTGGGGATCTACCAGAGCTCATAGTTCGTTTCCGCCACCTCCCACTCTTCTGAAGAGGAAAGAAGAACCTTCCATCATACCATCATAAAATGCAAAGGTCTGATTAGTCTTTAAACCACATTATTGCTTCTAATGGCCATCCAAACCACTTAATATCTCCTGAAATCCCAGAGCTGGATACCAGCCATCCAAATGAGTTTTATTGTCCACAAAGGAGCTATTAGTTTTGGGATTTGACTTTAGGGAAAAATAAGGAAATGAGTTAGAGAGAATTTAATAAAATTTGAAGATGACAGCTTAAAGTACTTGACACAAAATGTTTTGCACATGGCTGAGCAGAAAGGAAAGTGTCTTATGTGGAGAAAAAATAAAGGTAGAGTTGAGAAGGAAAAAAGAAGAGAGAAAGACATTAGGAAGAAAACCAGAACAACTAAGAGGCTGAGGTTGGGTGAGGAAGAAAATCTTAAACTTTACTTTGACAGCAAAGAAGAATCTTGAAATGGAGGAAGTTCCTGAGATTGAGGACTGGGAAAGAACTATAGCATTGAAAAAGCTGACCTGGAGTCTTCCCTCAATAATTATACCACTGAGTCTTTTTTGGTTTGTTTGTTTTCTTGAGACTTGATATCCCCATGTAACCCAGGCTAGAAGAGCATTGAACTCTCACAGGCCCAATCCCACTGATGATAATTGAGGACTTTGACAGGCTATTTCTGACTTAGTCTGGTTCACCCCTCCATTAGGCAGCCTGGTAAGTCACCTTTCTAGACTTAATGTAGATATCTGATCAGTTTTAGCACCACTGCAACCCAAAATTTCCAACCTCAAGCAATCCACCAGCCTTAGCCTTCCCAGTGGTAGGGTTCTCAGGTCTGTACCACCACAGCTGGCTACTATGTCTTGACACTAAAAGCTGGCTTCTCAAAGGTGTCTTCTGAAAGACAAGCAGAGCTTGTCTTTTCGTTTGACCACAGGCTTGACTTTTGGTTAACTTACAGGGATTTTTTAGTCTCTGTGGGGGAAACATACACACACACAATACATAACATATTCAAAATGGAGATCATGAATGGTGTCACTAGGGGTGAGCAATCTATTGCAGATGTGTCTGGCTTCGCTCCATGCAGAATTTCCCTAAGGTGTAACCAAATGAATGCAAGAAAGGGAACAGCACAATTATACACGGGGTGATGCAGGGAAGTATAGGAACAATGGTGCCAATGATGCTCTGTATAGGGAGATGACTTTTGGAATACTTGGAGTTTATAGCATCTTAGATATGGAGTTGGAAGGGACCTTAGTCCAGTCTCCCTCATTTTGAATCCTCCAAAATCTAGTGCAACACCTGATTTGTAGGTGGCTATTGACAAATACTTGCTCACAAATGAGAAAACTGGGGCCCAGAGATGTTAAGTGGCTTGCTGAATGTCTGAGGAAGGAGTTGAACCCACTCCCTCTACAACAATTTCCCCAGTACCAGGAAATGTCTCAGGGCATGTAGAACTTGATTTTGAGGTGGAGAGACTTTGGGGACAGGCATGATCACTGGACACCCCAGTGACCTTGATTACTCCAAAAGGTTTATGGGTAAAAGAGGTGAGTAGGGGTTGGAGAGCAGGCAGCTCAGAGAGCAGCCATGGTGATCCCTGGGTCAGAGTTCTTCTCTTGGGAAGAAGTAGCCAAGAGACCTCACAATCATCTGCTGAACTCATGCTTCTCTCCACACCAGCATGTTCTTCTTGCCTTCAGGCTGCAGTCCCTTCTTCTTTCCTATTTTTCCTGTCTTTTTTCCCCCAAAGATAGAGTGGAAGATGGCCTTCAGAGTCAAGGTCATGGTGTGTCCAAAGATCAGGTCCCTCTCCCTAAGTTTTTCTGTCCCAAAAATAAATAACAAAGGGAAATTTTGATCTATCCCTTGGCAAACTCGTTGAAAACTATTGCTTCCTCTCAGTCTAATTCTTTGGGAATGATGAAGCCAATTCAAAGAACAACCCAATCCCCCTAATATGCACCCGTGATGTTTATGGAGATGGTGGGCTCATAGAGTATGGTGCAGGAAGGGAGATCTAAGATCAAATCATGCAATCCCCCTACTTTACAGAAAAGAAAACTGAGACCTCACCAAGTTAAAAAGCTGGTCCAAAGTCACACAAATGGTGAGTGAAAGATAGCAAAGGAGCAGCAAAAGCCAGTGCTGGATTCCCAGTCCATTCCCTGAGATACCGGTTGTGCTTTTGTACCAACCCCACTTGTGCAAAATTGATACCATTCCAATCAAAGGAGTCCAATCTCTAACCCCTAGATGAGAACTATCCCATTCCCAGTGCCATTTTGAACTGTGTACTTCATTAATACATCACCTCTTCTCTTGGATTCTGATTTTAAAAAATAAGGTTTGTTGATGTCTTTTTAAAATATATGTATATATGTGTGTATACATATACATATATATATATACCACAGTCATCTCTGTCCCTCATATGCTATAAAAATGCCCCCTCCCTTAGGACTATGAAAAGGAGTTAAGTAAAATTATCTCTATGTAACATTTGACCTTGTAGCTAGTTCCCCTACCTCCCTACTGAGATGAGGGACTTATGACCTATTCTTGATCATAAGATCATAAATTTATAGCTGGAAGTAAAATTAGAGGCCATCTGGCTCAACCTCCTCGTTTTACATGAAGACAGAAAGAAGTTGGTTAACCTGCTTAGGGTCACATAGCTAGGATGTTCTATTTTCTCCTCTCCAGTTAGTTCATACAGCTCTTCTGATGATTCTCTGAATTCCTCCTATGCATCATTCTTATGGCCCAATAACTTTCCAGGGTGTTCATATGGCGTTCTTTTCAAGCAGAGCAGTACAACTAGCTCGTTTCATTGTAAGATGACTAAATAAAAGTAAACAGAGAGAAAATATGGGTCATCATTACTCACAAGGCTTAGAAACAATTACATTCAACTACCCATTAATATTGACATTTTTATTTACATTTAATTGTCAATAGAGGATAGCACCAAGGATTGAGATAGTTCTCTGCATTATGCTTGTTTCATTCCTTTTCATGCCTTTTCAGATTTGGAGTTTGGCTCCTAGAACATCAATACCAAATGCCTAGCCAATTTAAAGTTTTCTTGAAGCTTCAAAGATCTTGAAGTCTTTAGTGCTCTAAACTTTAGGGTTTCCAAGCCTGCAGACATGAACCCCCAGGAATGTATGAGTCTTGTAAAAAGAGTTAAGAGAATATTTGGTAAATAATTATAATCTCATTAAAATATTCCAAAAGTAGTAGTATGAGTAAAAAAGTTTATAATATTAATAATGATGTTATGCTACAAATAGTATTCATTATAAAAAGTAATCTATTTCTTATGTGCATATTTGCATGGTAAACTCTTGAATTTGCTTCATTGCATACTGAAGAAAAGATATGGAAAAGTTTATCAAAAGCTAAAGGTTACAGAACTGAAAAAAGATTAGAACTCCCTGCTTTATTCAAACTGTTGTGCCATCAGTGTGGATATTCCCTCCTGGGATTCAGATTGCAACCCATCCAAGCCAGGTCATGCTGAGAGAGCCCTGGCCCCATCATCCCATCAGTCACTCCACGGGATCCATCTAAGATGGGACAGGTCTTCTTCAAGGCCTCTTGATATTTAGTGGAAACCCAGGAATGATCCTTGTGCAAAGGGCATGTAGGCCATACATTAGCCATCCTTCACTCTTTCTATATTACTAGCCCACTAACCCTCTTTTCTGGTCACACATCATTCAACAATGACATTTCAGTTGCTTCTATGGTAAATTCTACATTGGAAATGAGTCGCAGTCTGCTCACATCCACTCTTGTATCCCTCTCCATTGCATTTATATATGACAGTCATCTTTAATTCTGGAGATAATAATATTCCATAAATTTAAAGTTGAAGCCATTAAATGATGTAATTTTGCTGTCTTAAATAAGGACTACTTGCAAGTCAGCAAAATTCTGTTCAGAGGAAAACCTGAGGAGACAATAGAAAATGGGGCAAGGTCTCAAGAGGGCTCTCTATAGAAGATGAAAGGGAGTTCTGGTTCAGAAATGCAGCTCTTTGGGAGGACATCAAGGCTTTACTGCCCACCCAATCCAGGAGGGACAGTTCTCTTGGGAAAGGGAATCCCAGGTGCTGACAGGATGAAGAGGCGCTCTGAGAACCTCCGGACATTCAATCCTTTTGACTTTTCCCCTCCTCACAGCTATATCCTTTCCTGTTTTCAATATACACAGAGACACTTTCTCACCCTCAGGCAGGGGCCCTACCTGTTTTTCCCATTACATACATCTTTGATCAGCCCATATGTGGTTGGGATTACCACCCAGAAAGTTCTAACTTAGAGCGAAGACATTTTGGACCCAATTCTGTCAGACCAAAATAGAATTATTTACACATTTTTCTTCCAAGAAAAAAATGAAGGTCAGGGATGGAATGCTTGTGCACATTGTTTGATGAGAAAATTGTCTGAGTACTGTTTCCTGTTTCTCCTGGGGGGAGGAACAGAGGGAGAGAGAAAAAGAGGGGGGGGGGTCTTTGTGTGTTCATGGGCTCCCTTCTGCTTTTTAGTTCTCATTTCCATGTTCTGCCACCCTCATTTATAGAAAGTCACACTCCAGTGAGCTTCAGATTTTATCCCAGTTTATTCATCAGGGGTCTTTTTGCACAGGGGAACACTTGGGAGATCTGGAAAAATATTGTAGACCTGGAGAAAAGGTGTAGCAGTATTAGTACCACATGGAGCATGGACCTATGGGGCCATCCCACAAACCAGAGCATCTTAACCTTTTGTGTGTAGAGTAGCCCCTTTGGTGGTCTGGCAAAGTCTAGTTACAAGAATAATGTTTTTTGAATAATGGAAAGAAATGTTCAATTTCAATGAAAGGTTAGTGAAAATAAAGATGTCATTTTATTTTTCCCATACAAGTTCTCAGACCCCCTCAATTGGGTCTCTGAACTCCAGGTTAAGAACCTCTGCTCTAGAGCCTGCACTGAGCCCCTCTGGCAACTTTGTAGATCATATATGGTTCGACTATGACAAGATTAGTGCTTGGGCTTATGCAGCAAACTTTGGGTAGTCCTTTGGTCTTTTCCTCCTGCCCCACAAAATAACAGCAGCAGAAGGTAGAACATTATCTCTTTTAAAAGGACAGTTTCCTTGTGTTCTCTTACTTTGACTTCCCCGAATCCATGGTGAGATCTTCTCTCCTCTCCAATAAAGTCCAGGTCACCTTCCCTTTTCCCCAGTACCTGAGTGACTGATTCCACATGACTTCAAGGGTAGGGCCTAAGGTAGAAGAGCTTGAGCCTGGGCCTTTGTCTCCTCTTTCTACGTTGGATTCTCTGCCTGAACATAGGTGACTGAATAGTGATCCTGAGATGGACCTCTTGAGAGTAGAGACGTCAGCGCCTCCAGAATCCCTGCTTTCCTTAGTTGGTGCAAGCTGCTCTTCAGGAAGCTGACTTCCCTGCACCTACTAATGTGGTTCTTGGAACGTATGAGGAGATCCCAAGCCTTGTGCTTGGGATAGACCTGGAGAGATCAAAAGAGTAAGGGACTGTCAATTTAGAGCTAGATGGGTCTTAGAAGACATTAAGTCTAAGGCTACTCATTTTACAAGGAAGAAAATGAGACAAAAAATGTTAAATGACTTGCCCAAGGTCACAAGGGCATCTGAAGTAAAATTCAAACTCAGGCCTTCCTCACTTCACTGCCTCTCAATTAATTTGTTTGTAGATCATAGAGAGAGTTATAGGACACAGAAGTACATCTGGGAGACTATTAAATGCTCAGTGATGGGCAGCTAGGTGGCACAGTCAATAGAGCACTGGTCTTGGAGTCAGAAGGACCTGAGTTCAAATCCAGCCTCAGACACTCTACCCAAAAACCAGCCGTGTGACCTTGGGCAAGTCACTTAACCCCAATTACCCTCCAAAAAAATTAATTAAAAACATTTTTTAAATGCTCAGTGAGCACTTGCACCTCAATGCTACAAATCAGGTATCAAATTATTATTTTGTTCATTGCCTAGACTTAGGGAAGCAATGGAGACTATTTTAATACAGTAGGTGCACATTTTTTCTTCAAGGAGTCAGTTATTAAAAATGTACCAGTATGACATTGAGACAACTGTTTATTTCTTTGATGCAAAAGGAGAGTTTAATAGAAAGTCCTGAGATTTCTATTGACAAAGACTTAAATCATGATGCAGTAACTTCTAACTACTCTACAAGGAGGTTGAAAATTCACAAGTCAGAGAGTCATTTCTTCAGGGCCCAAGATCCCCCCGAATGAATCTGGAACCCTTAGTAGGAGAGGGAGAGAGCAAGTGCCTCAGCTTCCCTAGATCTAATTGTGGATCTGTGTCATTAGACATGGATTTATGATGCACTCATACGCTTATATGGAGTCTGGCCTCTGGGTCTGCCTCAATGCTCTCAAAACAGTGGCATCTAGTACTTACAACTCCAACAATCCCCTAGTAACCAGTCTTGTTGTCACGGAAAATGGTAACCAGAAAGGCGCCACTTAGACTTACTTGGTGACAGGAAACTAATATATTGCTCTGTTTTTCAAAGAGCTCTCATACAAACTGAGAGAAAACATCCCAGAAACAGAAATATACTCTGTTCTCTTCAAGGCCTGAAGGAACAAGATGAAATCCAAGACACCATCCAACTCTACACTCTGTGAAATTGGTGGAGAATGTCCTGGTAGGCAGCCAGACAGGTAGACATCAGGGACAGGTCCATTCCTGGGAACTAGTGCTGGGACAGGGCCCAAACCAAAGCACACTTTTTAGAATTTCCACCTAGAAATCTTTTTTAAAAAACATTTTTAGGGTTGGCTAGGTGGCACAATGAATAGAGCACCAGCCCTGGAGTGAGGAGGACCTGAGTTCAAATCCAGCCTCAGACACTTAATACTTACTAGTCGTGTGACCTTGGGCAAGCCACTTAACCCCAACTGCTCTGCCTTCTCCCCTCCAAAAAAAAAACCCAGCACATTTTTTTTAACATTTTTATTTGAAGTTTTAAGTTTCAAATTCTATCCTTCCTTGCTCCCTTGGCTCTACCTTCCCTCAGAAGGTCAACAATCAGATATAGGTTCTACATGTGCAATTATGTAAAACATTTTCATATTTTGTACAAGAAGACCCAAATAAAAGAAAAAAAAGAAAGAAAGAAAGTGAAAAATGGCCTGCTTTAGTGTATATTCAGACAATATCCATTCTTTCTCTGGAGGCAGTTAGCATGTTTCAGCATTAGTACTGTGGGATTGTCTTGGATTAGTGTACCTTTGAGAATACCTCAGCCATTCACAATTCTTCAGCGAACAATATGGCTGTTACAGTGTATGATGTAGAAACATTTCTCAGTAATAGAAATAAAAGTAACATCAAGGGCAGGCAGCCTCATTGAATTGAATGTTAAATACTGAGGACAAATGTAAGTGGATATATGGGAGTGGAAACATTGCCTGAGCTGTGTATGTGTGAAGGGAAGAAAGAGGACGTTGCTGTGTGCCAGGCAGCCCCAGTCCTACCTTCATTGTCTCAACAGTGAGTTTTAACCCATAGGTGCCCATTGCCAATTGCAGTGGCTTTCAGCACCAAAATGGTTGCCTCCCAGTCACATCAAATCTCATGTCACTTTTTCTACAGAGCAGCTCAAAATCTGTTCAAAGTCTTAGTCTAAAGATTCTTTTCTTTCATAGAAAATAATTTTCTCTAATTCTGAATCTATCTAAACCTCATGTCTCTAACTAATAGCCTAGAAGAATCAAAGCAGATAAGAGTAAGAAGGAACTCGGAGCCAATTTATTCTACTTGGACATAAGTAAGAATTCCTCCTATGGCAAGGCTTCTTACTCTTTCTGTGCCTTCCTAAGACTTTTGTAGTCAAGAACCTATGCTTCTTGAAATAATGTCTTTAAACATATAATCTTTTTTAAAGATTGCAAAGGAAATTAATTATATTGAAATAGTTACCAAAATTAAGAAAGAAAAAAAAACCAAGGCCGCAGATCCCACATTAAGAACTATTTCGGGAGTGGACACCTAAATCTCACCTTAACATTGTTTTTTCAAAATACTGTCTATATCTTTATTATGAACTTGAGAGTCATTAACAAACATGTTCTAATATTTAAAGAACAACTAAAAAAGAAACTTGTATGTGTATTTTGTTCTGTCCATTCGTTTTTATTGAAAGTATGTCTTAAACTCGACCAATATAACAGCCATACTATGGGCTTGCTGTCTGATCTGTATTCAGACTAGCAAACTGAGTCTCCAGAGAGAAACTACTTCTCCCTGCAGTACCCTAGTCATCACTGAGGGGCTGAGGGGTAGTGTGTGTGTGCGTGTGTGTGTGTGTGTGTGTGTGTGTGTCTGTGTCTGTGTGTATGTGTGTGTGTGTGATTATACTATAATTCATAACCCCCTACCACAGTAATTTTTTCCCAATGATTATCAATTAGCTAACCAGACTTAATTAGCTTTTAGGAATATAGTTTTTAATTGACATTGTGTTTATAGTAGCAGCAGCAACAACAACAGCAAACATTTATATAAGGTTTTAAGGTTTGCAAAGCACTTTTCTTTTTTCTTTTTTCTTTTGGAGGGGGGAAGGCAAGGCAGTTGGGATTAAGTGACTCACCCAAGGTCACACAGCTAGTATGTGTCAAGTGCCTGAGGCTGGATTTGAACTCAGATGCTCCTTCACTTTTCTAAATATTATCCCATTTTACCCTTACAACAACTGTGGGAGGCATGTGTTATTATTTCAAAACATTCATCAAACCATGGGTATATGGTCCCACAAGCACTTACCAAGTATATGGCAAAGTAGATTCAAATTTGGAGTTCATGTGAAGCTCTGTGTTCAGGGGAATTCTCTTTTCCTCTTTGCAAGGCTCTCCTGAATTTCCCCATAGGACTGGCACAGCTTTCTGCTGGGGTCCTTCTTGAATACTGAAGCTGTCCTTCTTTGGTATCTAGGTGGACTTTAATTGTGCGGATGTTGCTAGGATGCCCATGAGAAATTTAAAAATCTTCCAACTTTTTCAAGTCCACAAGGGCATCTTCTGATCTAAAGGAAGCTGGGACAGAGACCTCTTACCAAGTGGTTTCCTTTCAGGGGATTGGCTAGAGCTGCTCTCTCCTCTAGAGTGACATGGACTTGAAGATATTTGAACATAACTTACAGGACCCAAGGCCATGACTGAATCTTCTCAAGCAATCCCAATATATTTCATGTGCAGCATCACCTCTTTTCGCCCAATGGCTTTCACTCCTTCCAAACTGATCAAGAATTTCATATGCCTAATAAAATATCATTGGTTGGCTAGTTGATTGATTCAGTAGAGATATTTATTTCTTACTCATATTTAATTCATACCTCTATTTAATTCAGTGGAAAATTCCAGGATCTCTATAATTGTAGAAGCAGGAGTATGGACTCCCCCCGCCCCCTGACACAAAATAGTGACACAATTTACTTGTTCAGTATTGTATCTTTTAAATGCTGTTTTCATTTGTCTGTGTTTTTCTTTTCTCTCAAAAAATATTTTATTTCTACATGGTCAACTTCCTCACCAATACTGGTGAAGTCGCAGGTCTAATCTCTATTGCTGTTCCTCTTGATGGCAATTGTACCTTCAACAAGTAAGTTGGTGATAATACTGAAGTTCTACTCTGCTTTATTGGTTTCATCTACAAGGGTGGTTTTGGTTCTGAATTCGTGGCATGGTGATTTGCCATTTGTCAGTCCATGAAAGATAATGAGCTCCTGTTGTAGAGTTCTAGTCAACAGGTTAACTCTTCTTTGCCCTTCAGTTGGTGCTACATTTTTGTGACCTGCAGTGATTTGGCGCCCAGCTTCTAATGCTCCTTAAATAATATGCATTTATCATTATCTGGCTTCCTGAAGAATTCAAATTCTGGTAGAGTCTCTTACTTGCTGGTGACCCTGGTAAAGTAACTCAACTGCTTTGTTTATCAATTTTCTTGTCTGTAAAAATGTGAGGGATGGACTCTGCCCTTAAAAAAAAAAATCCATGACCTTTGAATCTTTCTGTACTTTCTCTTGGTAATGACCTGACCCTGAAATGTCATCATGAACCTTTCTGTTTCTATGAATATATTTATGTAATTCAGCAATTTGTTTAATTTTTATGGGGAAGTCAAAGTATCATTGGTAAAGTTTATGCAGATTTTATACCTTTTGATTCCACTCTTGCATTTTGGCTGTTTCTCATGATCCATTTGGAGGCGAACCACTCTCAAGTTAAATTCAATGCATTTGATAGAGTATGCATGTTACCAGTGTAATGCAGTGGGGAGTGCCTGGTGCCTGTGCAGACATCAGAAGTTAGCTAAAATGGTGTCATCTCACATGGAAAACCCTAATAGCTGCTTTTGGAGGACTGGAGCACATATGGACTGTGCATGGCGGGGAACAGCTTTTTTTTTTAATTGGCTGTGGAGCTGAACTTTCAGCATCCTGACTCAGCATTAGGTAGCCATGGTTTTTGAGACATCAGCATCTGGTGGAAGAGGTTGTTCCTTCCTTCTCATAAGGCAATAAGGGCTGAAGGACGCAGAGCCTTCTTCCACCTTGATTGAGGCCATATGGTAGCCCCAAGAAATGAGCCTGTGATGTTAATCTGTATTAATTCTTTTCCATTTTAGGGAGTAGAGTCTCCAACGTGGTATGACAGCCCAAGCTAAAGGAATCTGGTAGTTCAGGAATCTAGACTATGTGTTGCAGCCAGTCTAGTTGAAGTCAGCAGTGGTGGTACATTTGGACATGAACTTGGTGAGAACAATTCTGTATAGGAACTGAGCTAAGGTATAAGGTTAATTCCTTCCTTATTCCCAGAGATCAAGGTTGTATATCCCTCTAGAGTTCAGTTTTAAATGCTTGTCTTTTTGTTCTTGCTATATCTTTGAAGTAAATATCCCTTTGTAAAAGCTAATCTGACATTATGTAGTTAAAGGAAATTAGTGTGCTGGTCATTGGGTCCCTAAGCGGAAGAAACATGATTCCTGAAGGTTTAAGCTGCTAGCAGATAGATACTTTCTTCAAAGTATCTAAGAACCTTAAGGAAGAGAAAATGTGACAGGCCTGTCTAACCCTGAGAGAGTGGAGCCAGGGCAACCACATTAAACCAGCCTTTACCATTGTTCAGGGATGGGATGTCCACTTGTGAAACTATTTCTTCAGGTATTTGAGCTGATTATCATGGGCTCCTGGAATGGCTGTCAATCCTTTTCCTGCTTTTTGATGAGGAAGTTAATCTTACTATAGCTACCTTAAGGCGATGTGCCCTGTGTTCCATTCATGTTGCAAAGATGTTTTGTTAGCATAACAGCTATTTGACTAGAAATGCCACTCCCAAATTAGTTTAAAATTTACTAAGCATTCTGGGGCTTATAGTTTTCTTTCTTCTCATCTTCTTAGCCAAGAATCCTCACACAAGATAAACAAAGAGAGGACTTTAGGAAGACTTGGAGGAGGAGGAGGAGGAGGAGGAAGAGGGGAGGACAAAACAACAACAAAGAGAACGAGAATGAGAATAAGAAGAAAAAGCAAGAACATAAACAAGAAAGGGGAGGGGAGGAGGAAGAGGAAAAGGAGGAAGAGAGGAGGAATAGAAGAAGAAGAAGAAGAAGAAAGAAGGAGGAAGAGGAGGAAGAAGAGGAGAAGAAAAAGAAGGAGGAGGACCAAAACCCCAAAAGAACAAGAAGGAGAAAGAAGAGAACAAAAATAAGAATAAGAAAAATGAGAAGGAGAAGGAGAAGGAAAGCTAGAAACTAGTATGGGAGAGAGGTGATGGGGTACTCATTCACCCTGCCTCAGCTACTGTGGTCTTGTGAAGCTAGAAGCAGTCTGAAGACAATTCTAATAGTGAAAGAACTAAGGGTAGCAACAGCAAAGATGGAGTTTCTCTCCCCGGATGGAGAAAATTTTAGTCTGTTCTATGTAGTTGCAATTATAGGAATCTTTAATCAGGATTCATGCATTGCAGGCCATGTTAAGAAACTGCACTGTGATCATGCATCCCCACCCTGCTGCTCCCACGCACATACCCCTTGCTAGTTCAGCAGCAGGTGTTCATTTGCTATCAGTTTGTGTGTTCAAACTAAGCTATTGTCTTTTCACTGACTCTGGTGGTCTCTATAATAATTGACCTATATATGTATATTTCCTTGTGTCCCTTTGCTCCTGGTTGGAATACGCCCTGGTAGCTTGTGGGCCAGGGATCTTTTGATGGTTTTAGCTGTGCAAAATGATAACAACTATGAAATTCCTTTCAGGATGGGAACTTAGAGAATCTCTTTTTCATGGGAGGCATGTATAATGAGCCATTTCACATATGTTTCCACAAGTTATGAACTCCCCAAAGCAGGGATTTAAAGAGAATTTGGGGACCTATCACTCCACAGGACTAAAGAACTTGTCATTTCTTATGAACTCACTGGCAGGGGTGTGGTATGGGAGAGGGCACCTGTGATAGCTTTGGGAGTAAGATTAAGGGATGTGGCTGTAATTTCCATTTCTCTGTCACCCTGACCCCCAAACCTTGTTGTATAGTGACCTCTAGTGTTACATTAAAATGCCTTTTAAATCTCTAACAGTCCATTTGACAATTCCAAATGTGGTGTGTTGAAACTGGCATTTCTTTGGCACTAATTGCTAGAATAGATTTAGAATAGAACAGAATAGATTCTTCCCAAAAAGTTTTTATTTCAAGATTCCATTTAGTCTCTTGACAGGTAGAACCAGCATTTCCTCCATTATAACTCTATGCTCCATGTGTCTTCCCTGAAAGACACTAAGGGATTCCTCCATATTACCTTTATCAGTGGTTCAACTGGATTTCCAGATTCAAGCTTGAAGCCTGCCATCCCTGTCTTTCCTTGGTGTATACCAATGATATTGGACATCCTGAGTGCCAGTGATATTAGTACATCATTACAGAAGCCCACAGGATGATGGAACTGTTTAATTGATTTTTCAGTAGAGCCAAATAGCTCAATGTCATTTGTATATATCAAGTGATTCATATGATGCTTTTGTTTGTCTCTCTCACTCTCAAAACTATACTTGGCTTCACTTAGGAGACACAATAATGGATTTAATGAACTGTTTCCCTGGGAAATACTACATGTATTATGTGTGCATATATGTGTGTGTGTACATGTATATACGTAAATATCAAATCGAATTCCTGCTGTACATATGTATGTGTTTTGTATTTTGGCACTTATATAGTGCTTTAAAACTTAAAAAGTTCTTTCAAAAGTGATCTTATTTGATCCTCTCAGTGACCTTGAAAAGCAGAAGCTATTAATATCCCAATGTTGCAGATGAGAAAACTGAGGGACAAAGAAATTTAATTGACTTGCCATGGATCACATAAAGAGTAGGTTTCCCCTTGGATATCAAGTTCCCTTTTGGTTACACTATACTTGGACTAATTTTAAATATTTTCTTTTTTATTTTCATTTTTAAATTTTTATTTTTCAAAGCACATAAACATTTTTACTCTTCTTTTTAGTTCCAGGTTGCCTTCTTTCCATTCTCCCCTCCACTACCCAGTAAGAAGTCAAGAAAAACAAAACCTATTACAATTATGCATGATCTTGCAAAACACATTTCCACATTAGTCATGAGAAGAAAGGAAGAAAGAAAGAAAAAAAGGAATGAAGGAAAGAGAAAGAGAGAAGGAAGAAAGAAAGAGAGAGAGAGAGAGAAAGGAGGGAGGGAAGAAGGGAGGAAGGAAGGAAGGAAGAGAGGGAAGGAGGAAGGAAGGAAATATGCTTCAGTATTCACTCTGCATATATCAGTACTTTGGAGAAGGACAGCATTTTACATTGTAAGTCCTTTTGGAATTATGGTTATCATGTTGATCAGAATGCTAATTTTTTCAAAATTTTTTATCCTTACAATATTACTGTTGCACTATAGATTGTCCTATGGGTTCTGCTCACTAAATTTTGCCTTAGTTCATGCATATATTCCCACACTTTTTTTCTGAAATCATCCCCTTTTCCTTATAGCACAATAACATTCAATTATATTCATATATCATAGCTTATTCAGCCATTCACCAGTCTGAGCATTTCCTCACTTTCAGTATTTGTTACCACAAAAGAACTGCCTTACATATTTTTGTATATATGTATTCTTTTCCTCTTTCTTTGATCTCTTTTGAGTATAACCCTAGTATCAGTATTTCTGGGTCAGAGTATAAAGAGATCCAAATTGTTCTCTACCAATGCTCTCTCTCACTGCTCTACCAATAGTGTATCAGTGTAGTTGTTTTCCCACGGCTCCTCGAGCATTTGCCATTTTGCTTTTTTGTCATCAGACATGGTATCTCACAGTTGTTTTAATGTTCATTTATCTAATTCTTAGTGGGTTTTTTTAAACATATTATTCATTTATTTTTAGTTTTCAGCATTTACCCTAACTCCCCCACCCAAAAATAGCAAGCCTACTGAATACACCTTCCTCCAATCTGTTCTCTCTTATATCTTCCCATATCCACTCCCTCCCGCCAAATTCTAGTAGGGCAAGATGTATTTCTATATCCCAGTGCCTATGTGTCTTATTTACCAGTTGCATGGAATAAACAGTTTTTTTTAACATTTCTTTTTGAAACTTTAAGTTCCAGAGTCTTGCCCTTCTTCCCTCCTCACACACCCCCACTGGGAATACAAGCAATTCAACTTAGGTTGTACATATGTAGTTATGCAAAACATTTCCATAGTAGTTATATTGTGAAAGACTAACTATATTTCCTTTCATCCTATCCTGCCCCCCACTTGTTCTATTTTCTACTTTGACCCTGTGCCTTTTCAAAAGTGTTTGATTCTAGCTACTCTCTCCCCCAATCTGTCCTCCCTTCTATCATCCCCCTTCTTATCCCCTTCTCCCTGCTGTGTTGTAGGGTAAGATACCCAATTGAATGTGCATATCATTCCCTCCTTAAGCCAAATTCAATGAGAGTAAGGTTGACCCATTCCCTTTCACCTTCTTGCTTTTCCCCTTCATTGTAACAGTGTTCTCTTGCTTCTTTTATATGAGATAATTTACCCTAATTTATCACCCCCTTTCTTCTTTTTGCAGCTGCTGGAGCTATTAGGAGGGTGCTGTTTCTATAGCCCCCACAAGCTCTGGCTCACTGGCCACACACAACAGGACCACCACCCAAGATGGTGATCCAGATCCAAGCAGGTTAAAGCAAGAGTGATTACCCTCTGAATGGTTGCTTGGTCTCCCTACAATCTGCAGACCAGGAGCTCTGGAAGCAGCTGTCCCTCCATCACTTCTTGCCCCCAGGGCAGGGGCTGTACTATGCTTTTCTGTTCCCCAGTTTCTGACAGAGTTCCCCACTGACCTTTTACTTTATCTTTGGCATTTATGGGTTGAGAAATCTGGAAACCACCACAGATGCTGGTGATTCACTTCCCTGAAGTCTGGTCTGGCCCATCTGGGCCACCCTGGTGCCAGAACCACGACTCCTGTGGCACTGCACTTGGCTCGTAGTGATCCGTGATAAACCTTTCCTAATCAGCCTGCCCCCCTTTAGCAGATTTGTTTCTCTTTGTCCTTTTGTGAGTTCTGTAGCTTTTAATTCATTTAGAGTAATTTTTTTACAGGTATTGGAAGTGGTTGGTGCTTGGAGCCAAGGCCAATATTGTGCTTTTACTCTGTCATCTTGCCTCCACCACCTAATTCTTAGCAATTTAGAGAATTTTAAAAATAAGACTACTGATCATTTTGATTTCTTCCTCTGAAAACAGCATATTTATATCCTTTGACCATTTATCAATTGGGAAATGACTTATATTCCTGTAATTTGATCTAGTTCCCTATATATTTTGGAAATGAGACTTTTATCAGCTTACCACAATGGCTTATTCCAAATTTCTTGCCTGTCTTCTAATTTTAGCTACGTTGGTTTTATTTATGCAAAACCGTTTTAATTTTTTAATTATCAAATTATTGATTTCACTTTCTATGAACCTCTCTACCTCTTATTTAGCCATGAACTCTTCCCCTGTCCATAGATCTGACTGGTAATTTCTTCCCTGATTTATTAATTTGCTTAAGATATCACTCTTTATGTCTAGACCATGCACCCATTTTGAGCTTATCTTAGCATACAGTGTGAAATTTTGGTCCATCCCTAATTTTATTCCAGACTTCTTTCAAGTTTTCCCAGCAGTTTCTGTCAAATAGTGAGTTCTTGCCCTGATATCTTGAATCTTTGAGTTTACCAAACATCAGATTACTAAGCTCACTTACTTCTGTATATCGTGTGCCCAATCTATTCTATTGATCAACTACAATTTTTCTTATCCAGTATCAAATTATTTTGATGATTACCTTTTTATAGTATAGTTTGAAATATGGTACACTAGGCTGCCTTTCTTCATGTTTTTTTTCCTGTTGATTCTCTTAATATTCTTGACCTTTGGTTCCTCCAGAGAAATTTTATTATTTTCTCCTAGTCCTATAAAATAACTCTGGCAATTTGACTGGTATGACACTGAATAAATACATGCATTAAGGTAATTTTGTCATTTTTATTTTATATATTTTCAATACATGAACAAGACAATAGTGTGAAATGGAGTCAAAGTTTTGTGATAAATAAAAAGATATTGTAAATACTAGAGACAAGTGATGATTTGCTGAGTTTTGGACCCCTGGAACTTTTGTGCACATCCTTTTTGGTCCTCAGCTAATATACTGTTTTTAGGTCATTTTAATGATGCAAGGCATAAAGGATTTGCATAAAACACATAGATATTTAATGAGGCTCTATTTGGAGGGGTCATTCCTTTTCTCATCTTTGGGTGGTAGATAGGTAATATCTTCTATTAAGGAAGCTAAGTGGCTATAGAGTTGGACTTAGAGTAAGGAAGATGAGTTCAAATACACCTTCAAATACTAACAAGCTGTATAACTTTCATCAAGATGCTTCACTTCTTTCTGTCTCTATTTCATCACCTTTGGAAAGGCATCTACCTACCAGATCAAGTTATTGTGAGAACACAGTGAGATGATATCTATAAAGCACTTTGCAAACCTTGCAATGATACATAAATGCTAGTTATTGTACTTATTATTGAAAAAGTTGGGATAAGGCTTGCATCAGAAAAGAAGCTGGGAAAGTGTGTGCTGATAATTCACAAGCCACCATGAAATGTGTGAGTGAATAATTACAGATCTTATCAAGGCCAGCTGCTTTCCAGTTTTGCAGAGAAGCTAGGTTCAGTTGACAGCTTTAATAAGTAGTCTGCCATCCATTATATTAAGGATGTGTAACCTTTCTGTTTCTCATTTGACCCAACTTCTGTTTTCATGGTGTTAGGCTTCTTGCAAACATATAAATCAGTGGTCTCCAGAATGGGGGATGAGGCCAGCCCATGGCCTGATCATAAAGGATGTGAGCCATTTCCTTTCCTCAATGGAATAGCCAATAATAGGAAATGTGTCCAACATAGACACATTTGTCTTCATCCTCTTGCCTTAACATACTGGCCACTTCCTTTAGTAAGCTTCTGTGGGCTTCTCAAGTGAGCTTATTTCCTAACCAAGTTTTCAAAGGTGCCACTGAGAAAATCTTCCCCCACTACCTGTTTTCTAGATGACATGAAGGATGTATCATTGTTGGGAGAGGTAGTGTTCTGAGGTAGTGACTGCTGAATAAGGTCTCACTACCTTTCTCCTATTGGGTGAGAAAGAGTGAGTCACACAGGATGAACAGTCATGAATGGATCAGGACTATATCATGGGTCTCATTTAATAATCTTTGCCTTCAAACTCACCTCTGCCAATCTTCCCTATTAATGCTGAGAGCACCACCATCCTTTTCTCAAACAAGTTCAGAGCCTCTGTATCATCTACTCCTCCCTCTTCCTTATGTCACATGTGTAAGTAGTTGCCAAATCCTATTATTTCTATCTCTATATCTCTGGAAACTCTTCCTTTTTCACTCACCACACAGCCATTACTCTAAGTCAGGCCCTGTTCACCTCTCGCCTGGATTGTTATGGTAGCTTTCTGGCTGGTCTCCCTGCCTCTAGTCTCCCTTCTCTGATCCACCCCCCTCAGAGCTCCAAAGTGATTTTCTTTAAGTGTGAGACTAATCATGTCACTCCCCTACTCAATAAGCTCCAACGACTCTCTATTGAGCAAATATCATCCCTATTTTACCTCAACCTTTTAAAATGTCTGGTTTTGGACAGTTTTACAACAAATGTAATTATTCGTATAGTACTATATGTATAAAATGCACACTTAAGTATATGTATATTGTATACTTAAGTGTGCATTTTATACATATACTACTATACAATACATGTATACTATTTTACTTTATTTTTTATATGTTCAAACTTTTTTAACTGGTGGGGTATGCAAGCAACAAATTTTAGACAATTTTCACATCATGCACATTGAGGGGTTCTCTCTCTTTTTATGACTTGTTCCTCAAACTTCAGTAGTGAAGTTTTCCATTGATGTTGAATTTTGTTTTCCTCTTTATACTGCTTTGACTCTTTGAATCACTCTAACCTTTGAACAATTTGCTTTTTATTTGTTTTCTTGTTTACATTATTCATTTTCATTACATTTTTGAATTACACATTTTCTCCCTGTCTTGCCCTGTCCCAACCTTAAAACAGCAATCCCACTGTAAATCCCCTCCCCTGCTCTGCTCT
>CM053601.1:6546605-6565634 GCA_028646575.1 Pseudocheirus occidentalis
TGGGAAATTCAACTTTTTAAGGCATTCTTCTCCTCATTGGTTTTCTGGGCCTCTTTTGCTATTTGAGTTTATCTATTTTTTAACGTGTTGTTTTCTTCAGTTAGGTTGTTGACTCTCTTTTCATGATTTTCTTGCGTCATTCTCATTTCTCTTCCCAATTTTTCCTCCACTTCTCTTATGTGTTTTTCAAAGTCTTTTTTCAGTTTATCTATAGCTGCTGGGAATTCTTCAAGTGTCTTGGAAGCATTTGGGGTGGGAGTTCTGACTGTGTTGTCTTCCTCCCATTCCATGCTTTGATCCTTTTTGTCCACAAAAAAGGATTCTAGAGTGTTAGTGGTTTTTTATTCAGGTGAGGGTATCTTTTTGGGTCGGGATGTATAGGGCTTACCTATACCCACCTCGACAGGCCTCGGGCATCCCCGGCTCCCGGTCCACTCCGGGAGAGACAGCTGCACAGAGAAACTCAGAACACAGGACTTTCTTCTAGCTTTTATTGAGAGTTCATCCTCTATCTTAGTGTGGCTGGACTGGACTGGCCTGGCTGGACTCGACTGGCCTGACTCCACTGCACTGGCTGGACTGCCTCCAAGTAGCCTGTATTTAAGTCCTTTCTCCAGGGCCCCTTAGGGCCCCTCCCCTGGCCATGTCCTCAACACTGCGAGCCAATGTGTCTCATCCCGAAGGCGGAGAGATTATCCTGCTTATTGTAAGCAGGTGCAGCTGCCTCCAGGTGATCACATGCACTCCTATTAGCTGAGGACTGGTTCAACCCGTCCATCTCACGTGGAGTATCAATGACCCTCTTTAGGAGCCTCCTCCCCACGTGAGGTATCAAAGACCTAACACTAGAGTTTCATGGCTGTTCTTATTTTGCTTCCTTTTCCTCATGTTGGCCAGTCAATTAATTGGTTGGGGTTTTTTTAGCTCTGTGAAATTCTGCTTCCAGGGGGAAAGCTCTGTTCCAAATAGCTGGAGCTATTAGGGGGGTGTTACAAGTCCCCCCAGCTTTGGCTCACTGAAAGCGCACTCCAGGACCACCACCCAAGACCACGATCTGGATCCAGGCTGCTCAACCCAAGAGTACTTGGCCCTGATCAAATGATTCAGCCCCCCTGTTGAATCCATGGTCCAGCTGAAGCAGCCCAGTGGGGACCGCTGCCAGTTACAGCAGTTCCTGCCCTTCCCCGACTGCTTCCTTGCCCTGGGGGCAGATGGGCCAAACTGCTTTTCCTCCCCCAAATTAAGTTTCAAAGTTTCACTTTCACTGACTGTCTCTGATTTGCTGGATGTGAAGATCCCCTCAGGTGTAGTAGATCTTCTCTGAAGTAGACTCATGCTGTGACTTGGGAGGCTCGGCTCTTCCTCACCACCCTGGGGCCTGGCCTGGCCACATTGTGGTTTTGAGCTGGGCTGCTCACTGCTCCTGGCCTGCTGGCCTGCTGGCCTGCTGGATGAGCCCCTCCTGCCGAGCTGCCCCTCTCCAATCCCTGTTTTTCATGCCTTGGTAGATGTGGAATTGCTTGAGGTGCGGTAGATCTTCTCTCCTGAAGACTGGCTGCTGTGTGGCTCGGCTTGGCTCAGCTTGGCTCCTTTCCACCACCCCAGGCCTGGCCACCACCTTCAGACTGGGCCGGCCTCGGCTCCCGGCCCACCGAGATGAACCCTTGCTGCCAAGCTGCCTTCAGCGAGAGATGTGTTTTCATTATTTTTGTGAGTCTGAGAGTCCTAGACTTTGTCTGGGGTCATATTTTATGGGTGCTTAGGGCATTTGTGTGGGAGCTGCGGGACCTTGCTGCTTCTATGCCACCATCTTGGCTCCGCACCCCTCTAGGTAATTCTTAAAAGACAAAGGAACAATTCAAAAGGAAACTGATTCAAATGGGTCTTGTTTCTATCAAAAGGAAACTGATTCAAGTTTGCTCTTGATGGGAGAGGTGGCATCAAAAGAAGGAAAGGCTGCAAGACTGTGTAAGAGGCAGAGTGGAAGCCCCAGAGAATTCTTCTCTTTAACATTCCCCCTTTTCTTCTGGCCTGTCCTCCAAAGAAGACCCAGTTACTGCACCTCGGGTGGTGTTAGCATAACTGAACGTGAGGGCTGAGAATGAATTTGCCACAGTAAAAGTTTTCTGAATGTGCACTGACCAAAGATTAATTGAAAATTCCAACGTGTGGTGCATCGGCAGTGTTTCTGACAGTTCTTACCCATGTCATATCACCCAACTTCACTGCAGCCTTGGTTCTAAACATAGCAATGATGATTTTAAAATCAAAACATTGATCAGCCCTGAAGAATGTTAAAGATGTTCTGCATCTTGCAGTATCAACGACTCCACCAAGATTTAGTTGTTAATGTAAAAATAAGCACATCTGTATCATTCGTATGCAAATTTGCTTCCATATTTAATAAATGGTAAAAATTTGCCAAAGAATTGTTTTTAAAATAAATTCTTTATGATTTTTTTATCAGTAAATGTTTAATTTGTCTGCTCATTTTATATACCTATATACCCAGGGTTGCATAAAAATTTCTTGGGCAAAAAGGGGTCCTGAGTGGAAAAAGTTTGAGAAGCCATTTAAGAGGACTTTCCATGGTTCTTTCAATACTTTAAGCATAGCAGTGCAAAACCGTTGCAGAACCTTTCCTTATTCTCAGTGTATGATTGACCCAACTCCCTTTGCACTCAAACATGTCTCTGATGGGCTCTTTTACCTCACAGGTCACTTATTGACAAAATAACACAGACTGACCAGATGCCAAGGTAGAGAGGGTAGAAGTGAGACTAGGAACTGGGAACTGGGTTCAGATCTTGCCCCTTCTACTCCCTAATTATGTGAGTATCGGTGATTTTAATTTCTCTGTTGAGTTAGTCCACTTGTAAAATGGAGCTAATAATATCCGTACCTAACAGCGGTATCTTATGGCTCAGATGAGATCGTCCATGGAAAGCACTATGAGAAAATGAGTTGTCAGGTCAACAAGCATTTATGAAGTCCCTACTATGTGACAGGCACTGGACTGATCCCTGGAGATACAAAGAAAGGCAAATGGTCATCCTTGCTCTCAAGGAACTCACAGTCTAATCAGGGAGAGAACTAAATGTGTATACATATTTATATATATGTAATATATGTATGTACATATAAGATAGATATGGGCAAAATTGGAATTAATCTCAGAGGAGGTGCACTAAAATTAAGGAGGGATTAAGGAAGGCTTCTTGCAGAAATGAGATTTTACCTACGACTTCAAGGAAGCCAGGGAAGTGAGAAGGGGATCAATAGGGAGAAAGTTTGAGAAATGGGACCAGGCAATGAAAATTCGTGGACATGAGAGATGCTTTGTTGTGTTTGAGCAACTGCAAGGTCACAAGTACCCCTGGATCATAGACTATATGGAGGGGAGTAAGGTGCAAGAAGACTGGAAGGGTAGCATGGGCCACATTGTGAAGGACATGAAAAGCCAAACAGAGAGTTCAATATTTTATTTTGGAAATAATATGAAGACTTTGGCATTTATTGAATGGGAATGGGGAGGTTGAAATCAAGACATGATCAGATCTGTGCTTTAGGAAGATCATTTTGACAGCTGAATGGAGAATAGAATGAAGTGGAGAAAGACTAGAGGCATGGAAAGCAATGAACACATTATTGTAATAATCAATGCAGGAGGTGATGATGACCTGCATCAGGATTATGGTAGTGGCAGAGGAGGGAAGGGTGAATAGATGAGAGCTATTACAAAGGTGGAAAAGACAGAATTTGGAAACGCTGAATGTGTGAAATTGAAATTGAAATAAGTGAGGAGTTGAAGATGCCACCTAGGTTGGGAGGTTGAGTGACTGGAGAGACCATGGTGCCAAGAATGGGAGCAATTATAAGGAAATTGGGAAGAAGAAAGAGTTTGGGGGAAAAGATCAGTTCAGCTTTAGATATGGTGAGTTTGGATGTTTATGTGATGTCCAGTTCAAGATGTCCAATAAGCATTTTGAGATGTGAGCCAAGAGTTCAGAAAAAAAAGTTTGGACAGATATATCTGAGAATAATTAGCATGGGTATGAAAATTGAATCCACAGGAGCTGAAAAGATCACCAAGTGAAATAATATAAGGGGTAGATGATCAGAGGGCCTTGAAAGAAGCCTTGGGGGGTACCTATGGTTAGTTACCTGCTAGGATGTCTTATAAACATAGAGGGATTTTGTCTAGGTAAGGAGAAGTGAAGAAGATAGTGTTGGGAAGCATCTGAATGATGGGAGATGAGGAGGAGGAAAGATGAGAGAGATTTTGACCAAAAACCCCAATTTTTTCAGTGACATATGAAGAATGATTCTAATCTGGGGAAAAGGAGAGAAATGGAAGACTTGAGGAGGAATTAAAAGGTCTGAAAATTTGCTGTAGAGAGATGGATAGTAAACTGATTAGAGAGTTGTAAAATAATTGCCTAGTCACTGTAAGGGGCCAATTAAAATTACATAACACAAATTTTCAGTGGATCCAGTCAACCTGGTTTCAGGATTTCCTCTAGATTCTTTCAACAGCGCACGAGTATGAATGACAGTTGTTATTCTCAAAGAGGACCAAAATGGCATCACTATGATGGAGTGTGTCCAACTGTGACTGATCAGACCAATATGAGCTCAGAATGCTCTACCACAAATAGTCCACATCAACATTTGGAGATGTCTCTAAATTCACAAACCTCATATTTCTTCTGAGCTGCTGTAATTCTGCTTTGCTCACAGCAAGGTCCTGTGCCAGTGTCTCCCATGTCTCACAGTCGATTCCAAAGTCCTTCAGAGAGACCTTGAGAATATCCTTTTATCAGTTCTTCTGACCTCTATGTGAGTTCTTGCTCTGTGTGAGTTCTTCATAAAATAATCTTTAAAGTATTCACAAACAATATAGTCAACCCACTGGAGCTGCCAGAGAGTTGTATTCTCTGCAGTAGAATTAAAATGTTTGGCAGTTTAGCTTAAGAAAGAATCTCAGCATCCAGCACCTAATCTGACCAGGTGATCTTCAGCATCTGCCTAAGACAATTCAAATGGAAGCAGTTCAGTTTGGCAGGCAGGCTAATACTCTTTTCTCCTACACTTAATTACCCACCTTCTTTACATCTGGTGTTTTTTTTTCTGCACTACTTTCAACACCTCAAATTAGAGCATCTTGGTAGTCAATGATTCATCTTTTCTTGTGAGGTACAACTCATTTAGGGTTATTATATGTATTGTCACTTATGAAATCACAGTCCCATAACCTCTAAAAAGCTACTTAGCTAAACCCATTGTCACATTTCATCCCTCAAACTTTCCAAAATGGTGGCATGGAAATGATCTGAGGAGCCAAAATGTTCTGCAGTCTCAATCATTGCTTTATCCCTAAACAGATTTTCTCAGTACATTCATCTCTGGAGCACTTCTCTATCCATTCTCCTTAAGAGTCTATCTCACCTTGACATTTCCATGGAAATATTATGCTTCTTTACATGAAGATTTTATCTGTTTTCTGTACACAAAAGTTATTTTCTACTACCTTTGAGAGACCAATTTGCTTATATATGGAAGGGGGAATCTTTTACGTAATATAACATTGTATTTGCATTTCAGAAATACAAAGCAGTTGTATAGAATATAATTGTGTTATATACTATTGCTTTTATATATATATGTGTGTGTGTATATATATGTATACACACACACACACACACACACACACACACACACATATATATATGTAAAACTTATATTCTCTAGTACACCTAACACATTAATGGTTATCCAGTCACATTTGTAACATAAAACAATTTTGATTCCCTGCTCATGTCTTGAAGGTGATATTCTTCCATCAAATTGTTGTGATCTAGCCAATGATCAGGTCATGACTTCCATCTACAGGGTTATCTGCATTTGCTCAGGCTTTTGACTTGGGGCTCAGCTTCGCTAACACCAAAACTGCCTCCTTGTCAGTGCATACCTGTAAGAGGGCATTGACCTTGCCAGAAATGACTTTGCAGTCTCCTAATGTTTGTATTCTTTAGGACTAAAATCAACAGACCTCTATTTCTAGATTTTTAAAATTAATAATGCTGAGCACGTCAATGGTTATATTGAAATAGTGATAATGTAAAATTCAAAGTTACAAACCAATAATGCTATTCGTTAAACATACATTCTAGATGTATAATATAGAATGTATTATCATAAATATAATTATATAATATTAATATATTATAATATATGCATAAATAATGAAAAAAGGATTATATGCCACTAATATGTTGCAATATGAGGGTTATATGGCATAGTAGAAGACAGTCCTTCTCAGATGCAGAAAGTGCCAGATTCCCATTCCACCTCGTGCATACACTGGTTATGGGATGGTGGCATCATGCAACCTCTCTATGACTTCCACAACTCTTGAATAGTCTACATTGAAAAGAAGGTAGTGACTTAAATTGATCGAAGGAGGTTTTTTTCATCTATCTAGGGTTCCCCATACCAATAAAATCCGAGGTCCAGTCCCCATCCACAAAGAAAGTGGTTTGAGAGTCAAGTTAATATTACTCAGCAGCAGCAGTACAGTCAGAGACTTTACATTTATGAATTTTTGAGAATATTTCCAAGAAGAAAGGAGAATAAAATATTTAAAAATTTGAACAAGTCCCGACATATATGTAACAGGTTTTAGGATGACCCTCCCTCAATAGTTAGCCTAGGTAGCATAGTAAATCCCAAGCCACTATCTGCATCATGGCAACTGACATGACCATCATCCCAAATTCTAAGGGTATCTTTGGCATTTCCTTAATAAATATTAAACTGTAACATCTTTCTCACTGAAGAATTAATTCTAAGCCCCCACTCCAGTATATTAAATATTAATAATTTTGTAAACTGGTGAAACCTCTGTTCTCGTAAGCAGTTGTTTTCTCTCTGTCCCTATCTGTCTGTGTGTCTCTTTGTTCTTCTTTTTCTATGTGTCTGTCTCTATCTCTATCTCTGTCTCTCTCTCTTTCCCCCTCTCCTATCCCTTAAACCTGAATAAGCATCAAAGTTACTGATAACACAATCTATTAACCCCAGAAAATAACAGAAATATGTAATTATTTAAGATGCTTCATTATAATTGCAAGCAACTTCTCATCACTTCTGAAAACATAGTCATACTACTCAGTTTTCTCAGGACACCAGTTAACGTCTCTACTCAAAACAATCTTTTCCTCCTTTTTACAAAATGTGGGGGAAAACGAAAACAAGTCCCTCAGGAAAGGTCTCTTCTTCCTTTTCTCTCTTCTCAGGCTTTTTAAAAATCCATCACTATCAACAATCATGTTTCCCTGAAGTCTCTGCTTTCTCACAGAATGACAATTAGACTGTCAGTACCTTAAGTGTCTAAAACCTCTTAATTATACAGTAGTAATATCTGTAGTCTGTGGGAAAGGCTATTAAAGATGCTGTTGGAGAAGTTTTTCTTTTTCATTGAGCTGAAATCTGCCTTTCTGCAACTTCTACTTATTAATTCCCTTTCTTTCTGCTAGTGCCAAGAAAAATAATCTCTATCTACATTAAAGTCCTGTATGTGGTTGGAAATAGCTACTGTGTCATGTATTTTCCCAGGTTATACAATCTTGGGTTCTTTCATAATATTCATATGACATGTTCTTGAAGCTTCCCGCTGTCCTGACCCCCCTCCTCTGGTTGTTGATAACAAAAGTTGCTATTTATGGAGAAGTGTGCCATATCAACGTATGCAGAAGTCAGCATCTCAAGCTATGTTCGAGGGAATAAATCATAGAACAAGATTTGGAAGGACTCTCAGATTCCAACTAGCCCAACCCCCTCCTTTTGATTGGGTCACAGAGTTGAAGTAGTGTGCCCAATATCACACAGGCACCCAGATGCTCTGACTTGAGTAATTTTCTTTCCTTAGGCTACACTATCTTCTTTCCTTCACTGACCAGCCCTTGGCCACTCCCCAAGGTCATTTTGCCAGGACAAAAGCCCTTTCATAGGGCCTGCTTTCTATCACCAAATACCCTGACACATCCTCCTCTTTCTGCCTTCTCCTTGAATTTGAGGGTTGAAGGTACAGGGCCACTACATAGTCCCCAAATCTGCATTTGCCATTCCCACCCTCTCCCTGAGCACCAGGATTCCTAGCTATGGTTATGAATTCGTGATTTAATAAGAGGAATTTTGATGTCTGAAGTTAGTTCTATTGTGATAAACTGACATCTTCCCATTAAAATGTGACCTTCCCTTGTCCTATGACCAGCTGCCATACTTTTTCTTTAGTGGAAAAGTGCTGTTTCTTAGAATTGTCTTTGACCTTTGCCTCCATTAGAGAATGCCATGTTTGTTTGTTTTTCTCTTCAAACATCAGAACTTTTTTAATTCCAATATATAGGGAGACAAGGTTACCCAGCTAAGATTTTAGAGTAAGCAGAAACAAAACAAAACAAAACAAAAAAGAACATAGGCTTGGTTGGGAAACTTTCCCGTCTTTCTGATACTAGGAACAGACATGAAGCATTTCCAAGCTTACACAGAAAGAACAGGTTTGGTCTTGGGTCCACTCAATATCATACTGGTTGCTCTGTTGGGGGGAGGAAGTTCCCTATTGAGATTTTCTTGTCAAAGGTGCCTTTTATGTATGTAGGTAAAAAGGGATCCCATCTCCCATGTAAGCACCCATTAGGGTAAGGAATAACCTTTATTTTCTTCCCAGGGAAAATGAAAGAAAAAATGAGGATTCCTAGCAACCCCAAATAACTGACTCAGTTCTTTATCCCTCTCCAATGAATCCCATCTTTTCCCACAATAACCTAGATGATGCAGTCCTTCAGATTCACAGCACCATATTCTGAGTTTAGATTGCCCTTGAAATGGAAATGAAGTTAGACCGTCCAGAGAGGCGATTCTTCAACCCTCAAATGAGTCCCATTATTACCCCTCAATCACATAAAGGCCTCTAGTCTTATAATACTACCCAAAGGTTTTGGACTCTCCTGCAGAAGGAATATCATTTATTTTTATTTCTAAAGAGTCCATCTTCATCACCAGAAACCTGATCACAAAGCGAAGATACTTTTTTCCCCAACAGAGCAACACATAAAGATGTTCCGATAACTTGTAGAAGGGCTGGAATCCACAATGGTGGAGGCAGAATACACATCCAGCAAATCATGGGTCCTCAAAGGAGACTTTTTGCTAAAGGAACAGAATCAGAGCTGAGATTGATTTCTTAATAATTGTGGTGATGATAAGCGTTATTCTGATTCTCTTAGTGTAGCCCCTCAGGATTCAAGAGTGGAACTGTCAATGTTGCATTAAGGGAAAACCTTTCATATTTACCATGATGTTGGTGCAACCTAGTTTACATATAAGGGAACGGAGGTAGAAGAAATTAAGTGACTTGCTCAGGGTCATACAGTTAGTAGGCTAGAAATTGACAGAGAGCAAAAGCGGGGCATGTCCAGGGCCAGAGATGCTACTGAACTGGCTGGAGTGAAAATTACATAGAAGGGAACGACATAAAATGGGGTTGCCAAGGTAACCTGTCAGAGAGAATGAGAAGTCCAGCGACAGGAGGGGAGGAGATGGGAAACACCTCACCAGAAGAACAGGTCAAGGTTGGGCTTTGTCCACAACAGTTTATGGAGACCACGGCAGTAGTTTAGGAACTTGGAGTCAAAGGGGAAGCAGACATTCAACTCTCCCCATCTCCAACCCCCTGCTTGTCCTTCTCCCTCTCCTCCAGCTGGGCATGACAATCCATTTCTGTTTGCTTTTGACACTCTTCAGTGTCAGAGACTCTGAAAGACTTAGCAGCACAGGGAAAGTAACAGAGATGGAAATATGGGGTACAGGAATGGAGACAAATAGAGACAACAATGTGGAGAGACAGAGACTGAGACAGTGGGAAAGAAAGATAAAGCCAAGGCATCACAAGGGAGGCCCAGATTGGTCCTTGCAAGGCCAGAACAATTTTTCCTGCTTCAGACAATCCAAGGTTTCTGCTTCCCTCTCTCTTTAGGACTCAATGTTTCCCAAATCTGGAGCCTAGGAGAGGGCATGCCCATCAGTCTAGAGTGGGGCATTCAGTCCTCCTGCAGTCAATCAATGCCTCTCCTCTTCTTCTACCATTTTGTTTACCACCAAGAGGAACTCTGGTTTTGGAACTCTAGGGCTCTGGGAGCATAAAGGAATTCCCTGAACTCATCCTTGAATTCCATGGATGCAAGGCTCAGTGATTCAGGGTCCAAGGTGTAATAGAGGCTACTCCCCTGCAATAAGATCACTGAGTGTTTCAGTCACAAGTACAGGGCTAGTGGGACCTTTCTTTTGCTTCACTTGAGTCCTATATTTGGAGATAGGCATGGTCACTGCTCTCCTGGCCTACACTTTGGTCTTTACTCAGGAAGGGCACCTGCTTTCCTACAGCCCTAAGTGCTAGTACTCCTGTCTGTCTTAGAGTTGAGACCAAGGCCCCTGCTCCCTTGTGACTGACCACAGGGGCTCCTTTCTGCCCTGGAACTGTGCCCCAGAACTGTCTGAAGAATAGAGTTATCAATCAGCACTAGCTGTACCCAGTACCAGCAAAGGATCTGCCCTGTAATATCTCACCAGCTGTCCACCCCCTTACCCTCTCTGGGCTGAGATCCTAGAACTGCTCCTGCTAACACTGTCACAGATGCCTCCATGGCCCACTTGTGGAGCTATTACCATGTGTCTTGTGGGACTATCCCCAACCTAGTGGCACAGACCTTTTCTGGTGACCTCTTAAGTTGTCTTAGGCTGCAAAAGCATCTCCCTTTGACTTTTTACTGGCTCTGGCACTGCAAAATTTGATTTGAGGAGTTATTTTAAAATTGTTTTGGAAGAGACCATTGGAAGAGTTCAGATAGACTGCTGTCTGTCTGCCACATCTTGACTCTGCACCCTCTTATACCCTTAAAATTATTGAGGACCCCAAAGAACCTTTATAGGGGTTGTATCTATTGATATTTACCATATTAGAAATTAGCATTTTTATAAAATAATCTTGACTTTGTAGACCCTTTGAAATGGTTTCAGGGTCCCCAGACCCTACTTTGAGAACCACTGGCCCTGAGCACTGAGGGGTTAAGTAACTTACCCAAGGTCACAGGACCAGTATGTCAGAGGCAGGACTGGAACTCAAGTCTGGCTGGCTTTCTCTCCACCACACCATGACACTACTTCCTGTATCAAAGCTCCCTCTATTAATAATAGGATGCCTTTACATTTTCAACATGTTCTCTCTTTTATTCCATTTAGCCTGGTCTCCCCACTAACATCACCACTTAATATTTTCATTGCTATTTTTATGATGTTGCCTTGAGTTGGCAGGGCTTGGATGACTTTTCCCTTCCTCCCTAACAAGCCCCATCTAATTCACAAAAACCATCCCCATCTTTCCAGAATACACTGATGAACCCTTGCTTCTCTGAACTTAAATTGCATTTATTGGATAGGAAAGTTGATCCATAATTTACTTACTATTTAATGATCTAATATCTCTATAGCTTATTTCTTAAATTGGGATCAGGCTTTGGACTCTTTTTATACCCTTCCCAGCATGGAATTCGACATAAGAACATAACTAGGCACTCAAAACATTTTATGCATCAAAAGCAGTATCATTCATCCTGTCTACCCCTCACAGGTGCTTACTCAAATTGGAGAGATTCTTCTCTTCTCTGGTACTCAGCTTCCTCCTTAATAAATGAGAGGCTGGGACCAGATAATGATCTCTAAGGTTTTCCCAGGTTTAAATGTATGATCTTATAATCCTAGAGTGGTCTGAATTGTCTCCATATTTATTTTCCCTTTAAATGGAAGGGGCCAGATAGGTAGCAGAGATAGAGCACAGGACTCCCAAAGCACAGGACCGCCAAAGCACTGGGCTCCCAAAGTATCAGGCCCCCAAAGCTCCAGGCTCCCAAAGCACAAGATCCCCAAAGCACAGGACCCCTAAACCACTGGGCTGTCAAAGCACCAGACTCCCAAAGACATGAGGGCAAATACTGCCTTAGAGTCTTCGCAGCTGTGGGACCTGATCCTAGTTGGGTGGAATGGCAACTACAATGGCATCCCCAGGATGACTGCTAGCACAGATTCTTAGATATGCTTTACTAGGGAACATAGCTATTTAAGGGGTCAACAGTCTTTTAAAATTACATTCACTAGTTCAGGGGAAAAGTCAGCACCCTGAACTTCAGAGAAAATACAAGTGATGGAACAAAGCCCGACAGACAGGACTCCGACTGACTGATTCAACTATGAACTTTACAGATGACCCTGGAGAGAGACAGCCTTTACATCTGAGAAGTTGAAGAGTTCCAAACGTACCTCCAACCAGGGAATCCCAAGATCCTTCTCATCAGCAAGCCCCCAAAGCAAAATCCCAATTCAGGATATATACACACTTCGCAGAGTCAGAAGGCATCACAACCCCCATGTCTCAGTGCCTAACTAGAAATTAGCAAAAGGTACAAAAGTCTTCCCACAAACAAGCCTCCCCCAAGCAAGCTTCCCTTAATGGGCTCCAGGTGAGGTCCAGTAATGGCCAGGGAAGATCTTAAATCCCATGAACATAACACTGGGCAAAACACCTTACTTCAGCTTCAGTTTTGTCTTCTGTAAAACGTAGATAAACAATGCCTTCTTCCTCACCACATTGCTGTAAGGATCAGATGACCTATTAATGTGATCACAGCTCTTATTACTAAATAGAGGATTTATTAACTGTAGCTCACCAAACAAGAAAACAAGCCATTTTAAAGATTGCATAAATTATTCATGAATGTCCCATTAGAACTACCGATTCCTGATTTGTCCTAACCCAATTTTAATACAATGAAATAAAAATGCCATTCCTGTGTGGGTTTTTGTGCAGTTAGTCATAGCATACAAATACAGCTTGGAGGGTTAGGGGAATATGTGCAAATCCAATGTAGGAGCCCATTCATGTAGACCTGGGATCTTTGGACCCATTATCTTCTCAGGATTTTATTGTTAGCTTCAAAATTTTGGAAAACACAGACTAGAATTCCCAAAACAAACAGGGGAAGGCATCCAAGGACTTATTTCAATGACATTCTCCTCTTCTGGATTGAGGAGAGTGCTGGGGTTTCTAGTCAGAAAGAGTAGCACCTTCTTACTTGGAGGTAACCAACATCAGAACTTTGGCTTCTCTTTCCTCTCTCTGAGGAGAGGTCAGTTAGAAGCTTAAGATTATTGCCCTCATTGACAGAATGCAATAACACTCTAGCTGAAAAGAGCACACTAACACTCCAGTGGAGAGCCAGAATACCACCTTGCTGAGCCAGTGGATGGCTACCATCAGGGTAGCCATCCATCAGAGAGGGAGCGGTGTCCAAACACACTGGCCCATCCAGCAGAGAATCTGTGCCCTCTGAGAGCCCAGTAGCTATCTGGCCCAGCCCAGGCAGCCACAGTCTAAGCGTCCTATCCTGGCCAACCCAGGCAGCTGCAGTCCAGCAGTCCAGCAGCCTGTCCAATCCAGTGCAGCAGCAGGTTGTTGACCAAGTGACCTTAGGGCAGGCTAGTCAAGCATCAGCCTAAGCTAATGAGGAGTGAGTGCAACAACCTAGGGAACTCCTTGACCTAGCTCAGGTGCACTTTGATTAATTGAACTGAGACAGTGCTCTACAGAGAGTAAGCCCGACTGAGCCCTCCTCCTACCCCGCCAGTGGAGAAACCAGGCTCTGCAGGAAGTCTGTAAGGGGCCGACATGGGGCCATACACATGTAATCTTAGGTACCAGTCAGTCTCTGAGTTCTAAACCGAGTTGGGCTATGCCAATCATGTGTCTGCTTAGGAGTAAACAGAAGCTGGGGGCTACTAGTCTGCCCAAGGAGGAACTAAGAGGGCCAAGTCAAAAACAAAGCAGATCAAATCTCCACTGCTCATTGGTGGGAGAGAGGAGGCTCTGCAATTCCAGTCAAAACAACATAAAGAGACTCAACCTTTAACACAAAATATCAGAGAAGTCAACCAAGCCAAGCAGCAGCATGGCACCTTCACTGGAAACATCCTGCCCCACAATGAAGGTCAAGAGAATCCTTCCAAAAAAGAAAGGGCCCCGAAGCTTTGCAGTTCCAAAGTTGTGATTCCCCTTCTCTGTATGAGTTTCCTCCACATGTGCTATGCCTTCGTACCATTGCTCTCTGAGTTTGTATTCCTTCTTCCCTCCGTGGACTCCATATGCATTGGTGCTGCCAGGGCACCCACGGTTTTCTGGGAAATTCTTGGCAAACACTGTTCTTGCTGAGCTATTGGAGTAAAAGCCTTTGCTTCTAAATGAAGTGCTGGCTGAAGGGAAAAGGTAGTGAAGTACAGATTAGGATAATAGCCACATAGCAAACCCTCTGGGAGCAGAGCAGCCACCCCATGGAGACTCAAATGCTACTGCTGGCTTAGATTGACAGAGTGAGCCCAGAGGAATATTACTATTACATACATATGCAGATGCATATGAATATGTACACACACTCTCATATGTATTATATGTAATAGTATGTTATTGTAATTATATAGAATTATATTATTTATAATTATATTACCATAAATAGTATAACATAAATATGTAATACAAGCATACTGTGTATAATTGTATGATGGAATATATACATAATTGAATGAAAAAGCATTTGTTAAGCATTTATGTGCCAGGCATTGCGCTAAGTTCGGAAGCTCCAAATGCAAAAGGAAGACAGTTTCTGCTCTGACGGAGTTTACATTATATTGTAGGAGACAATTTAGAGGGCTGAATAGTATGCAGTGAAAGGTGCAGTGGTCCAGAAACCCAATGATGTTTAGAACAATTTGGCAATAGACTGATACGAGTCTTTCCAGAACCAGTGAGAGTGCTGATGTGATTACAGCTTTCAGAACAATATGTAGAAACATGGGTTGGGAAGAGTGCAGAGGTGGTGGTAGGTTGAACATATGGAAGTAGAGTAGAAATTTATCTGGGTGAAGAAGAACCAAGGTTCTAGAGTGAAAACACCAATAATTTAGCCCCTCCTAACCATGGAGCTTTGATTTAGAAAATTGAGCAACAGCAATGGCAGTATGATGGGAACATGCAAGTGTGTATTGTATGTTTGTATGTTTACATGTGTGTATGTATTCCAGGATGAAGTTTACACACAAAAGAAATGATGCTGTGGTCTCCCTGTCCTTCCTTTCCTGGGCAGTAAGTGAGACAGAGCTGTTATGTGCTGTCAGGTAGAAGAGGGTGGGTGGGTATGCCCTGCCCTACTCCCCCCACCTGGGCACCAAGCTTTGCATATAACATCCTTATGAGTTTGTGTTTATTCATTCTTGATCTTGAATGAGTGTCCCAAGAATGGATTGTACGGGCAGTAACACTGTGAATTAAGAAGATCCTTAGGTCTCATCAGACGTCCCTCCAGAGAACAGCAGTATTAGCAGATCTGATGGAGAGATAGTTACCAACAACAGAGAAAGCACTTGCAATTGTATGTGGAAAGACAATAGTGTGATGAGGGCAGTGACATTAGGGAATATGATGCCTTGTAATAGAGGGAAGCATCACCCAACTAAGGACTCTAGAAAGGCAATAATCTTTGGAATCTAGTAGAGGGCTACATTTATATAAGTGATGCATGAAATGCATTCTGTAGTGCCTGTATGAGGCACTCTAACCTGGGTGCTTAGACACCTATATACTCTCTGGATTAGTCTGATAACCAACCTGAGTTCCCAGGTAACCACCACCATATGGTTACGTCCAAATTCTCTCAAAGTCCTAGGGGTGACCCTGCTTAGATGAAGTATACCTTCCCTACTTACCACTCCAGCTTTTGAGCCCCCAGTGAGTGTTTCTACATACAATATAAAATACTTCACAATGGTAATAATTAAATCTTAAAGATAACCATTTAATTAAAAGTAAAACAAAAGGAATGTCAAGTATTCATATATTAAAACAAATCTATAAACAGTAAGTACATTATGAGCCAAACTCCAAGGAAAGGGAACACATTAATGTAAGTGAAAATTTTTAAAGTCCATGTACTCAGGATAACTCAAAACTCTGAAACTGGAAACTTTGGTGTCCTCATTTTATCTCAGAAACCATCTATAAAAGTTCTTTGATGAATGTGGTTTCTATGTAGAATATGTGCTTCTATTGCTGAGCTGAGCTGAGCTGATCCGCACTATGACTGACCAAAGCTTCACTGGTCATGATGGCTCAGTCGAAGTGGGTGATCTGATGGGAAATTTATCTGATCCACTGTTTCCAATCTGACTCTCTGCTTAACTGGATTTTCACATCAGAGGCAACTGTAATAGCTATAATCTCCATCCCTAAACCTAGCCATTATGAAATATGTCCTTCCTCTTAACTTTCTGGATTCAGATCTATAATCAGATATTGAGATATATTTGTCCCATAATTATGTAATAATTCTGCTTTACACGTCTCTTCCATTTCTACCAGCTTGTCATATTCAAAACTCAATGATGACTCTCTCAGAACTTTGAATCAGATTCACCCTCCAACAACTCGGTCTGAAAGAAAACAATTTTCTCTTAGAATTCTGAATGAAGACATTCTAACTGAGTAACAAATCTTAAATAGACTGGCACACATTTTGGGCATGGCCGATATAAAATTTTGTTTTATTAACCATGAATATTTGGTACTTGACTTTTTCTTTTATTCTTTCAGTGGGCAGGGATTGCGGGAAGAAAAGAAGTGCTTGATAATTTTTAAAAAGATAAAATTTAAATTAAAAAAATTTGCTCATTAGTCAGCTCAAGATGGATTTATAGGAGAAAAGAAAAACAAAATGAGATGAATAATCTCAAGTGAATCCAAATCTCCTAAAAGAGGTGAAGATGAATCCCTTTGGGCACATGAGAGTCTGTCTCATGGGGGATATGGGGAAGGAACCCACCCCCCCTCCCTGTGTACAGTGTGGGTCACTGTTTGAATCCCTTTACCAGCACCTCTATAGTCTAGTCCTTTTCCAGGAGCTTACTAATATGGGAAATTGGAAGCTATATCCCATATAATTACTGTTCTCACTATAGGAACATCGTATGTTATATCCATAAACTTTCAAAGGTCTCTGACAGTAGCTCAGCAATTACACCCACTAGTTTTCAAAATTTGATCTTTCAGCTCTCTGTTAGCTATTTTGATCTTGTCCTTTTCTGCCCAAAAATTCTTCTCCTTAGCAGAGAAACAATAAACATAAAAGAAGCTGCATTGCATCTTCATCCACCATGTTCTCACCCATCCACCCCAAACATCTGCTCCTCTCTCTTCTTTGATCTTCCTTTTTCCTAAAATCATTTTGAAAACTTTGTGGGTATTCCTGTTCTTAGCATTCTTCTCTCTTTAATTCTTCTTTAGTCAAAAGGAGCTATGAGAGAAAGAGGTGTCTAAAAGGGAGTGGATATACAGGGAATGCAAAGACCAAATTAGATCTGAAAATATCTTCCATGTAGAGGTAATGGAAGCAAAGATGCTGAATGCAAATATGTGGCTTTTTCTATAAAAACAATGTCAGGAATGTTCAAGCTCAGGAGCACAGGCTTCTTTGGTCATTAATGTCTTTCTTGATGAGAGCTAGGCACTGCAATGGATAGAGCCCTAAATGCTGAGGCAGAAAGACCTATGTTCAAATCTGACCTCTGACACTTACAAGCTCTGAGATTCTGGGCAAGGGTCTCAACCTCTGTCTACCTTTGTTTCTCCATCTGCAGAATGACAATAATAACAGCATCTACCTCTTAGAATTGCTGGTAGGACAAAAAGATTATAAATTACTTTGCAAACCTTAAAACACTATACACATGCTAGCCTGTCTACTTGTACTTGTATGAGAACTTCATGTTTCTCTCTTGACCATTATCTAAGCACTCCCCATCATAATTTCTCCTTCTGGTTACAGGATTTCAGATAAATGTAAATTTATAAACATAAATTTCAGATAAATATAAAACCATTTTTGTATGTAACATAAAGCTTTGTTATATAAATGTCATTGTGACATGGAGAGTGCTATAGAAATCTATGCTATGGAACATTCAAACCACACATGATGTCTCCTGAATGAGACCCAAAAGGAAACTGGACTGAGAATGTGACCAACCCAGACACAGTCACATACTGCAAAAGGAGAGCCATTTTTAAAAGTTTTAAATAATTTTCTTGAACCTCCCCATCCAGATTTTTTTTCACACCCCAGTGACTAAAATCTTTGAATCTCTTCTTACCCAAACCATTGCCATGCTCGGAACTCTTGGGCTGAGACTTGAAAAACAAAGGGGAAGAAAAGATGGGCAAGGTCAAAATGTGCCCTGAGGTTTATTCAGTATTAGAACTCAAGTCAGAGACAGACAGACACAGAGATAAAGACAGGGAGAGACAGTGAGAGATAGAGACAGACAGGAATAGAGATAGAGACACAATTAGAGAAAGAGAGAAGAGGGAGGAAAAGAGGGAGAGACAGAGATAGAAACAGACAGACAGAGAAGAGACACATAGAAAGAGGATGAAAAGAGGGAGAGGAGGATGGGATGGGACAGGGAAAGACAGAGAGTCAGAGACAGAGAGACACATACAGAGATACAGAGAAAGAGAAAGAAGAGGGGGAAAGGGGAAGAGGGAAGGGAGGGAGGGAGACAGAGAGGCAGACACAAACAGAGAAGAGACAGATGGAGAGAGAAGACTGGAAGAGCAGCATGGGGAGGGAAAGGGAGAGAAGTGGAGGGAGGGGGAGACACAGAGAGACAGAGAGACAGAGAGACAGAGAGACAGAGAGAGACAGAGGCAGAGACAGAGGTAGACAGAGGGAGACAGAGAGAGACAGAGAGAGAGATGGAGAGACAGAGAGAGAGACAGAGAGAGAGAGACAGAGAAAGAGAGAGAGAAAGAGAGAGAGAGAGAGAGAGAGAGAGAGAGAGAGAGAGAGAGAGAGAGAGAGAGAGAGAGAGAGAGAGAGA
>CM053601.1:6565734-6624114 GCA_028646575.1 Pseudocheirus occidentalis
CTCTCCAGTGCCTTGTACTGAAGTCTCAGCAAACTCTACTTAGTACAATTCATAATGCCCTAATGCCCTATAGTCTAAATCAGTGCTTTCAGCATAGTACTTAGGCAAGGTAAAATTCATCATTCAAAGAGAAGCCAGATCTGAAATAGTTGGCTTAGAGATCCTAATCACCCCCAAATACAAAATTATACAAATTCAACAAAACATGTTTTACAATGTTTATCACTCGGGTACGTAGTTTTGAAGGCACAAAATACATTCACATTTTTGTCTAGTTGATGAAGACTCTCAGACCCTCGACTTTCTAATCCCGTTGAGACCATGGGACCCTCTCTTTTTGGTGTGAAGAGGATCATAGAAAAAAATGAACTGAATCACTCGTCATTATGTTTGATGACTAGAACAATTAGGAACATTTTTTAAATTAGAAAATAATATTCAAAGAGTAACTTGGAGGACAGTGCTCTGACAGATCCATTCCTCTCAAGAATCGTCCCAGTGTAGCACAAGAGCCTTTTCTAGATATGAAAAGTTCCAGATATGACCTTATGATGTTGGGTTTTAAGTGAGAATCCAACTTAATATTAGACAGAGTCTTTGTCAAACATAAGGGAAAACAATGAAAGGAGCATTTCTCTTTTTCAGGTAGAAGACAACAATGTAGTTCTTTTACACAAAAGGAATGCTAAAAATACAAGACTCACTCTTGCACACTGACAGTTCCCTAAACATGAAGTAGAAATTTACAGCTATTATGCTGTCCTGTGAGAGTGGGTGGAAGAAAACAAAATCAGTGCTCCAATACACAAATTTGGCAGAGATAAATTGATTAATTCAATTATTCTAAACATCTTAAAGAAAATCCAAAGGAATAAAGATTTATACTGCCTTTGAAAATGTCTATGACCAAACCATTTTTTTTTATTTTTTTCTGTTTTGTTATTTTTTTAAGGAGCAAGGTTTTTTTTTCTTTATTAATCTATCTCTTTGTTCTCTCACCAAGAGGGAGTAATCTATAAATGTATGTAATGTAAAATCAAAATATATCAATAAAACTGAAAGTGAAAAAAATTAATTTCTTTCACTATTACTTATCCCCAATGAGTGTGTATATATGTACACACATGCATATGCATGCATGCATCTCTATATGCACATGTGCACACATGTTAATACATACATATGTGTGTACACACAAATGCATGTAAAATTGTAATACACTGTGTATGTGCACATACACATGCATGCATATGTGTGTGGTGCATGCATACATAAAGTATGTATTGTTAAATACACAATTTAACAAGAAAAATTTAAAATATAGACAGATAAATCTTTTCATAGAAACAGAAATGACATCAGGATATAATATAATGATCTATGTGGCTGTGATCTATTGGAACTGACCTTTTGAGGGAAATATGTGATAATCTAGCAGTCTGTTTGGTTAGAGAAATAGACAAGAAATTTCAGTGGCTTTTTCCTCTAATGGATTTGAATAACACCAGTCTTTAAACTGTCTGTCCTCCCTTTCAGAGTAGTTTAAATACAAGTGTTTGTCTCAGCTTCCTCATCAGTAAAATGAGCTGGAGAAGGAAATAGCAAACCATTCCGGTATCTTTGCCAAGAAAACCCCAAAACAGGGTCATGAAAAGTCAGACACAACAACGACTGAACAAAACAGCATTGATCCAGGTAGGTGTTTATGCTGTTGCATCACTTGTCCACTTTGCAAGACAGGGTGCCACAGCTAATCCACAAGCATTTCCAAATGTTCCACATGGGTACAAGTTTCTAGGAATGTCAGAAGAACAGGGAATGGCAAGATCCTCTTGATTCCATTTTTTTTTTTACTATTTTTTATCCTTTGAATGGGAAAGTTTCTATCTTTAGCCCATAAGGTTCTTACCTTTCGTCCACAGCTCCCCAAGGGGAACATGGATAGATTTCAGGAGATCTGAAAAAATTATCTTTTTTATTTAAACGTATCAGTGTAGTTTCAAAACATAAGTATTAAATTTTATGCATTTTGCAACACGATTCTGAGAAGGGTTCAGAGGTTTCACCAGGTTGACTGCCTATGGGGTCCAGGGCACAAAACAGCTTAAGAACTCTCATGGAATCCTGAACAGACTGTGGAGCTGGTAATAGCTCCATTTTAAAAATGTGGAGTTCTGATAACTCACTTGGATGTTCCCAAAAGTATCTGCTAGTTACCTGGAATGAAATAGAAATAAGGGAGTTTTGTCCCATTATTTCTATAATAGGTCAATCTATCTCTTTCAGGTCCAAGTCTGAAAGAGCAGTATTCATGTTGTTATAAGCACAAACTTTTTCTCTTTTTATAGAAAATTTTTGTAACAGGGGCAAGAGTCATCCCCAAATACATCTTTAGCAATAGCTACATAGACATCTGCATTTGTAGCTTCATTTTTCTAGCTTATATAAAGATATCTGGAGAAAAGTGTTAAATTAACTAAGCAATTAAAAGAGCATAATGGGGTTCTTAAAGAAATGTTTGCAAAAAATACGTAGCATATATTTGACCTTTTTTATAAGCCCATTGCTGTTACCACTTTAGGACTCCTTAATTACTATGATGTTGTTAAAAATCTATTGGATCTTGGAAAAAACATTTTAAATTGAGAATCAAGAATGAAAGGATGTTCATGAATCTGCAGTGGATGCTCAGTTAATGTTTATGAATTGCTACAACTATAACCCTGCATATCATGAGATTGTAGCTTCAGGATGTTTTTGAGATGCAACTTACCAAGATCCCAGAGGAAACCATTGAAAGAATGTGTACATGTTACATTCAAAGGATATCATAAAAGCTTTTGTAGAGAAAGCAGTAGTGGTGTTTCCTCTGAAGGCAACTCTGAAGAGTCACCTGGTAAATGAGTACAGTATCTTGTGAAGCTTCAGGAGCAACTTAAAGTCTTTCGTCAACAACTACAAGTTCTGTCTCAAATACCTTACCATAAGCTAAGAAAGAGAATGAAAGATCTAAAGAAAGCAAAAAGAAATTTATCAACAAAGATGAAAATCAGAGGAGAAAATGTTTTAAACAAAGAAAAGTAAAGAAAAAGCTGAAAAACAGCCCCAAAAGGCCAAGCAACAAATGTGGACGTAGAAATTTGAGGCTGAAGATGATGCTAAGCCTATGAATTATGATGAAAAAAGGCAATTAAGCTTAGATATAAGCCAACTCCTCAGAGACAAGCGGGAGTGAGTGGTCCATATAATAGACCAGCAATTTTAAGGAATTCAAATCCTGATGACATAGAAATTGACTTTGAAACACTCAAAGCATCAACTCTGAGATAACTGGAAAAATATGTCATGGTTTGTCTAAGAAAGGGACCCAGGAAATTTCATGCTGAGAAAACTCAATTGTTCAAAGCAGCAGGAGGGACCACAAGGCTGAGCAAGAGCAGCAGCAGCAATTGTGGTGGCAGAAGCACCTTGAACTTGGGGAGCAAGAGCAGTGGCTTGAGTTCTTCTGATAGCAGCAATTCCAAATCAGGTTGGCTGCCCTTTTGCACTCTCTCTGTGGAGGTGGCACTTTTATACTTTGAAAGGCTAGAATTATTATCTTTAAGGAATGTTTGTTGGGACTAACAGGAATCTCTGATTTGAACTGCCATATCCATTCACCTTGCTTTCCATCCCAATCTTGTCTTCCTGCCTTGAAGTACGTGAACTTTTATAAGTCTCTGAGAGGCTTGTAATGTCCAAAAGAGAACTAACAGTTGACTAAAATAGGGACAATCACTTAATAAAACATTTTTAAATGTTAGATTTATATTAGCTTATCACAAAAATAAAGGGTCGCTAAAGGCATCTCATTTTGTAGTGACTGTGACCTGGTTTATTGTGGGTAGCAGAGATGTGAAATGTAGTGTCTGCTGTGTGATGCTTCGTTCCAAACTAAATTAGTGTTTTGATTTGAGAAACCAATAAATTAGTTTCCTAATAAGTAGCATCAAAGCTGAGCCCAGTTCATTACCTAATATTGTCCCCAGACCTGATGGGTCCCTACTCTGTGCCAACTCAACTAGCCTTTGCTCAAATGCCATCTCTGCAAGGATCTAGGGAGGTCTATGCACTTAGGAAAACCACAATCAGCACCAGAAGAATCAGTAGGAATCTTCACCCTTTGTCTGACACAATTTCATCATAATAAGCCAAGCGATCTTTACTGCTCTTTGTTTATGTCAGGTTATTCACTGGTACCACCAAGATTTGAAGAGCCTTGCCAGTGGACCTGCTAGGACTCCTCAGTGTGGGGGAAAGCCACACAAGGACACAGGAGGGGAAGAGCCAAGTCAGCTGATGTGGCTCGAATGGAAAGAATATTGGGGGAGGGGGGGAGGGAGATAGCTTGCAAATCGAGCTTGAATGTGAAAGGCTGTAAATGCTAAACAGAGGAATTCATCTTCATCTTAGAGGAAACAGAGATCAATCAACTAAACAATCCTCATCTTATTGAGCTTCTCAGCCACTAGAAATATTGTTTCTCATGAACTGTTATCTCAATACTTGCCACACTTTACTCAAAATATATTTGTATGATTTTTTGGTCTTTTTAAAAATAAAATGTAGGTCTTACATTTATCACTATTAAATTTCATCTTATTAAATTCAGCCCATCATTCAGATTTGTCAGATTCCTTTGGGACCCCATTTCCATCTGTTTCTACCTGCTTACTACTTGTGAGGTGTGCACTTGAACAATGTTGCACTTGTATCTGACACCTCACTACAAGTCCCATGGAATTACTCATTCATAATTAGTCAAATCCTTTTGGATGAAAATGTACTTCATAAAGGGCTCTCAACCTCAGTTTTGATTCTGACTTGCACCTAAAATTATATGACTTAAAGCTTTAAAAACAGAACAAATGTGCTTAAAAGCTATCTGGAATCAAGTGATGGACCATACCAGCAGTAATTAGGCTTAAAATTCAGCTCAAATCTTAATGATGTCTCTGAATCAGTAAACTAACCTTGCTGAAGCATCAAGGAACTCTAAGAGAGAGAGATAAGAGGCAGATTGTGCCAGGAGAGTCAAACCACCATCACCATCACCACTACCATGGAAACAGCCCAGGATCCTGATCCCAGCAATCCTCAGAATATCTGTCTCCCTCCTTCAGCCTACCAATCCTCCTTCTAGTCTGCTCCCCATTACCATTATTGAGGAGAGTATCCCCTGTGGAGAATGGACCTGCCATCTTCACCACCACCAACACTAACACGTGACCAACTACCATCAGTGAACAAGTATACTCTGTCTTGTTGCTGCATGCCAAGGACTGTGGGCCCTTTCAATAGACCATCATGTGCATTGTTGTTTCTCCCATTAGAACATGAGTTCTTTGAGAGCAGAAGCTGTCTTTGCTCTTCTATTCCTATTCCCAGCATTCTTAGGGCAGTGTTTTATATACGCTAAAGACTAAATAATTTTTCATTCAATCAATCACAATTTTGAGTTTACAAGGAGGCTCAGGAATCTTCCAGGTCAGTTAGCCCATGCATAAGATACTTGGCCAGTGACTGTCCTGTCTCTAAAGACTTCTAAGGAGGAGACACCTACCACGTCTTGAGGCTCCCTATTGCACTTCGAGAGAGCTGGACTTGTTAGGAAGTGCTCCCTAACATTAAGCCTAATTCTTCCTCCTGGCATCTTCTACCCATTGCTCTTATTTATGGCCTCTGGGACCAAGACATGTTTAAATCCCTCTTTCTCATTACAGACTTCAAAAATTTGAAAATGGCATTCATGCTCTCCACCCAGTCGCCCCCTTTGTCTTCTCTTCTCCAGGTCACTACCCAACCCCTGACCTTCAACTGATCCTTAAATGGCTCAAGGCCTTTCACTCTATCTGCCTTACCTTGGAGGGAGTCTAAATTATAATTTCCCCAAGATGACTACGATAATCCCAGTGAGGGTAGATTATAGAGAGATTTGCCCCTCCCATCCTGGAAACTATCCCTCCCTAGCTGCACCACAAAAAATGCACAAATTTAGAAGTAGAGGATATTAATGAATTTGAAATATAAGGTGTGGATGTTCTGAATATGGAACTGCCTTCTGATTAGATGTTGTAAGGGATGACCCATACGGCATGAGATGAGGATTTAATTCAATTCCATAAATATGTACAAAGAGCCTCCTATGTGGTAGGTATAAGAAAGACCCCTCAAATCATAAATATCTCTCCACTACCACAACTTGTCTTGATACCCATAAAACTGTATCACCAGAAGTCTGTCCCTATAATTCTCAAAAGCATTTTCTGCTTTCAAGAGCTTCTAATAAAATGCAAATATACATAAGAAGGGTAATCCCCTAGACCTTAGCCAGATTAATCAAATAAAACCCCAGTGTAAAGCCTCATCAAAAAGAGAATAGACTACAGGTAACAGCAGTTAAACTTTTATTCAGTAGGTATCATGTGGCAGATAATGTAAGAAGCCCTAGGGTTACAGAGAAAGGCAAAAAAGCACATTCCTTGGTCTCAAGGAGCTCACATTCTAATGGCAAAAATGACATGCAATAACCATGTACATTCAAGACATATACAATGCAAAATGATGGTTGTCTCTGAAGGCACTAAGAATGGTGAGGAGGGGGAGAGGGAGGAAAGACCTTCTTCAAAAGGTAGGATTTGAGCTGAGTCTTAAAGGAAGCCAGGCGAGGTTTCAGAGCCAATCTAAGCATAGGGGGGCAGGTAGAGAAAAAGCACAGTCAGAAAATGGCATATCGCGGATGAGGAACAACAAGAAGTCCAGTACTGATGAGTTGTAAAATAAGTAGAGCTAATCAATAAGCATTTATTAAGCCCCTACTGTTTTTCAAGCACTATAAAAAACATTGGGAATACAAAGAAAGGAAAAAGACAACCAGGCTCTGCTCTCAAGGAGCTCACAGTCTAACAGGGGCAACAATATACAAATAACTATGTACAAACAACCTATATACAGAATTCTTGGGAGAGAAATTAGAGATTATTTCCATTAAGGGGGTTTGGGAAAAGTGTCCTGTAAAAAGCAGGATCTTAGCTGGGATTGAAAGGAATCCAGGAATTGAACATGAGGAGGGAGAGAGCTCCAGGCATTGAAGAAGGACAGAAAAATTCTGGGATCCAAGAGCCAGAGTGTTCTCTTCAAGGACCAGTCAGGATACCAATGTCTCTGGTTTGAATAGTATAGGGTGTGGTATCAGGGTAATAAAACTGGAAGGGAGTTTATGAACAGCTTTGAATGCCAAATAGAAGAGTTAGTATTTGATCCTGGAGTTGAGAGGGAGCCAATGTAATTTATTGAGTGTGAGGGTGACATGGTCAGGCCTTCACTTTAGGAAGGTTAACAGCTGAATGGGAGAATGGGTTGGAGTAGAAGGAGACTTGAGGCAGGCAGTACAACCAGTAGCATGTAGTAGTCTAGGCATGAAGTGATAAAGGCTTGTTCCAGGGTGGTAACTGTGTCATAGAAGAAAGGGGGTATAAATGAGAGATGTTTTCAAACTAAAACCAACAGGCCTTGGTGACAGAATAAATATAGGGGTGAGAGAGTCAAAGACGATGTCTAGGTTTTGATCCTGAGGGACTAGGAGGAAGGAGATGTCCCTGACAGCAACACCGAAGGCAAAAGGTTTAAGGAGAAAGGTGAGTTCAGTTTGGGATCTGCAGCATCTAAGATTAATGTCTATAGGCCATCCAATTTAAAATTAGTCCAATATGCAGTTGGAGGGGCCAAACTGGAGATCAGGAGAGAGGTTAGGTGGAGAAGAGTAAGGTTTAAAGAGACTAAAAAGGGAAGAATTATCTATTAAGCCCAAAATTAGAGCAGTACAAAATCAGAGGGGATAGAAGCCGCAGGAGAACCAAGAATTAAGGAAGGAGTCTAGCTGTGGAGCTCTGCCTCCCTCAATAGTCCAAGAAGGCCAAGACCAAGGTCAAGGGCGTACTTTTAGCTCTTTCTCTCTTCTTAGGAGTGAGGTCAGAAGCCATAGAAGGAGAAAAAGGAAATCCATCTCCCTGAGGCAAAGAAAGAACCCAAGGAAGAGCCTAACTATGAAATTCTGCTTTTCAGAATAGACCCTAGGCCCTGGATTCCTTTCACTCCCAGCTAAAATCCAGAGGACCCAAGCTGAGGCAGAACCTTAGACTTAGGATCCCTAACAAAGGGTGAGAATAGAGAATATAGAAGTAGAAGAGCCTCCAGGATATTTTCTTTCAAGTGTGAGAGCAAGCAAAGAGATGAGCCCTCCATTCACCTTTTAATTCACTCATCCATTCCCCTCTCAATATGGAAGTTTGACATATGGTGGGGAAAGGGAAGAATTGATATCTTGGGCCTGTACCTAGGTAAGGAAAGCATTCCTTCACTTTCCTAGTCCTCTATTTTCTACTTTGGAAAATGTAGAGACCCACACAATGACCTCTGATATCTTTACCAGTTCTAAATCTATCATCCTAGGAGCAAGCAATTCTGCCTCTGGACAAGTCATGGAAGAGGCTGCTAAAAATATCAGAACATACATGAATCCATCCATCCATCCATCCATCCACCCATCCATCCATCTATCCATCCATCCATCCATCCATCCACCCAGTTAGCACTTCTCTCACTTAGTCACTAATTCTTTCATTTCATTGTTTCTGGTCTCTGTGGTTTGTAGCAGATAGGAATGAAGCAGGACATTCACTGATCTGGGTATAGACAGAGAAGAAATCCATTGAGTCAGTATGCCAAATTATCATGGTGCACTGCACTCAAAATTAGGGCTTTCCTGTAGGAATGCACATGTATACACATTCTCCCCTCCTTTTCCAGCTTAAGGGTACACCTCATTACCCTTACCAGGAGGCATGGATAGAATGACTTCCTAGTACTGATCAAAATGACAATCGCCCCAAATTCCATATAGGTGGCTTAGAAAAATAAAGATAAAATGGATTCAAACACTATGTAGAAACCTGAATGGATGACACCATTTGCCTCTGTGGTTCCCAGAGATCTTTGAAAGACCACAGAGCACAGGATCAGTGCCAAGGAGTAATACTATAAACATATGGAGCACTATATACACATTTAGGCTAAACAGATGAGTTGGAAGCTTGTGATGAATTGCCACTTTCCTCTTGTCCTCTTTTTAATTCTTTAACTAAGGAATAACTGTAGGAGGAGCTAAGGGTTCTCTCAAGGAAATGAAGGTTATGTCCAAACAACAGAATTGTTTTTTGCTGTTTTGGAGAGGAAAGGAAGGGCAATTGGGGTTAAGTGATTTGCCCAATGTCCCATGGATAGTAAGTGTCTGAGGTCCTCCTGACACCAGGGCCAGTGTGCTATTCACTGTTGCACCTAGCCAGCCTAACAGAAATTTCTAAAACTTAAAAACAAAAAGCATAATCCAATACCAAACTCATGGTAGAGGGAGGAATGTGGACAGAATGACTGTCTGAGGATAGGCCAGTTGATTAAACCAGGCTTCCAAAAAAAAAAAAAAAAGTAGTCCGCAATAGACTATCCCTCCAACTAGAAATCATGATTTCAAACAGTCTTTGTAAATGGTAGGTACTTATGGTTTGGGTAAATAAGAGACCACCCCCTTTCAAAGATAATGAATTTACTTAAAACATTTAAAAATTAAGGGAAAAAAGAATTAATCCAAGGTTGCGAGCAGGGGGGAAGTTTGAAGGAGAAACAGACTGGGTTTAGCTCACAAGGAGAGTCAGAAAAAATGAAACATTCACACATTTAAAAGGAATAAATATGACCCAAACTATCCCTTTTGGTCTACTCCAATGTCTGTTCATATCAGCAGACTGAATTACTGTAGAGTGGCTGACTACTATGTCTGTCTAGGTGCTAAGGATAATCCCAAGGGTCACTCCATTTACTAGTACTGTTGCCAATGAGTTCCTATAAAAGTGGTCCCCAATGATTATCATTCAACCTTAACTGGGTTTAAAAAAATACCTAAGAAGGTATAGCAAGGACAATTGTTCCAAAACCAGTCTCTCAAACTCAGAGACATTCTCCTCTTAAACACACACGGTCACTATGGAGAATGCTGAAACCTATTGTAAAATGGTCATGAAGTATCTATGTAGCGAGCATACATGTGCAAAGGCCATCTTCTCAGTATCCTTTTCTCCCTCCAATGAGATTGCTTGAGATTTGCTCTCCCCCAGGTGTAACTTTCCAGTAGATTCTTTGACTTTGTAGTCTCAATCGCTGATACTTTGTCTGAGTCAATGATTCTTCCAGTTATACCCAGAAAAGTGCTCCCCTTGCCCCTGGACCTCCTGAGGATCTTTCCTTTCCACTTCCTTTCATCCCAGACCCCTGGACACAGCCAGGGTACTAAACCTCTAGTAGGGAACAGAGTCTTCCCTTCTCTGGCTAGCTAGAGGACAAGGAAGGAAAACTGGGCCCTGCCATAGGCATCATAGGGCAATGTCATTCTATGTGGAGAATGACAATAATGAAAGGGATATGCCAAAGTGAATCTGAGACTGGGTGGAGCCAAGCTCACCTAGTATGGTGATGGGGATACTCTTTCAGAACAAAGCTTGTGCTCTCCTGGTGGAACTCTCTTGCCCACCACCAGATCAGCTGAAGCTCTCTATGAATAATGCTTAATTTCCCAACTCATACTCCATGAAAGCAGGAGCCCCTGGGGTATGTTCCAGAGCTCTATGCAGAATTCAGTACAAACGTATGATTTCAACATAGACCAATACACAAGGAGGAAGAAGAGATTATTTCATTTCTCAACATCCCCACTCCCATCTTTGTCAAGTGTCAGTATTGTTGGATTGGATTGAACTGGCTTGGGGCTATTTGGATTGGACACAAAGAATGATTTTACTAAAATTTACTTTGTAATCCTCCAAGGCTCTTACATTCCTTTTCAATGACTAAATCATCAGACAGATACTGGATTTTTTCTTATTGTTGGGTCATTTTTTCAGTCGTATCCAACTCTTGGTGACCCCATTTGGGGTTTTCTTGGCAAGGATGATACAGTGGTTGGCCATTTCCTTCTCTGGTTCATTTTTCAGATGAGGAAACTGAGGCAAACAGGGTCAAACAACCTTCCCAGGGTTACAGAGTTAGTAAGTGTCTGAGACCAAATTTCAGCTCCGGAAGTTGAGTCTTCCTGACTTCAAGCCCAGCATTCAATCCATGGTCCCACCAGCCACCCTTGTAGTGACTAGCTACTCAATACCAGTAGATCTGCATACATTTACACCAACAGCACAATAATATTTTCGACCAATTCAGTACCCATCCTTTAAAGAAATGGTTCCATGTTTTAGAAATACAACAAAATCAGTAATGTCCACTTTGCTCACATCACATGGAAACATGTACTTAGTTCCCCTAGCAACTTCTGGAGACATTAGCACTTTTGGATATACTCCAATCCAACATTCACTGCAATAAATATCCAAAACAACCACAGACCCATTAAACACTCTACCATTCAAAGCTGACAAAAAGCCTTTGACCTTTCTTCCCCCAAACGGAAATCGCCCAAAATGATTCTGTATAATGGACAAAAGTGCCAAATGTAAGCTGCAATTAATGTCCATTTCCAAATACAGAGTTCCTTAAATAGAGAGTTCTCCCAAAGGTCAAAGCTAAGCAGGATGAGATGCCTTTGGGCCTTTGTGCTACTTCTGGTTGCTAGCACAATTTGACTTCTATGTTGCCATCACTGAAAGCCTCTCTCCTCACTTCCTCCACTGCACCTTTCCGATGATGACTCAGCCTGCCCCGCCTTCTGCCTGGAGAGAGGGACCCTTTGACAATGCAAAAGCAGATTGCAGACAGGTAATTCTTTTTGAAGTTTTCATTCATGAAAGCATAAATAATAGGATTGCAGAGAGAATTGGAGAAGCCAATGATTTGCACAATAGCAAAAATCATCTTGATGGTGACATCATCATATTCCTTTTCAAAATTACCTAGAAAAGAAGAGCAGTAGTTTTAGGATATAGCTTCATCAAGCAGGACCAGTGATAAAATGTCCCTGTCCATTTTCCTGATTTTACAAAAGATACCCTGATGCTATGGGCAGCGCATTGGTATAAGTGGCAGAAGATGGGATTTGGCCATTGACTGCTGAAACTCACTGAGTGTGCGAGCCCATGGAAGTCCCTAAGCCTCAGGCTCACCCACAGAATGGAGAAACACATTTGTTTTTATTTTTTATAAAATCAACTTCTAGTTGCATTTATCAACCCCAACAGGACTTTTTTTACACTCAATTTCATTAGTCTCACCTTAGTTTTTAGGATTTCCAAGCACTTTTTAGGTTTCTTTTGTACTCAATCTCATTACTGTCACCTTTAATTTTTAGGATAGCCAGTAGATATTGTGAAGAAGGAACTTTGTAAATAGTAACACACTTCTTGAATGTGACCTGCTAGTGCCTTAAACGTCCTCCCCTGGGTCCAGTAGCATGGTTAAATTAGCTTTTGCCATATTTTTTCGGGACTCAGGTCTCCAGGCTCCTTCTCTGCCCACTATCCTCCACTATCCCACTATAAAATAAAATACAAAGGAGGTGTACCTCCTTTGCTCTGATAATCACCTCCACTTTCTACCTAGTGGTAATTTGGACTCTGGCCCTGGTTTGAAGTTGTTTTGTTTTTCTTTTTTGTGTGTGCTTTTTTTTGGAGGGGAAAAGTAGGACAATTGGAGTTAAGTAACTTGCCCAAGGTCATATGGCCAGTTTTTGTGTTAAGTGTCTGAGGTCAGATTTGAACTCAGGTCCTCCTGACTCCAGGGCTAATGCTCTATTCACTGCACCACCTAGCTACCCCCAGGTTGTTTTTTCTTTCTCTTACTCTGTCCACTTCAAAGCTTGTTCCAACCCCTCTTCTTTTATTTCTAGATAATGAAAAAATTTTGAGCACAGTAACTTTTGAATACACTTACCTAATGGAAGGGGGAAACATCTACTCTGATTAAATCCCAGAATCTTGAAATTGAATAACAACAGCTTAGAATTTAAAGGCAGAAGGGAAACAGATTATCCACTCCAACCGAGACTGATGTGAAGTGGCTTCTCTAGGTCTACCTAGCTAGCAAATGATAGAGCTAGACTTCAGAAACAAAGCCAGACTCTAAACCCAGTATTCCTTCCACCAAACCATAATGTATTGAGTGAACCTCACAGAAAGATATTTATGGACTTCAGAAATTTAAAAATGCTCAGAAGTAATAACATGTCTGTCACATGGGAGGCTACAAATGTTTTTCTCTTCCTGGCAAGGCAATATTAGAGAAGGGCTTGGTGACTTTTCCGTTCCTTTCCATTTTTTTCTATTTTACATGGCAAGGAAAGCAGGCTCAGGTAATTTGAATAATTTCACCCAGTGTTCCCCAAGAGTTATGGGTCTTAAGAACCCAAAGGAGAGAGGAGTGTTAAATTGGAGGTTCTACTGAGTCTTTAGACTAGTGTTTCTTTTTTGCTTTAAATTTTTAATTTATTTGAGTTTTCAACATTCATTTCCACAAGATTTTGAGTTACAAATTTTCTCCCTATCTCTCCTACCCCCCCCCACCCCAATGTGGTAAGCACACTGGTTACCCCTTTCCCCAGTCTTCCCTCTCTTCTATTCCACACATCTCCCCCTTACCCCCTTTCCCCTTACTTTCTTGTAGGGCAAAATGGATTACTGTACCCCATTGCCTGTATATCTTATTTCCCAGCAAGTAAACACAATTTTTTAACATTTGTTTTTAAAACTTTGAGTTTCAGATTCTCACCCTTCTTCCCTCCTCATCCATCACCATTGATAAGAAAAGTGATTCAATATAGGTTATAGATGTGTAGTTATGCAAAATATTTCCATGATAGTCATATTGTGAAAAACTAACTATATTTCCCTCCATCCTATCCCACTCCCCATTTATTCTATTTTCTCCTTTGACCCTGTCCCTTTTCAAAAGTAATTGATTCTGATTACCCCCACCCCAATCTGCCCTCCCTTCTGTACTCTCCCCATTTTATACTCTTCCCCCCTATTTTCCTGTAGGGTAAGATGCCCAATTGAGTGTGTATGTTATTCCCTCCATAAGCCAAATCCAATGAAAGTAAGGTTGCCTCATTCCCTTTCACCTCCCTGCTCATACTCTACACTGTAACAGCTTTCTCTTGCCTATTTTATGTGAGATAATTTACCCTTTTCTCTTTCTCCCTTTCTCTTTCTCACAATATATTCCTCTTTCACCTCTTAATTTTATTTTTTAGATATCATCTCTTCATATTCAACTTATCCTTTGCCTTCTATGTATACACATGCACACAAATAGACATATTTGTACATATATAATACACATGTGTGTATGTGTATATGTGTGGGTGTCTGTGTGCATTCCCTTAAACTATCCTAATATTGGAAAAAAAAGTTTCACGAGTTACAAATATTGTCTTCCCATGTAGGAACAGATCAACTTTAATAAGTTCCTTATGATTTCTCTTTCCTGTTTACCATTTCATGCTTCTCTTGATTCTTGTATTTTAAAGTCAAAATTTCCATTAAACTCTGGTCTTTTCATCAAGAATGCTTGAAAGTCCTATATTTCATTGAATATTCATATTTTCCCCTAAAGCATTATACTCAGTTTTGCTAGGTAGGTGATTCTTGGTTTTAATCCTAGTTCCTTTGACCTCCAGAATATCGTATTCCAAGCCCTACAGTCCCTTAATGTAGATGCTGTTGTATCCTGTGTTATCCTGATTCTGTTTCCATAATAATCAAATTGTTCCTTTCTGACAACTTGTACTATTTTTCCTTAACCTGGGAACTCTGGAATTTGGTTATAATATTCCTAGGAGTTTTCTTTTGTGAATCTCTTTCAAGAGACAACCGGTGGATTCTTTCAATTTCTATTTTACCCCATGGTTTTAGAATATCAGGGCAATTTTCCTAGATAATTTCTTGAAAGATGATGTCTAGGCTCTTTTTTTGATCATGGATTTCAGGTAGCCCAATAATTTTTAAATGATCTCCCCTGCATCTATTTTCCAGATCAGTGGTTTTTCCAATGAGATATTTTACATTGTCTTCTATTTTTCTTATTCTTTTGGATTTATTTTATAACGTCTTGATTTCATATAAAGTCATTAGCTTCCATTTGCTCCATTCTAATTCTAAAGGAATTATTTTCTTCAGTGAGCTTTTGGACTTCCTTTTCCATTAGGAAAATTTAGCTTTTCAAGACATTCTTCTCCTCGTTGGCTTTTTGGACCTCTTTTGCCATTTGATTTAGTCTATTTTTAAGGTATTGTTTTCTTCAGTATTTTGGGGGTCTCCTTTAGCAAGCTGTTGACTTCTTTTTCATGATTTTCTTACATCTCTCTCACTGTCTTCCTAAGTTTTCCTCTACTTCTCTTGCTTGATTTTCAAGATCCTTCTTGAGTTCCTCCATGGCCTGCAACCAATTCATATTTTTCTTGGAGGCTTTTGATGCAGGAGTTTTTACTTTGTTGTTTTCTTCTTGTTTTATGTTTTGATCTTCTTTGTCACCAAAAAATGATTCTATGGCCTGATTTCTCTTCCTCTGTTTGCTCATTTTGCCAGTCAATTACTTAACTTTTGAGCTCTTGGCCACAGTAGAACTCTGCTTCCAGAATGGAGAGTTCTGTGCCCCAAATTTCTGGGGCTGTTGTGAGAGATACTTCTAAGCACCTGCCTCAGAATGGTAGGGAAGATTCCCTCTCCACAACCACCACAAGCTCTGCCACACCAGCTCTCTTCCTCATCCCAGGACTACCAACCAAGACTGTGACCCAGATCCAAGCAGGGAAAAGCAAGAGAATCCTGTCTCAGCACCAGCAAAGAGATTCCTGCAATTATCCTCTGATCAACTGCTTGGTGCCCCCACCATCTGTGGTCCTGGAGCTCCAGAAGCAGCTCCCCTGCTGCCTTAGCTGCTGCCACCTCCACCCCCCTGAGGGCAGGGGTCAGATTGTGCTCTTCTCTCACCCAGGTCCAAAAGACCTTTTACATTCTCTTTGGTGTTTATGGGTTGAGAAGTCTGGAAACCACCATACCTACCAGTGAGTCAGTCCTCTGAGGTCTGCTCTGGCTAGTCTGTGCCACCAGTCTGTGCTGGCATGGCCCATGTGGGATTGTGCTCTGCTCCCAGTCCAATGTGATAGACCCTTCCAGTGGGCTTGCCAGGCTGACTTCAACTGGAATGTATTTCACTCTGTCCTTTTGTTGGTTCTGTACCCCTAAAATTTGTTTAGAGTAATTTTTTACAGGTATCAGAGGTGGCTGGGGCATAAGTTTAAGCAAGTTCTTGCTCTTACTCTACCATCTTGGCTCCACACCATAGACTAGGGTTTCTGAATCCAAGGTCTATGGATGGTTTGTGGACAGATTTCAGGGGTCCATGAACTTGGACAGAAAAAAATTTACGGCTTTATTTTCACTAACTTCTAACTGAAATTTAGCATCTCCTTTATTTGAAAATTTTTAACAGTATTCTGAGAAAGGTCCCATAGACTTCACCAAGTTGGCAAAGGGATTCATGACACAAAAAATGGTTAATAATCCCTGATCTAGACTGATGGGAATGACTAAGACAGGTAGAATACACATTGTTTTGATACCAGCGGGGAAAAAGAGTGCTGAGTTGTCAACTCTGAAGAAACCTGATATTGGAGACAGGTCTACAATTTAAAAGATATGTGGGGATCAAGTGGTTCCATCTATTGAAAAGGATTCTGTGAATGTACAATTCAGAAGGTCTCTAGGAATCTTTGTAAGTCACAGAATTAAAAATGGGACAGATTCAGAAGGCCAAGTATCTCTACCAAGATAAGGCAATTCTGGAATGTGTCCTATGGTTCTAGGACTACTCTGGGATCATCATGAGCTGGGAATGGCCAAATAAGGCCAATATCATCTCCTGGAGAGAGGTACTAGTACCCTGATCAGCAGCAGAACCACAATGGGAAATGGAAATGAGGAGTACTTACCCACCTCCCTCCACCTATGACAGGGAAGGCTATATTGTGCAACTGTCCAAAGGAGCTGGAAAGTGAGTGAGACACTAATTGGGGGCAACCATGAGAGCTTCAGCAGATCTGTGGAACCTCATTTGCTTTATTTATCCCAACTTATTTGACCTGCTGCCCCCTTTTAAAGAGAAATTACTCTGCACTCCCCTCCCCACCCCCCAGAAATCTACTTTCTTTAACACTTTAATGATTTTTAAAATTTTTTGTCATTTAGAAAATATATTTTTAATTATACATTTTAAAAGTAATAATTTATTGTAAATTTGTGGGGAATTTTCTGCATTAAAATTTTGATGATGCAATATTGTGTTGTGTAACATATAGCATCATACTGTAAACAAGTCATTACATACACATAATCCTGCTGCTGTATGCTAGACTTCCCAACAATGCAAGATATGCTTACCTACCAACACTTTCTTCTTAAGACCCATCAGAAGACTTGACCACTAATCATTTTTAACTTGCATTCTGTGTGTTTATTTGGAAAGTAATGTGATCACTACAACTTTAATTCTGTTATACAACAGATGAAACATGTACAAATGTTTTTCAAAATGTTCTCTTCTTTTAATTTTGCTTCCACCACCCCCTTATTTTTATTCAATGCCCCAAGTTGCACCTGAGGCTACTACTACCCCCTCTGGATCATTCCAGCACACACACACACACACACACACACACACACACACACACACACACACACACCCAGGGGCAATATTGCCGACTTTGGGAATCTATGTGACCTAGAAAGGAACCAAATCATTCTTTCAGCCTTGTTGAGCCACATGGTTGCAAAGAGGACTTGTGACAATAATCTGCGTGGTGGTAGATTGTGAGATATCCTGATTACCTGAGAGGGCAGTAAGCTAGAGACATGAGAAATCCCTCAAATTTGTTATATCATGTGAGATCCTTGGTTAACAGGGTTACACAGCCATATTTTCCTTAACTTACATTTATGATCAATTCCAATTCGGTCAATCTGCAAGCTCTAGACTCTAAGCAGTGTGGGGTTTTGCTCTGTGTTTTTTTTGACATTCACTAGCATATTAATAGAACATTAGGTTGTAAAGGCAAAAACACAATGTGAAAAAATAAGGTCTTAGGTAAGGAAAGAAAACACAGAATTCTCTGACTGAAATCTAGGACACTGGAACATCTACCAGGTTCAAACCAGAACTTAAATTGAGATAATTTTTCTGTCTTAGGTCTCACCATATGCACATTTTCTAAATGAGGATGGGAAGACTGACTTTTGGGGATGTGTTAAACTAGTTAGGCTAAAGAGTATTGGGATCTTCCATAGTTTCTGTAATGATTTAAGCCTTGCCTGCAGAAATGCAGCCTAATTTCAATCCTGGTCTCTTGGCCCAGCAGTTTAGCATTTCTGAAAGAATGTAGAAGGGGCCGGTGTTAAATAGTAAGTACTTTCTGCCCTCAGAGACAGAACCATGTCTTCAATTATTTTATGTTATTGTTATATAATATTATACAATTATATATTATCAGAAGTATACTTATTATCAGAGACAAGGGAAAGGTACTATCCTGAGACTAGGAGTGACAAGCACTTACTGTACTCCATCATCATGTGAGTTACATGGAAAGGAGCCCAGCATACAGTGAAGAGGGAGACGACCATCACCATCATGATGACAGCTCGCTTCTTCTTCCTGAGAGGAAAGAAACAATGAGCTCCAGAATAACTGGAAATCCACACACTGTTACACTTCTTGTTGACATTATTAGCCTGGTTCTTTTGCACATGAGTTCATTTAGCTGCTAGCCAGCCTTCTGAGCTTGGCATCCTCACCCATCACTTCTCAAATGCCTCACCAGAAGAGTCAACTTGGGTCTTAGTCAACAATTCCATTCCACAAATGAAGCACCATGGCATGCTGGACTTGGAGTATGTAAGACAAGGTTCTAATCCAACCTCAGACAAGTCTTACCTGTGTGACCTTGGACAGGTCATTTTGGTTCTTTCAGTCTTAGTTTTTCCATCTACAAAATGGGGATAGGAAGAGTATCTCTCTCTTGTTGTGAAGATCACACAAGATAATGAATATAATGTGCTTTATAGACTTTAAAATGCTTTGTAAATGTGTTATAATAGAGTAAGAAGGAGCTTTAGAAATCATCTAAATCCAACCTATCTAAGCCAAGTCCTTATTACGGATAAGCAAACTTCAAGAGATTAGGCTCCACAGAGAGTGACCAATAATAAAGACCATTTAGCACTGTAGGACTTGTGAAGGGCTTTATGAGTAACCCCAGGAGGCGGTGACCAAAATCAACCTGATTTTACAGATGAGAATGCTGAGGAAGAGGTTAAATGACATGTCCAGAGTCACACAGCCATTAAGTGTCTGCGGCAGGATTTGAACTAAGGGCTTTCTGAATTCAAGTCTAGCATTCCACCCACAATTCTGCCTAAAACATGAGCACGTCCCCAAGCTAGCTGACAGTGAAGTATGTAAATAAAAACAATGATAATAATAATAACTGACATATATTTGCTGCTTTTTCCCTTGGAAAGTGCTTTATATGCATAGTGGAAAGGGCACATGGTCTGGACTCAGAGGAATTGGGTTCAAATCATGTCACTATTAAATAGAAAGCACTTTTCAAGCTAAAAGCAATTCAATATATGCCATTTATTAATAACATTAACTATCATTATTATTAATTATAATTAATCATAAAATAGTTGATAAATCTTCTGTCAACTATCCACAAAGTATGTTTGTATTTTCCTAAAAAAGAAAAAGAAAAAAATCCAATTCTGTGAGCTCTGTTTCTTTTAGTTTCACTTTTTAAAAAGAATCATTTGTTCTGAAAATTCCTAAAACATAACATAAGAGTAATATAAAGCAACATTTAAAAAAGGATATCCTACAATCCCAGAATCTCAGGGCTGGAAGGAATTTCCAAGGTCATCTGGTTGAATTTATGTTTTGATCATGTCTCCAACGACCCTGTGGACACCTGAAGCTAGGGGAAACCCATTACTTTCTAAGGTACCCCATTCCACTTTTAGACTGCTGTAACTGTTAGCTATGTGACCCTGGGCAAGTCACTTGACCCTTTTGTCTCAGTTTCCTCATTTGTGAAATGGTCTGGAGAAGGAAATGGCAAACCACTCTAGCATCTTTGCCAAGAAAACCCCAAATGGGGTCAGGAAGAGTCGGAAATAACTGAAACATGACTGAACAACAAAAGAAAAATAGGGGTGCATGGAATCCAAAGTGGAAAGCAAGTGCTTATTTTCACACATAGGCCACTAAAGTTTACTATATGTGTACCCAAGAAATAATGAAGCTTCTGACAATCACTAGGATACTATAAATAAAATAAAGATTTTTATAAGATTACACATGTGTCTATGTATGTCCATACCTACGTGTATATTTGTGTATGCAGGTGCTCCAAAAGTTGTAGTGCTGAAAGCAGAAACTGCACTGTGATAAATAATAGATATGGGGGTATACACATAAATGTGCATATATATATACACACGTATGTATACACAGGGGTGTCCTGGTAAATTCTTAGCAACTGCTTCCCCCCCAGTCCAAAAAGAGTTTGTAAAGATAGGCTTTCAAATTTGACGTACAATATTAACATTTTCTTCGTCACTTCCTTAAGTCTAGACAAATGACAATGAAAAAACAATCAAAATCAAGCCCTGATTTTTAGCACCACTTTCTGAACTATGTATATTCACATTGCAAATTTGACAATTGGCCCTTAGAAACTGGTTAAAGTGGGTTCGAGTACACCCTTGAACATAAATAGATAGATAGATAGATAGATAGATAGATAGATAGATAGATAGATAGATAGATATACATATGGGGTATGTGTGTATACATATATACACACAAAAATGCCTACATATATAAATGTGTATGTGTAAGTAGATGGGATACATACATACATATATAATGTGCATATATATGTATGTGGGCATGTATACAGATAACGATACACATAAGTGCATTGTGTAATACACACATGTGCACATACTTGTAGATATTCAGGAATGTGTTGGAACCCACTCCAGTGGATATGCATGTATATATGCATATATGTATCCATACACTTGTACCATGGCTACAGAGGGACAGCAGTTATGGTGAAGATATGTCCCACCCTATTGTCTTTCACCTGGATGGTTTAAGGAGCAGCCTCAGGAAATGTGAATAACCTCATTCAGTGGCACCTCGAGGAACCTTGCTGAACTGAGAACTACCCGGAAAATTAGGGGTACTGAGTATGAGGTGATATGGAAGGTTGGGAGGCAGACTGTGAGTTGGATCAGAAGAGGAAGTTGGAAGTTCCGTTAAAGGAAGTTGGAGTGAATGGTTTTCATCTGGAGGAGTGGCTATGGAAAACTGAAAGGGACTAAAAAATGAAGACTCCGCTGCATAGTGACAAATTAATGTCAGTATATATGTGCCAAATACTCATCTTTGGGTCCCTAGATCCTTAGGATTGAGGTCTGGGATTGGTCTTAGCAACATTCAATTGAAAAATGTTCAATTAATGACAGTTCAATTTGAATTGAATTCATATGAGAGGAAGTTGGCAATAGAAGATTTCCAACCAAGTCAGGAAAGATGGGTTCAGATCTTGCCTCTGATACTTCCGAGCTCTGATCGTAGACTAGTAACTTAAGTTTTCCAAACCTTAGTTTCTATTACTGTGAAGTGGGCTTATACTATTACTTTACAAATTCACTGAGTAGCTTCTCATGAGATAACATATGCAAAGAGCTACATCAATGTTTATTTTCATTATTCTACCATTTATATGAATATGTTGTAAGCAGGAGTAAACCTGTCTATACACCAACCTGGTTATCTTCAACATTTCATTCCCATGAATAGCTTTGAGGACTGAAGAGTCTCCCACTCTTCTCTTAATCCAGAGCTCATAGCCAATTTTACTGTACAGGACAAGCATCACCACAAGAGGCAGCAGGAAGAGGATGATTAGGATAAATGTCGTGTATATCTTCTGGTGGGCAGGACTACTCCATTCTTCTAGGCAACAAATGTGTTCTTTTTCATATAGGAAATCATATTTAATCTATAGAAGAAAGAAGGGAATCAGTACTTAGGCTCCAGAGAACAGACTGCACTCCTCTGTTTTGATATACCATATAAAATTTCTTCTGTCTTCTACAATTTAATGATTTTTAAAACACTGATAAATTTGCCTTCCAATGATCAAAGTGACTGAAAAAATGATGTTTTTTCCAATAAGGTACTTCCCCACCACCACCAATTATGGGCTCATAGGGTAATAGATTCAAAGTTGGAAGGGATTGTATAGGTCATTCAGTTCAAAATATTAATTTTACAGACAAGGAAAGTGATTTAACCAAGATTTCCATATGCAGCTACTGAGACAGAACCATGATTTGACTTTGATCTCCTCACTCCAAACCCATCATTCTCTGAATTAGGCGTGGGGAACCTGTAGCCTTGAAGCCACATAGGACCCTCTAGGTCCTCAGTCAAAGGGCTTCAATTGAGGACCTAGAGGGCCCCATGTGGCCTCAAGGCCACAGATTCTTGCTATATGAATTTTGGATTCAATCAAAAGTCTGTACTTGAGGACCTAGAGAGTCACATGGGACCTCAAAATTGCAGGTTCCCCACCCCTGTGAGTGTGAGCCTTACCATGCTATTTTTTGATTTTTCTTTTCTAGTAAGACACATTTTGTCTTTGTAACTTTTAAATCCCTTTGAGTCACAGGTCTGATTGTGAACCCCAAGAGGAAATAAAATCAGTGATGGTGTGACACCGTGGTTACCCTAGTGGACACAAAAGTGCTTTGTGTTTCCAAGCCTAGGATAGCCTTCTTGCTCCCTGTGTCAGATCAGGACATTTTAAGGAATGATGACCAGACCTTGCATCCCCAGGGGATACTCAAGCTCCTTCAGGTTTGCAATGGTTGCAGGGTTAGAAATGTTGGGATTCTATGAGTAAATGCACCTGGAACCTGGGCCAAGAAAGTGAGGTGCCTCCCTGGGACGGGTGATGTGTCAGCACAACAAAAATACTCTTTCATTAGGCTTTTTAACGGTCTCCGTTTCCTCCTCTGCAAATTCAGGTGTTGGATCAGTAATCATCACCCTTTTGCAGCATTCTTTTGCAGTTTAAATTGGTTTAAAAAGCAGTGTGATTCATGTCTCTAGCCTGATCATCCAGTCTTTGGGAATCCCCAAACTTTCCTTCCCCTTTCCCACGTCTATCTTTGATTGCCCAGGATCACATTGGAAGAGGCAGTATCGTGCCTCCATGGAGAGAAATGCACTGTGACTTTCCTGACAAGCCTGAAAGAGGAAGAAGCACACTGGGGTGAGGGACAGGGAACATGGAGGTTTGGGGGTACAGGGAGGAGCTACATAATACATGTAGCAAAACTGGTGCCATCCCCTTTGAGAGTAGAAGATTTTTGGTGCCCCTTATAACGCTAGAGTTAATCTCATACCTTACCATTATCCCTCACCAAAGGCACCTACCCCCTCAGCCATCCTTAGCTAGTCCATCATTTTGACTAACACTGATTGGAAAGTGGTGGGGGTAGAGAAGGCAGAGGTGGTGTATAAAAGCTCCCACCTTCTTACCCAGCTCCAGGCAAAGCACAGGTCTCAGTAAAGTGGTCCCCCAAAACCAGTCAAGTGATTCAGGTGAGTAGGTGGTTTTCTGCTATTAGCAAGATAGGAATTCTTAAATTCATCTCTAATGACCAAATTTGACAGAATGAGGGGGCCACAATGAGTTAGGTGCTTGGATGAAGTAGGAAGCTTTCAATTGTTACTAGGGCAAGGTCCATTAAAGAAAAAACAAAATCATTCCTTGGAGAGAAAGGGGGCAGAAGTAAGTGCAACTCCCCTGGCCCTGCTACCTTTCACCCGGAATGTAGGGAATAGAATTTTTGCCTTTAACACTCAGAGCAGCTAAAGAGGCATGTGATCCAACAGACTACACATAGGGGGCAGCTCTCTCCTGATGGCTCTGCTCTCTGGTATTGAATTCACCCAGAGAACAGAGAAAGCAAGAACAACAGTCTTTCACATTCTCTGTTGGAGGCCCCTTAGCTATCAAACTCTATGACCTTAAAATGGAGTTAATCTTTGGACTAGTAAAGGGTCACTGAGCATAAAATGCTCTATGAAACTTAGAATGCATTGAAATACAAGCTGTTATTACTGTGGCTGTGAAGCTATGGAGGAGAGAATCTAAAGGAAATTTAAACAACTTGAATATGAAAAAATTAGAATTTTTTTAAGTTGTGAAATGTAAACAACTCAGGAAAGTGATCTCAAGACCATTACAATAATAAATGAGCATAAGTCCTACTACTTTATGTAAACTGTTTTTCCACTATGAAGACTGGGATAGGAACAGGGAATAAGGAAAGACACTCTCAGAGGGGCAGAGGTGGGGAAATAGAGGCCTTAGCATCTATTTTTCAAATGATAATTTCCCACCCAAAGTAATAAGAGAACAGAGCTTGGTTGAAATGCTAGATGACCCCATTTACAAAATGATTCCTTCCTATCTGAGCTTCCTGGCAGATTCCCAAGGAAATATATGAGTGGGAGCAGTGTGGCAAAAGAGAGAAGAGGGAAGGGTTTCACAATAAGCGGGGCTGGGGAAGATGGCCAAAGCAAAGCGGCAATATGACTTGTGTACCTCCAGTTGCTGCACGTGCCACATGGGAGATCCAACAATCACGGCAACCAGCCAAACAACACCTGAAAAACCATCAAGTCATTAACAACCACAGTAGCTAGTAACAATAATAATGACAGCTAGCATTTGTATAGCACTTTAAGGTTATTGAATCCCACATATCAGTTACTTAATAATTATATTCAAAGATGAGTTACAGACGTATATGATATTTACAGTCACAACTTGCTTTGGACTTTAAACCACTCAAGGCTATGAGCTCTAAAAACCCATGGAGCATCCTGACCCTCTGCAGACATCCCTCCATCCTTCCATCCCTCCATCCTTCCATCCCTCCTTCCTTTGCCTTAAACATTCAAAGCACTTTCATATCATTCCACAATACTTATGCTTTCTCTCCTTTTCAGGAATGAACATATCCAGCTTTTTGAAGCTGGTGTTTTCCTTCAACATCACCCACTCCCTATAAATTTATTCACAGCAGGATCACAAGATTGAGAGCTGAAAGGAGTTTTCAAGATTTTTGTATTCAATCTGATTCACATATGGAGAAACTAAAGTACACAGGGGAATTGGGTCCAAATCTATACAAGGAATAAATAGCAGAGCTGGGATTTGAACCCACTCACATTTATAGAGTGATTTAAGATTAGCAAGAACTTTCAGTTCAACAACTTTTAAGCTACCTACTATGTCCCAGGCACTGATGCCTGGATGTGATAGTATAAAGTAAAAAAGAAGCCATCCCTGTCCTCAAGAAGATTACTTTCTACTAGGAATTCACCACAAACCTGTGAGGTGTGTGTGCCCATTGTTATACCTATTGTCCAGATGAGAAAACTGAGAGCAGAGAGGTAAGTTATTTTTCCAAAGTCACAAAGCTACTAAGTGTCAGGCACTCAGACTTGAGCCCAGACCTTTTGGTTCCAAGGTCAGTGTGCTTCCACATGGCACCTCTCTACCACTTAGTTTGTAAAAGGGTATTTATTTAGATCTATCTAAAGAAGAAAAGAGAGAGAGCCTTTTGGATCTCAATCTTGTGATCCTGCTATGAATAAATTTATAGGGGGTGGGTGATGTTGAAGGAAAACATCAGCTTTGAAAAGCTGGATATGTTCATTCCTGAAAAGGAGAGAAATCATATGTATTGTGGAATGATATGAAAGTACTTTGAATTTTTAAGGCAATGGAAGGAGGGATGGAGGGATGGAGGAATGGAGGGATGTCTGCAGAGGGTCAAGATGCTCCATGGGTTTTTAGAACTCATAGCCTTGAGTGGTTTAGATTTTAAAGTCCAAAAGAGAGAGAGCCAATACCATGTATCATATCAACCATTACTTCAACGAAATCTGATAAGTTTTATTATTATGAGTATTATTATTATTAAGGCACTCTACAGAATTCTGAACAAAAAGCTGTGGACTGAGAAGAGATAAATACCAGAGAATTATAGAGTTATAGGGGGAAGAGGTCTTAGAGGTCACTTAGTTCAAATACCCATTTTAAAGATAAGCAAACTGAAGTCAAAAGAGGTGAAAAGATGGGAAATGTTGACTATGATATCAGACCACAGATGTGTTGGCTAATTTGACTGAGCTGTGAATTTTCCCTTTCTTCTTTATTCTTTGTTATAAAGGATGTTTCTTTGGCTGGAGATGGGGGGAGGTAGCTACACTGGCAATTGTAGATGGTGTGAAAACAAAAGATTTCAATGCAATTATGTTCATTTTTAAATAAATCAATGTTATGTCCAGGTCATCGCAGGTAACAGCTCTGCCTGCAAATTTGTCCAGTACCAGTACAGTTTACTTCTTGAATGCTCAGATATTTTAAGGTCGTTTTGGGGAAAAGATCAAATGTTTGATAGTCTATTCAGTGGAGAAAAATGTTCATCCAAAATCGTATTTTGACATATTCCCACCTCTTCCTTTTTTCAAGGCTTTTATAAGTGTTACACAACAATTTCTGGCATTAGAGATGTGTCAGAGGATGTGGGGTGGGGGACTACATCAGTTTAAATACTTATTTCTCTGGGCTAGAAATGTTTGATTCAGAACAATAATGTATTATTCTAACGTACTCAAATAACAATGAATTTCTAAATATTGTCTTGGATATTCCTAAACACAAAGTACAATGTTATTTTTTTCTTTAAAACATTTATAACTTATATTTGGATAAATACTATATACATAAACATTTAAAACATTCTAAAACCTAAAATTTCTTTAAAACTATGCCATCTTTGGAATATGAAGAAGCAAAAAAACACATTTCCCCCAAAGAGCTTTGCCTTCTAATGGGGGATATAACATATACATATATGAGCACATATAACATACCTCATTATCATCATCATCTTAGCTAACATTTATGTAGTAATTAAAGGCTTTCAAAACTCTCTACATATTGTCTCATTTGGTCCTCATGACAACAACTTTAAGTAGAATATTTCTACTTTACGTATGATAAAACTGATACTAGAAGTTAAATTACTTGCCCAAGGTCACACAGCTAATGTCTGAGGCAAGATTTGAACTCAGGTCTTCCTAACTCCAAGCCCTTCAGTGTATTTGCTGTGCCATCTACCTGTAATAGATACTGTCCAAGTATAACTCACTATCCTTTATTCTTTTATAGTCGGTGTTTTTGTAGACTGTGACACAGACCAAATAAAACTAGCTTTTGGTAGCTGAATTAGAATATTGGATTAAAGTTTCTCTTTAGGAAAGCTCTAGTACCAGATAGGACAAGAGACACATATACATTTTCTTGCATCCACATCTTTTTCATTTCTGAAGATCTTAGGACTTAAGTACTTAGGATATCCAGCCTCCCAGAGGCAGCTAGTGATACAACTGCAATGGATAGAGCATTGGCCCTGGAGTGAGAAAGACCTAAGTTCAAATCCAGTATCTGACACTTACTAACTTTGGGCCCCTGAGTAAGCTTTTTGTCTTTGTTTTCACTACTTTAAAATAGTGACAATAATAGCACCTATTTCGTGTAGGGTTGTTGTGGGAATCAAATGAAGTTATGTTTGTAAACAAGGCCTGGCATACACTAAGTATTATATAAATGCCTATTCCTTCCCTCCTCTCTTCTCTCCCCAACTCACAAAGTTGCCTCCCCAACTCCTTCCCCTCTTTGGTGAGTCATTCTCTCAATGACCAATATGGGACTGCTTCATTATTTCAAAGAACAAGACTTTTAGTAGTCCTATAACCTTAAAGTTTCTTAATGAGTTCCCTGAGATGATCCTTATGAGTGTTACCCAGCAACTACAACTTCAGATTCAACCCCAGAAACACCGTGAGCAGTCATGAAGCATTGGAGCCAATCATGAATCTTTTTCCAGTTGTACAGAGAAACTAGCATTTCAACAATTTCCCTCCATGTAACTATACTGCCTTTCATTATGTAAATAGCATTTGAACTTTGTGCTGAATATTGACCCAACTTTCATTTAGTTATGTGATCTCTTTGTAATTATATAGAGTACGAGAAATTTTCCATATCTTTCTTCATCTTAGAGAGAATGTCATGCGCAATGTAGATCTCATGAGACGTTCAAAAATGCATCCCACCATGGGAAAACTGGCTTTCTTGAATTTAATCTAAATATAACTATTTGCATGAAATATATACCATTAAGTGTTATGAACAACTTTCTTACTCTATTCTATAACTCTATGTTTTGTTGATGAGGGAATTGAGGCCATTTGTGTTGAATATTATCAGTAATATATTGGCTTTTTCTTCTGAAATTGTAGCTATGAAATTAGGTCATATATTATTCATGAAATTTTATATATATATATTTATGTGTGTGTGTGTGTGTGTGTGTGTGTGTGTGTGTATTATGTGTTTTGCCTGTATTTGTTCATTAATGCTGAATTGTTTATTTTGTCCTTTGAACTTCTTTGACTTTATATATTGCCTTGACCTTTTTAGCTTTTGCTTTCAATGACTAAGGCTATCAAGGTTTTCAGATATTCTTTTGGTTTCCACATTTCATCTCTACATGCATCTTTTGCGTTGTCATTCATTGATCAATGTGAATTTCAAATATTTTACAGGTACTGCTGTGAAGAAAACTCCATTACTATTCAGTCACAGATGTTGTATGTGTCTTGTTTCATTTCCATCCTGAAACTGAACCCACTGGACCAGTCTGAGTCAGGTCGGCCCAGAATCCTTGCTGTTACTTCACAAAACTGAATCACAATAGTCGATGAATTCACTAGTTGAATTAGGGGAAGGTTTATGTGGACAAAGCAGAGCCTCTGGTGATCAGATGACTGGATGCAGCAGCTTGGCCCTCTGTGGCCACAGATTTCCTGGTTGAGTCATTTCAGCCATATCTGACTATGATCCTATTTGTGGTTTTCTTGGGCAAAATACTGGAATGTTTTGCCATTTCCTTCTCCAGCTCATTTTACAGATGAAGAAACTGAAGCGAATAGGGTTAAGTGACTTCCCCAGGGACACATAACTAGTAAGATCTAGATTTGAACTCTTGTCTTTCTAAGTTTAGGCCCAGTGCTCTATCTGCCTCACTGCTTAGCTGCCCTGTGACCACAGCACTTCCAGATAATTTAGTGGTGAGTCTTCTTTGGGGGAGAGAGAGGGGCCCCCTATTAATGCTATGAGATTAACCTAATGCAGGGATGAGAAACCTGCAGCCTTGAGGTCACTCATGATCCTCTAACTCAGTGGTTCTCAACCTTCCTAATGCTGTGACCCTTTAATACAGTTCCTCATGTTGTGGGGACCCCCAACCATAAAATTATTTTTGTTGCTACTTCATAACTGTAATTTTGCTGCTGTTATGAATCATAATTTAAATATCTGATATGCAGGATGTGTTCTCATTGTAACAAATTGAACATAACCCATAGGTTGAGAACCTCTGCTTTAAATCTTCAACTGCAGCCCTTTGACTAAATTCAAACTTCACAGAACAAATCTCCTTAATAAAAGGATTCACTTTGTTTGGATTCAGTTTGGAAGTTTGGATTCAGTCAAAGGGCCACATTTGAAGATCTAGAGGGTCACATGTGGCCTCAAGGCTGCAGATTCCCTACCCCTGTTTGGCTACATATCATCAAGATATCATCACTAGATTATATCATGCTAAATACTTCACACATGCCAATGTTTTTACAACTTATCATGATATGTTATGCAGTCTCCACCATTTCCTTGCATAATCTACATCATTCACTACATCTGGGATCTAGGCTAATTTCTGATAGCAACATCCCTGATCCCATATTACCATCATAAATCCTTCACTTGACTAAGAAATGAGTGTTACTTAACCATTTCTTTTTATTCTTCTTTATCCACATAGCATTGATTGAGTTCCTATGGATGTTGCCCAAGCAGTGTCTTTAGATTCTATTTTTGGATCCCAGTTATTTCACAGATTACATCTGGAGGGAATCCCCTTGAGGTTATAATTTCCTTTTATTCAATAATAATTTCTGTATAATCTCCTCTGAGACTATCATTTCTCTTTCTCCTTTTTGGCATGGAAGTGTTAATCTAGTCTTTAACTAGACAATAAGGTCTGTCAGTTAAAATTCTCTGTGTTTCTTTCTTAATGCTTATGGCTCATTTCATAATTCAGAGGAGTTGCATTGCTTTGTGTCATTCACATTGGTCATGCATAGGTGTTAGTCACTCTGTCTTCCTCCCCTTAGCTTTGGTCTCAGAAAATTAGCAAGTCACTTCATGCATACAGCTACTACTTTGTATTTGCCATCGTATACTAGCCATGCTCTGTTTGGAAGAGGTCAATGCATGTGTACATATTACCTCCACTTAATAGTGCAAAGTTACCCTTGGATTGAAGTTTGAAGACTTCAGTCTCCACCCTTCTTGATGTATGTTCGGGATGTTATACTTATACTTACTGAGTCTGAATAACTTTTAGATAATATTGGAGAAAGGTTTCAAAAGATGAAGGAGGTATTTAATTTGTTCCCTCCTTTCTCCCCAGCGGAGCCAAAAATAGCTTGATGCCATCCATCTACATTCATCAAGCAGTAAATAAGATGTCATAGTTTGACTCCTTGAGCATGGAAGTCCTACTTGTTTCTATTCAAGAGGATAATGAATCTAAGGGTAGTCAGAATCATGTCGCTTTACACTGTCTTTCTTGGAAAATGGTACCTGACTCCCAGGAGGCAGGAGAGGGCTCGTCTATGAGTAAAGAAGGGGCTAAATTTTCTCGTTGATAGGATGCTATGCCTGTGTGTGAAGGCCAAAATTAAATAAATCATTTCAGAGAGACGTTGTGAACCAGTGTTAGGCTGCGTTTCCAGGAAAATACCATGTCCTTCCTGGAAATAATGGTGAGAAAATTGGGCCAGCAAGGTAAAAACATCACCATGGATTTAAATAGGTATCAGAAAAGATAATTAGATTAATGGAATGTGTCAGCCTCCGGGCTGGCATACAGTTCAAGAGACATCAGGTCTGGACTCACATGGCAAACCTGTTTAAAACCTGACAGGGCACTGATGGGATGCCATAGGAAATATAAAATTGTTCTGTTTAGGTTACTCCTCAGCATAGAGAGGACAAGATTGCTAGCTGTGTAGTTCATGCTAACACAAGAGATAACTACCGAGGGGCACAATAAAGTGTGAGATTAGAATGGACCATAGACATGATGACTGGAGACATAGCCCAGAGATCAGATGGCATCTAGTTCATATAAAGGGGCATCTAAATAGCACAATGGATGGAGTGCTGGGAAGATTCGTTTTCATGAGTTCAAATTCAGTCTCACGTACTTACTAGTTGTGTGACCCTGGACAAGTCGCTTAACCCTGTTTGTCTCAGTTTCCTCATATGTAAAATAAGCTGGAGAAGGAAATGCAAACTATGCCAGTATCTTTCCCAAGAAAATCCCAAATATGGCCACAAAGAGTCATATATGACAGAAATGACTGAACAGTAATGTTCCCAAGATCAGCTATTCTGGGGCAACCAGATGGTGCAGTAGATAGAGCATTGCACTTGAAATCAGTAAGATCCATCTTCATGGGTTCAAATCCAATCTGACACTTTCTAGCTGTGTGACCCTGGATGAGTCACTTAACCCTGTTTTTCTCAGTTCCTCATCTGTAAAATAAGCTAGAGAAGGAAATAACAAAACACTCTAGTGTCTTTGCCAAGAAAACTACAAATGGGGTCATGAAAATTCAGACATAGCTGAAACAACTGAACAGCAAGCTGTTATTAATCTGTATCAGCTTCTTCCAAATTCTGAAAAGTTAGTAGATGCAGTAGTCAGAATGGAATGTAGATCTGCCAAAGGGTGCTTGGGATAACTCAACATTGCCTAGCTCTAGATTATCCTCTTATTGTTAGCCTAAAGAAGTATGAAAAGAGAGACAGATAGTAACAGATTTGAAGACGCTTTTATAGAGGATCTGTAAATGGATTTTACAATTTTACAACAAAGTGTAATCACAGACAAAATCATCGTATGTGAAAATGAAAAAAAAATAAATGTACGACATTTTAGCTGAAGGAGAAATGGAAAAGTGGAGTGAAGCAAAGGTCCATCTTTTTAAAAAAATATTCAAGATATTTATATTTTAGACACAAAGAGACAGTTCATCACTAAAATCAGACCATTAGCAAGATACCAAAAAAATCACGAAAACATGATTATAAAGAAATTGTTACATAGAAACAGCAGTTGAAGAATACTGAAGCTCAGCTTGCTTCCTGGATAGCCAGAAAGCTCCTAAAAAAAGAAAAGAAAGCATCTCTTCAAATAAAGAAGACACTATATATAAAAACAAATAATTTTGTCTAAGACTGAGGACACACAGTTCAGATAAGATGGGAAAGGCTGAACCCAGAGGTCCTGTCTTTGATATCTAAAACCTTATCTGTAGAGTTCTTAGGATAAAAAGAAATACAGAGTTTAGAAATAGGGGGAGTGGGGCAGCTAGGGGGCACAGTGAATAGAGCACTAGCCCTGGAGCTCAAATCGCTAGACATTTGACACTTACTAGCCGTATGACCTTGGGGAAGTCACTTAAACCCAATTGCCCTCCAAAAAGAAAAAAAAAAGAAAAGGAAATGAAAGAAAAAAAGATAGAGTAGTGTGCCTGCCTATTCCATCAACCAATTTAGGTGCAGATTCAGAACAAATTCAGTAAATCACAAAAATAGAACTATTAATACTATAAATCAGCTAATTTATGATGTTACAGAAATGGCTTCTTATTGTTCGATTTAATTCAACATTAAATGATATGTCATGTGGTTTTGTACTTTTTATGTATACATGCAGTGCTATCAATGCATATTGTAATATTTAGTGTTATTGCTACTGTCATACATTTCCTTTCTCCTTATTTGAAGAAGTCTATTAAATGAAATTTTTCATTATGATATTCATATTATATATAACATTATTTGAACACGATATACCCCCCAATGATTTTCAGGGAATGAAATTACTTGGCTTTGGAGAGAAATTAACACCAAGCTACAATGGCCTCTCCCACATTGATGCTTGTTCTATATCTTTAAGAGGCAATGGGATCTTGGAACAGGAGTTTAGCTGTTATTCTTTAAGGAATTGTTAATGGGATTGGGATTCTTAACTGTTGTTCTGAAGGAACAACTGTGATGATTGAGGAGAGGTCAGAAGAAAAAAAAAAGGACTTGTTTCCTGACAAGTAATCCTTATGTTATGATAAAACATGAAGATGATTCTTGAGAAAGACTTAATTTGTTTCCTAAGAGGACTGAATGGTCAAGCTGTGTTTCTACAGTTGAGGCCAGCATTTGTTCTGATGGCTAAAGATAACTGTGATATGCCTCATGTTGTTAAGAATAATGTATGTCTTTGTTTAAGCTTTAATCGTTTAAAGTTTCACTAAGACTTTTGGAATATCATGTGTACATGCATATGTGTAGTAGACACAGACATATATTCACATTATGCATATGTAATTATTACATATACTAATGTACATATACATTGCTATACAAGTAAATAAACAAATATATGTGTATATGAGAGAAGGAGGAAAGAGAGGAAAGAGGAAGACAGATAGGGACAGGGACAGAGAAATGCTTATGAAAAAAAGTCTCCAGTTTATTAAATAAGTAACATTTAATAAATTGTGGTAGGACCTCAGAGCTGATGTTTAATATTTAATGACAAAATTGTTACAATTCCACTAATTAACGTAGAAACGTCTTGGAACCTAGAATGATAGAGCAAATAAGGAAAAAGAAGTAGTAGCAGGCAAAGGGAGGGATAATTTCTCCATCTAGGCTACATATGAAGTCTCTGCAATTTCCTCTGGTCCACATAGTTACTAAATCTTGGAGATGTAGTCTTCTACTTAAGTCTTCTGACTTAAATACAGTGGTATTTAGACATTCTGAATGTAGACATTCTGAATGAAATTCACCACTCTCTCTGTTATGCCACACTGTTACTGGCATTCACCGTAGAAGGACTATGTTAAATGTGCCTAAAAATGTGCCACACTATATATCTGTAGGATGTGAGTAAATCACAAGCATGGATGGCTTTATCATCAATAAAGCTATATAAATGCTATATAAATAAAATATATTTCTTAGTAATATGTTAAGAATTTAATAATACACTCTAATTCCTTCCTAAATTCCCTCCATATCTTCACCTTCCACATCCATGCTCCACTGTTTTCTGAGGTTAATGATGTAAGAGGGATTTGAATTCTTCATGGCTGCAGCTCTTTTAACTCTTCAGAGGGTAGATGGAAAACAGATATTAAAATAAATGTAGCAGGTGTGCTTGATTGTCTTCCCTATTGATTTCTCCCTCCGTTTTGGTATTTCTGTAACAAACATAAAGTTAACAAATCTGTGGAGATGCTTTTATTCCATGGTCCAACACTATTTGCTTCTTATTCTAAAAATAAAAATGTAATCACTTCTCTCAGGTGGGGGATTAGGAAAATTTGCTTTCTCTGAGTATTAGGAAAATTGATTGGGAAACCTTTCATTATTGAGAGTAGACAAGTATAACTCTCAAGGAAATGTATTGAGGAAATTTAATTCATGTTATTGAAGCAAGAACCTTTCCTATGTTGTTGTGTTGGACTTTAAGACATCCTTTCAAGTTTCTCATTTATTGCCTGTCCATCATTCTTCCTAGGCAGAACAGAAATAATTGTGGAATGCTAAAGTTCATGAAAGATCCCAACAAAAAATAGGGAATAAATGTGGCTGGTCTTGAGTCAACTTTCCTGGTACCCTTCTGAGGTGCCTTGATCAACAAATAGCTTCTCAGTTGACTTTCTCCCTAAAGCTTCAATCAGACCTCCTCTCTTGGATTTTAACTTCTAACATTTTCCAAAAGCCTTTTTTCCATCCCCCATACATGTCATTAGAATTTGTTCTGTCCTGTATCTTTTCCGTCATGGCCTAATCAAATCATGGTTACTTGGTTAAGTGAACTTAGTCATTCTAATCTAACAGAGGTAGGGAACAGACTTGTGATTTCATTTCTATAGGGGACTTTCAAGTGAGGAAACTCCCTTTACCAATGCAAATCATCACATTTGCTGTAACTTATACTCTTAATGAGCTGCCTAGAATACTGAAGTTAAGTGACTTTCTCGGCGTCACAGAGCCAGCGTGTGTCAAATGGAGGAATTGAACCAAGATCTTATCAGCTCTAAAGATATTCACCCAGCATACTACATTGCTGTCACACACCATCTAACAAAATAACCTTTTTGAACTTTCGTGGTGACAGGTTTTAACATAGACCTTCTACAGTGAATGCCAGTTAACAGTGTGGCATAATGGAGAAAGTGCTGAATTTCATTCAGAAAATCTGCATTCCAATTCTAGCCCTGGTACCTACAACATACGAAACTCCAGGTCAATCACAGATCACAGTGTGACAGATTTTGATGTTAAAACCATAGGGATCCATTCACTTCATTTTACAGATGAGAAGCCTGAACTTCAGAGAGGTCAAGTAACCTGGCCAAAGTCATACAGATGAGTAGCCAAGATGGGATTCGAATTCAGGTCATCTAACTTAAACTCTAGTGCTCTTCCCAGGGTAAGACCACTACATTTAAGTCAGAAGACCTCAGTTCAAACTACATCTCCAAGATTTAGTAACTATGTGAACCAGAGGAAATCACAGAGTCTTCATCAGAGCCTGGATTTTACCATTTGTAAAATATGGATAATCACAGAATTGTTGTGAATCAAGTGTTTTGTAAATGTTAGAGCATTATCATAATGTCTGTTGTCAAGATGCTATAACTTCAAAATTTTGGTCTGCTCTGTGTTGGCACTATTTCCACTGAGGCAGATCCTAAACCCTGAACACATTGGTCTTCATGAGTTGGAGTGGTCAGAAAATGCCATGCTCCGCCCAACAGATGTGACATATATTGTTATGCCAATGCTAGAGGATTTGAAGTGAAGCCAGCTTGGGAAGGCTTGGTTCTGCCTACATAGCTTCAAAGAACCTATGAGCACCTTTCCAGTATGATGAAGTTTTAGAGGAGAAATTTTGGGAGGATCATTATGACTATATTAATCCTATCATTGGAAGGAAGAAGGAAATTGAGGCAGTTACATGATAAAGTATATAGAGTTATAAACTTGGAGTCAGGAATAACTGTATTTGAAAACTGTCTCAGACTTTTGATAGTTGTAAGACCCTGGGCAAGTCATTTATTCTCTCCAAGACTGAATTTCCTCATCTGTAATAACAGTGCCTCTCTCCCAGGATCATTGTGATCCTCAGGTGAGATAATGGATGCAAATTTCTTTGTAAACTTCAAGGCACTAAATAATTGCTAGTTTTTATTTATTTATTATTATCATCATCATCATTAATTACTATTCTAACTAATATTGGTGAACTATAGCTGAAATATTGCTGCATAAATACAATTCACATTTATATGACACATTAAGATTTCCAAAGTTCTTTCTTTGAATCTGAAAGAAAGCTAGGGAGCACATGAGCTTACCTGGCACCTTAGAGTGGTGCCAGGACATGGTAATCTGACAACTATTCCATATCATTTCCCAAAGCCTTCTGACCAAATAGAATATAGTAAAAGCATAGTAAAAGTCAAGTGTCCTCATGAGCTCACCCAGCATCGTGAAGGCCCTTTTGTTGGTGTACTGCCGTTTCATTTTCAAAGGGTGCACAATTCCCTGATGCCTCTCCACAGCAATGCAGGTCATAGTCAGAATCTCAGAAACAATAGCAGTAGACTGCACAAATGGCACCATTTTGCATACAAAGGCACCTGTGATGATGGGGAGGAAAATAAGGCATTAAAAATATGTCTTACTGAAGCAATGTGTAATAAGCATGACTAGCGAATTTGAGGTTTACAGGCATCTATTAGTTCCTTTATGCAAATATAAAGCAAGCTTGACACTGGCCCATCTACACAAGCCACCTGGCCCACAGATGTGGCATCCAACATGACACTCACAAACCGCTTTCTCTCTGGGCTGCCTCACTCATTCCACCTTGCCTTTGTATTAGCAAATCTGACGTTGTTTGTTTATTTGTTTGTTCCCAACAACTACATGATTACAATTCCACTTGTCTCTCAGGGTCCTTAGATACTGCTGGTGTGGTAGAAATATACTCCTATTACTCACCATAGTAACATCTAAGCCCCTACCAGGTTGCTTCTTATTTACACAAAATCAATCAGCATGACACCATTTATATAAAACATTTATTTAACAGTGCAACAAACATAAAAATAATCATAATATTTTTACTCAATAAAAGGCAAGAGCACATAATCAACATGTGAGTCCACATGTAAACCTGGATGAGACTTTGTCATCAAGGTACACAGTGTCTGTGGGGGAACAGTGGACATACACTTAAAAAAATACACTTTAAAAAAACATTCAGGGTTCTTGAATATTCCTGAATAGTGGAATCAGTGTGCCTTGGATAACTCAGAATGTTGGGTGGCATGTCTTGATATCCTAGGTCTCTAGATAACCATCTGCAAATAAGAGCAATTCCTCAATTGATAGACAAAGGTTATGAAAAGACAATTTTCCAAAGAAGAAATCAAAGCTATCTATAATCACATAAAAAACCCATTTTATTGATTAGAGAAATTCAGATCAAAACAACGAGGTATCACCTCACACACATCAGATTGGCTGACATGACAGAAAAGAAAAATGATTAATGCTGGAAGAAATATGGAAAAATATACATATTAATACATCATTGATGAAGTTGTAAACTGATCCAAACATTGTGTGGAACAATTTGGAACTATGTCCACAAAACTATGCATACCTTTTGACCCAGCAATCCCACTACTTGGTCTATATCTTAAAAATATCCCCAAAAGGGAGAGAAGACCTACTTGTACAAAAATATTTATAGCTACTTTTTTGTGGTGGCAGGGAATTGGAAAGAGAAGCGACGGGCATCAATTGGGGAATGACTGAACAAGCTGCAATATACGATTGTGACGGAATACTATCAAAGTAATGAGGAGGACAGTCTCAGAAAAACCTTGGAAGGCTTACACGATCTGATGCAAAAGAAAGTGAGCAGAGGACCAGTGTACACAGTAATAGCAATATTGTAACAATGATCAATTGTGAAAGACTTACCTACTCTGGTCAATACAATGATTCAAGATAAATCAAAGGGCTCATGGCAAAACGTGTCAACCAACAGTAAATATGTTGAATGCTGAGTTTGGATTGAAGAAAATTTTTAAAACTTTCTTTATGTCTCTTAATTTTTATGGGTGTTTTGCAACATTGTTAATATGTTTTGTATGACTTCATATGTATGACTGATATCATATTGCTTGCTTTCTCATGGAGTGGAAGTGGGATGGAAGAGAGAGAATTTGGGACTTAATTTTTTTAAAACAGGTGTTTAAGATAAATAAAATTTTAAAAATAGTTAACTGTGAAACATGCATTACCTTCTGGTCAAAACAATTACTGTTTATCTGTTCTCCTGCAAAGATCTTTCTTTGCAATTAGACCTCTCTCTACTAGATTTCCTCGCCTCCTCCACATGGATTAAGCTAGTTTTTCATTCCTGCAGACTTGATTGGCCCAGGGTACTAAGGCTAAAGTTACATCTCCTTTGATGCAGCTTCCTGGGAGTATCTAGTCACACTGATGTGCCTTTCTGATTGTCTAAGGGTATAAAAAAATCCCACCAACAAGGTCTTTCATACTCAGCAGATTTTCCAATAGCATAGGAGTCTGGCCTTATTAATCAGACAGATTTCCAAAAGGAGGTGAAGAGGACCAACATCTGACTAAGTTAAGCACTACAGTATCTTTGTTGAATATCCTTTCTATACTATGCCTTAGAAAACCTCCATTTGTTAACTGTTGAGTGACCCACAAATGTCTCATTTCATTCCAACATGAAACTTGAATAAAATTCCAGCTTGAGCCAAGCATAGCACTAACACCCTTCTCAACTAAACTCCTTGAGAAATCTATTTGCATTAGATGCTTACATTTCCTTTCCTCTTCGATGTACACAACAAGGGAATTTGGATTTATAAGTGGTGACTGTAAATAGTGGGTTCCTGTAGTAGGCACATCTGGTTTCCCTTCTAAACCTCTGCAGGTTGGCTTCAAACCTCATTTTTCAATTGAAACTATTTTCTCTAAGGTTACCAATTATCTCTTAATTTGCTTTTCTTAGTTTTCATCTTTCTGGACCTTTCTGCAATAGTTGACCCTGTTGATCACCTTCTCTTAGAATCTCTCTTCTCTAGGTTTATGTGACATTGCTCCCTTCTAATTCTTCAATTTGTCTAACTATGGCTTTTTCATTGGGTTTGATAGTTCTTCATCTATATTAAGTACATTAACTGTGAGCCTAAGGCACTATCCTGGGGCCTCTTCTCTTTTTTTCTATACAGCATCTCACTTGGTGAACTTATTCACACCAGTTGGTCTAAGTATCATCTCTCTGTAATTCCCAGATCTACATAGCCAGTCATAGTATCTCTCCTGAGCCCCCTTCCTGCATCAATAACTTTCAGATGCCTAAAGTTGGAGGTTCCTTAGGCATTTCAAACTCAATATGACTAAAGCGTAACTCCTAAACTTTTTTCTGCTTTCCTATTACTGTAAAAGGCATTACCATCCTCCTTGGACTCAGGCTCACAATCTCAGTTTCAACCTCATCACCTCTTTCCTGGACTATTGCAACAGCCTTCTAAATGGTCTTCCTGTCTCAAGTATCACTGCACTCCAATACATGTGCCAAACGAATTTCCCTAAAATACAGACATGCTCCTCCCTGCTAAATAAATGCCAATGGTTCCCTAGTACCTCAATGCTCAAATATAAAGTCTGCTGTTTGGTATTACAAACTGGCTGCTTTCTACTTGTCCTTCCGAATCCTTTACTCATCTCTACACACTAGAGACTCCTTGATTCAGCTACCCTGGCCTACTGCTGTTCCTTACACACAACACTCAATCAACATTTTTTATTCCTTTGCAGCAGCTCTCCTGTTTGACTGAAATTCTCTTCATACCTCTGCCCCTGAGCTTAACTGACTTTCTCGAAGGCTCAGCCCCAATCCTACATGCTACCTTTGTGCCTTTTCCATTCCCATACTTTAGTACACCCTCCTGGAAGGTTACTTTCAATCTATTCTATATGTGTGTATGTGTATGTGTGCATGTGTGTATACATATATCTAACAATCTTGTACAGAGTTATTGAGATGTTGTCTCCCCCATGAGAATGTGTATTTGTTGTTGGGGCTTGGGAGGGGCTGTGTTTTTAGCCAATACTTAAGATACTGCCTGGCATATACTGAGTGGTTAATAAGTACTACCTGACTAACATCCAGAATCTATAGGGAACTGACATAATTCTCTCAAATCCCAAGTCATTTCCTAACAAATAAGTGACCAAAAGATAAGAACAAATAATTTTCAGAAGAAATGGAAATTGTTGACAATCATGGAAAAAAGTTCCAAATCACTAATAAAGAATTTATCATTTACATAAATTCTAAGTTATAAACTCAGATTGACCAAATGGACAAAAATAATAAAAGATGAAAATACTCAAGGTAGAAGGGTCTGTGAGTGAAACTCAGTACACTGTTGATTGGGCTGTGCATTGGTCCAACTGTTTTAGAGAAGAATTTAGAATGAAATGGGGGCAAATCACTAAACTATTCAAACTGAATTAACTAGAAACTGTTTACATTACCAAGAATTACATACCAAGGAAATCAGTGGCAGAAAGAATGGCCCCATGTATACCAAAATATATATAGCAGCACATTTATGGTAGCAAAATGTTGGAAACAACTTCCTATCAACTGGAGAGTGGCTGATCAAACTACGTTATGCGAATGTGATAGAATGTGATTGAGAGAAAACTAAAATGAAGAATTCAGAGAAACTTGAGAAGGCTCAAAAGCAGTCATGAGGAGCTAAAAAAAGTAGAATCAGGAGAATTTACATCATTCTCTGTGTCAATACAGAGATTATACTGATGACAACAACAAAAGAAAAGAAGAGAACACTAAAAGTCATCAGAACTCAGATCAGTGCCATGACCCGTCTTGGTTCCTGAGTATTAAAAAAGAAACCTACCTCCTTCCTCTTCAGTAGAAATATAATAGGTATATGATGGGAGCTTTGTTCCCCAAAGACTGGAAAAAAAGTGACAACTTGGCTCAGTTGGCTGGTGGATATGGTAAAGGTCAAGTTGTGCCATCCTTGACTTAGCTTCCTGTTGGCTTGTGACTGTGTTGTGGCTTCTGGTCACCAACAGGCATAAAAGGTCCTACTGGAGGGGAATAGGGTATTTCTGAAAACTGGAGACTAACCATGCTCAGCCATTGCGACAGGATAAGTTTCCAAGTAGAGGTTGGGGAGGGGGTATATCTGTGAAACTAAGCATCACTGTATCCTGTTGCCCATCTTTGTTACGTTAGGGTCAGGTAGACAAAGTTAACTTCTCAATGACTTTTGAGGGCCTCACTTCATTCCAAAAACAAAGCTGAATTACCAGGTTATCAGTACAAATTTAGTGTCCCCTAACAATGGATTACAAGAGTGGAATGAGGCATAGGCTTTCAGATATCACCGTTGTGTTGACTTGTCTTACTTAACTGTATTTCTTTGTTATGAGGGGGTTCTAGTTGGAGTTTCTTTGGAAATGACAGTGATTTTTTAAAACAAATGAATAAAATGTTCCAAGAGGTTATCTACAACAGCCTCTACAACTCATGTTCATGCAGCACCTTAAACTTGTGAAGCACTTTGCAGAAATTATCTGTCTCCTACCCTCTATTTGCTCTATATAAAAACAGAATGTTACATGTTCTGTCAGTCAAAAGTGCTATATCAGATGGTTTTATTTAACATAGTGTTGTTGATGTTGTTGTTGTGAGGAGAAGGTACTATGAGGAAACTGTCTGATTTTGAATTGATCATTTCTGGACCATAAAAGAAACCTATTGCTGGCCCAAAATATCAGCATGTTATGTGGCTGTAAATAACTGAGTTTGGGGGCCTTTTCTAAGGAACATGAGAGATTTAAAGGACCTCAAGTCAACTCATAGCTTACTAGCTATGTTACCTTGGATAAGTCATTTTATGTCGCCAAACCTCAATTTTCTCATCAGGAAAATGAGAGGCTCAGACTAAATGCACTCTGAAATCCCTGACAGACATAAATCTATCATCCTAGGAAGGAAATACTCTTCAAAGGAACAACTTTGGGAGACACGGTGCTCAGGCCAATGATGTAGCAATTAAGTCATTTCAGAGTCCTCTTCTGAAATTGCCCACAGAACCCAGTTTTAAGTTAGAGAAGAAAAGCTATTTCAGGAGGTTCTTTTTTTTTACCAAAAATTATATTACTCACATTGTGTACTCACACTATTCAAGAGACTTGATGGTGACTGATTCTTTGCTTTTTCCAAAATCCAGCATACTCTGAATGATATATTGGTTCAGTGTAGCAGACAGCACAGATTTGACAGTTGGAAGCCCAGGATTCTGGTCCCAGCATCTTCCATACTCCTGCCAACCATTCCTGTGATTCAGGGCTGCCCAGATGCTGAGTTCCTGGCCATGGGATAATCTTGATGAAGACACAACTTCTCTGAGTTCAATTTACTCATTCCGGTAATGGATATCACCTACCTTATCTATCTCAAAAGATTGTAGGGAGGATACTTAGGTAATTTTTCTGTCCTTATTCTATGATTAAGAGTCTCAGATCTGTAAAGGACCTTCAGGGGCATCTAGTCAAGCCACTTCTTCAGGCAGGCATTCCCTCTTCAACATACACAACAAGGGAATTTGGACATATAAGTGGTGACTGTAAATAGCAAGTTCCTGTAGGAGGCACATCTGGTTTCCATTCAAGCACTTTTATTAATGAGGACACAAATAGCACAGCCATCATCAGTCATTGCCAACAATGACAAATAAAGAGAATGACAACAATGATAATAACAACCCGCATTTCCACAGTGACTTGAGGTTCGCAAAGCACTTTACAAATGACCTATTATTTGATCCTCACAACCCCAAGAGACAGGGTGCACTATTAGGGCCATTTTACACACAAGGAAATTAAAGCCAACAGATAGGAGATGAGTTGCCCAGGGTCACACAACTTGTAAGTGGCAGGATTCAAACTCAGATCTTCTGGACTCCAAGTCCAACACTCCATCCGCTCTACCACCCAGCTGCCTACTGAGCCTCAGGGATCCAGAAATACTGTACTAAATGGGGCTGACAACCATAAGCAAGTCAGAGCAGATCCATCAGAGATCCCCAGTCTTAAGAGTACTGAAACTACCATAGGACCAGACTTCCAGGGACTCTGAAAACTAAGTTCCTAGTCATGTGACAATCCTGATCAAGTCACCTGTTCCACATGCAGGGTACCTTCTGAGAAGATCTCAAGCCCTACCATTTAAGTATGAAGTAGTCTTGTAGTAAGAGTTTGATCTGACCCTAGAGACCTGAAAACCAAGTATTTATTGACTGAGGCACCCAGACAGAACTCCCTACCACCTACACACCCATCTCCCCAGTGTTTGGGATGGAAGTAGATGCCACTTCCCCAGACTGATGCTGTGCTTGACTGTCACAGAGCATTAGAGATAGGACCCTCAGTTTCCCAGCCTCTCCTCATCCTAGGGCTGTCAAACTCAAACCAAATGCTTCCCCTCATTTCTGTGATTCAGTCTCCCGCTGCTGAGGTGAACATTCTTCCCCCCACCAATATTCCTTTCTTAATTTTCTCTGAAATTCTCTAATTCTGCCTCATTCTACACCTGTACAAACTATATCTTATTTTTCATTTCATTTTGTCCTCTGAACCACCCTAAAGTCCCCCTACTTCTGCTATTAACAGAGTGTTCTTCATTCTATCTCTTTTTAAAAGTTCAGTGTTTCTTCATCAAACACTCTATACATTATCTATTATTTATGGAAATGAATATTCATGGCACCTAGGAGGCACTAATTCCTGGCCACCCTCTTACTAGCTAGCTATTATCCCCTCTTAAATATTGGGCCAAGAGAAGAAGGAGACACATTCCTTGTTCCTGGATACCACTTGCAGACCCTTTCTCTGTCACCATCAACCAGAAACCTCTCCTAGATTCATCACTCTGTCAAGATCATTGTTTCATTCACCTACCAACATCCAAGTCATTCTTGTTCTTTTCTTAAGGAATTCTATACCTCAATCATTACACAGTGTAGCATACTGCCTGGGACTTGGGGAGTACTTAAAATACTTGCTGATTGATTGGCATGCCAATCCCTACCCTCACACTTGGGAACTTAGTTGACCTCCTTAACTCCCAAGTCCTCAATCTTAATATCCCCCAGTTTCATGAATTGAATAGCAAATATGCTCTTAATGGTGACACTTTCCATACTTCTATTTAAGGAATCCTGGAGAATGGCAGTTAGGCTGCAGGAGTGGAGATGGACCAGATCAACTGCAGAATTAGAGATGGGCAAATGTTGCCCTCGTTTTAAAAAGGAGGATAATATTTACTCTTCAATGTATTCCTGGAAAAATACTAGAACAAATAAATGGTTTGTGAGTATTGTGAAGAAACAGGGATCATAATAGAGGTTAATTGCTGTTGTTTTTCAGTCATGTCTGCTCTTTGTGACCCAATTTGGGGTTTTCTTAGCAAAGATACTGAAGTGATTTGCCATTTCCTTCTTCAGTTCATTTTACAAATAAGGAAACTGAGGCAAACAGTATTAAGTGATTCACTCAGCTAGCCAGTGACTGAGGCAAGATTTTAACTCAGGAAGATGAGTCTTGCTGACTCCATCCACTGTGTCACCTAGCTGCCCCTACAAGTCAATATGGCTTCATTAACAAGTCATGCCAGGCTAAGTTCTTTTCTTTATTTGGCAAACCTGGTAGATCAGAGGATGGTCATATTTTAAATGCTACCATCAAACATAACAGTTGAATAGCATACATTTAGTACTGGAAGGGACCTTAGAAATCATCTAGTCCTACACCCCGTTTTCACTCCATATTATGGGGCTATCTATGTCCATGGTCCTGAACTCTGAATGTCTAACGTAATTATAGGTCTCTGTCTTGCCATCTCCATCTTAATCCTCCCAGAATTATTATTCATCCCCACCTCAACCAGCACATCATCCTTAATCTTGTTTTGTTCTCCTTCTCACAGTTTTGAACACATTTATTTCCTATTACAGCATAGTATAATGAATGACAAAAGCATTGGATTTGTAATAAGAGTATCTGTATTCAAATCCCAGCAATGCCACTTACTGCCTGTATGACTTGGTTAAGTCATTTGTCTTATCATAAGTCCCCTCATCTATAAAATGAGACCCCTTATTTTATAGATGAGGAGTCTTGATCTAGATGGCTCTTAATAAGTTCCTTCCCAACTTTAACTTTTCTGACTCTGAGTTTCTCTATTGTCTCCAGGCTATCCAGACGTCAGAGCTACATATTCTATCATGCGAGATATTGGCTTCTTTTCATCTTGAAATGTGTCTTCATTCATAAAGGTACTGGACAAAACAGAGCCAAGGACAGAGTCATAGTGTACTCTTCTACAAACTTCTTCCCAAGTAGGCATCAGTTCACTGACCTCTATTCTTTGGGCCCGATCATTCAAATAGTTCTGAACTCACCTAACTGTTGCCTCATCCAGCCTTCATTCCTAAATCTCAGCCACAAGGGTGAAACTGCCAAATACTTTGCTAAGATCCATATATACAAAATATTGTATTGCTCTGGTTTTGCTCTGATCTTTCTTCCTTGCCATTTTTTTAAAAAATGATATTAGTCTGAAATGCCTTGTTTTCATTGAGTCCATGCTGGCTTGCATGACCACTGTTTCCCTAAGGTGCTTACAAACCACTCCTTTGTCTCTTCTAGTATTTTCCAAGTATTGAGACCACATATCTATACAATGAAGAATATACCTCCCCTCTCCCTTTAATTTTTATAACCTGATTTCTTCCCAAGCAGAAGTACTTGGGATTCTCTAAATATGTAAGTATGAAGACTCTCACACAAAGAGCAGATTTACAATCCAGTTCTGCAAGTTTTCATTAAATCTGTCAGGTACCATGGAAGGCACTGAGCATAACAAGGAAAACTCTGGGGAGAGGGGCCATTTCTTGATGTGGTTCAGTGGTTTGACTCACAGCCTGGCTCTTTTCATTCATTGTGTTAATTGAAAAACATTGCTTGTTACAAACCCCAGGCAGAATAACTCCATCACAATGTCTAAGGAAAGCCAATCACTCCTGCAGTTTGTACTCTCACTGTGGGCCTAATGAGTAATGAGGTGTGGAAAATGTTCCAGTCCCAGAAAAGAAAGTAAACAAAGCTTTTAGCATATTTGTTAGGTGGCAGAGACACCTGCCAAATGGAGCCAAATGGCAGGCAAGCATTTGTATGGGTAGAAACCAAAGGTTATGAACTGGGAACCAGACTGAAGACTTCCCTGGGCAATTATGAAAGGACTGACTAAAATAAAACTACACTAAACAATTGCCCCTTTTCTCCCTCAAGCCTATTAATATTTTGGCAGTTTATTCACCCTGATTTCCTGCCTAGCACTGGCCCTACATTGGTTCCAGGTGCAGAGGATGTCCCAAAAGGGACAAAGCTAAACTTGATACTTGAAAATGAATGGACTGCAGCTTAACAGTGAGCATCCCATCTGAAGCCCGTTAGCTTTCTTTCTTTTTCCTGTCTTTCCCAGGAATTACTAACTCATTTTACCCAAAAGGTCTCCCTCCTCTTTATCATTATCCCTGTCCCTTAAAAGTCAAGCTAACTGGTTTTTACCTTGAGCACACATGCTGAGAGGTGACAATGTGTTAGGAAGCACATTGCCTTTGGAGCCAAAAGATCTGGGTTAAAATCTTGGCCCTTCACTTTTACCAATTTTGTCTGACCTTGAGTACCCTTTTGGCCTTAAATTCTTCACTGGAAAAATGAGAGAATTGAACTAGAAAATCTCTAGAATTTGCCAACTCTGAATTTCGTTATCCTAAGTACTAGTTGCTAAATTCTAGGCTCTATCTCCCTACCTAGTTGGCTAAGATATAACTAGACAAGTTGAGGGAGGTAATCTGGCTATATTTTTCCTGCCTTGGGTCTTACTTAGCCCATGTAGGCTAGTGCATGGGGAAGCATGGGAGCCCAGTGCAGTGGATAGACCACTGGACTCAGTCAGGAAACCTGGTTTCCAAACCAACTGCAAACACTTAACAGAGATGTAATCTAGAATGAATCTCTGCAGCTCTCAGCCTGATTTCCCCCTCCAAAGAACAGGAATAATAAACGTTCATCCATGCCTTCCAACATCGAGAGGAAAGTACTTTGCAAACCTTAACACGCTATAGAAACCAAAGTCATTCTTTGATGGGGAGGTGAATCTGCCAAACTATCCAAAGCCTATCCAAAATGGAGAGATGAAAAGGAAATTCTAAAAACCTCAGAAAAGTACTCAAGAAAGAGAAAGAGAGGGGAAAGATCTGAGAATTTCTGGTTAGGCATAAGACAAGGGGTAGAAGAAGGGTGACAGTGGTGCCTTTGGTGGTGGGGAGGACAGGAGAAAAGAGTAAAGCACAGGGTCAGCTTACCACCTAGCCAGTCGCTGGAGATGTTCTGGAGCATGGTGACCGGGATGCAGAAGAAGGTAACGAGCAGGTCGCTGAGTGCTAGGGAACCGATGAAGATGTTGGTGACCTTCCTCATAGCCTTGCTGCGGGTCACTACATAGAGCACCAAACCATTGCCAAAAAGCGCCAAGACAAAGATGAGCACGGAGGTGAGCACGAAGGCTAGCTTAGCCGCGCCTGGCAGCTCGGGGCTGTAGACTAGGGGCTGTAGCCCATACAAGGCGATGAAGTGCTCGCGGCTCATGTTGTGCTCCCGCAGCAACCGGGCTAACTGCTCCGGGGTGATGTTGAGGGACTGCATGGAGCGCACTGCAGAGGACAACACTGGACTAAGGAAACGGATGCCTATTCTCTAACCCAGACCCCGCAGCCGGGACTCCAAGAGCTGTCCAGGGTCCCAGGAGCTTCGCTCAGCCCCGGGAAGTAGAGGCGACGACTGCGCGGTGGAATCACCTGAAGTGCATCTGAGAGGGTGCGCTTGGGCACACCAGTGTGCAAGGGGAAAGCTGGGAAGCCCGTGAGGAGGCCGTGGGGACCTGAAATATTCCAAAGAAAGGGGAGAGCTTCCACTGCCCTCCTAGCAGCTGGGGTCTGACTGCAGGGCGAGGCTCCTGCTCGGCGCCTGCTCGGCTCCTGCTATTTGGTCTGTCTTCCTACTCACCCTACTGAGGGAGCGAGAGGACCAGCGCGGGGCCTCTTCTGAGATCGAATCGTACAGTCAGAGCTGAAAGGGACTCAAAAAGTCATCTAGTCCAACCCTCTTATTTGACAGATATGGAAACTGAGGCGCAGAAAAGTCAGGTGACTTGTCCGAGGTAACTCGACTAGATTCAGGATTCTCCAAATCTAGCTCTTTCCACAGCACCTCAGAAGAAATAGAGAAAAAGAAAGGGTGATGCCCTCAAACAAAAAGAAAAAAGGGAGGAACCAGTTCGGAGAGTCTCAAGGACAAGGACCAAAAGGATTTTCAAGCTCAGAGAAACTTCTTTCCTGTGGGAGGGTCTAGGAGCTGCAAAGAAAATCAGGCAAAGGCTCTGCGGAGCTCAACCCAGCTGAGGAGGAGAAAAAGCTGCCTAGCCGAGCTCCCAACCTGGATTCAACTTCACAGCCTTCTCAGCTTCTAGGAGGCGCCAGCGGCCATGCCCTTCTGTACGGAACCCAGATACCCAAGACGAGGAAGATGCAGAAGAGCAATGGGGACCGTTGGCCCTGAGCACCTGCTTCTGGGCTACAAAGTGAGGAGAGGGCGGGGCAGGGGCGGGCCTTAATCTTGGCCCCCGTCCAATCAGCACGTACTACGCGCCAGCAAGTCCGGCACCTCCACCCCTAGTCCGCCTTCCTTGCGCGCTTCAGGATGATTCCCTCTCACACTGATGGGAACCGTCCTCTGACTTTGCTTGGGGTCGGTTTCTGTCATTCAACGTCCTTATTTTAGTGTTGAAGAAATTGAGGCAGACTGAAAAATGGACTAGCCCAAAAGCGGAATTCAATCCCGACTGAGTCCTCAGTCCTACAGCCAGAGTTTTTCTCTCCGTATCTGTGATTTCCTCAACTGGAAACTTTTCTCAAATAATTCAAATTCGATCGGTTCAGAACAGAACACGAATCATCTCCACCAACCTGTGGTCACAGAATCATCTATTTAGAGCTGGAAGGGACCGGAGGGGCCACGGAGTTCAACTTCCTCCTTTTACAGTTGAGTTTGTAAAAAGTCACCTCCTTTTACAAACCGAGGCTCAGGGAGGTTAAATGATTTGCCTAGGGTCACAAAAAATCATCAATTTCTGAGACAGGATTTGAACCCAGGTCACCCGAATTTTAAGTGCAGTGGTCTATTTCCTATAAGCCCTAGGGAGTAGATTTTTTTTTTAATTTATGGAATAAAACAAGTATTTCCATAACAGTATAATTTTGTTTAACTTGATTGTACATGAAACCATGAATGTCATGTACAATTTGCTATTAGATTTAGCCACATAGAAGGAACTGACTTGCCTAGGATTCCACAGTTTCTGCATTTATGTCAGAAGGGGACTGACTTCCTTGCTCCAAGAACAGCCCACTATCTCCTAGGGTCCCCTGATGCAAGGGGCTGTAGTAGGCACACACATACATCTGGCTAGCGGACAAACTTCTCATCTGAAACAATGCCAGAGGACTCAGCTATGAATGTCTTCTGGTGAATGGAATACACCAAGTTGTTCACCATTCTGAAAGCCTGTCTTAGTAGGATAGTCGGAGCTTGCAAACCATAGAAAATTTGAAAGAGCCTTAGTTCACCAATCTGATAAATTTACACCGGAGATGGAAGTGGAGAGAGGTACTTAAGGGAAAATCTTTTTATTTTATTTTTTTGACAGTCATCTAAGGAGCCTGGGGAAGAACTTTGCTTGATAGGGCAATGTACCATTTCCATAGCACTGAGAAACAGAAGATTCTCAATGAATTCCTACTGCACTTTGGAGATTCCAGGTAAGAAAATAACTTTCGAGTGATTTAACAGACTTTTCTAGGGAACTGGCTTTTCCAGATCTAAAATTATATTATAAAGCTGTCATTTCTAAACTACCTAATAATGGGAAACTAACAGAAAAGAAGATCAGTGGAATGGATTAGAGTAGGAAGATTTAGGAGCAAGAACATTTAGTGACCAATGACTCAATAAATATAGGAATGGAAACTACAGGGATAAATCCAATTTATTTGATGAAAACTGCTGGGAAAATGAAAAGGTACTTTGTGGGAAATTAATTTAGACACACAAATGCCATAAAGAATTCCAAATGGATAAACGATCTAAATAGAAAGAGCCATATTACTTTTTTTTAAAGAGGAAAATTGAAGGTTATTTCTTTAACAACTGTGATTAAAGGAACAGGATTGAAAAACTGCCCCAGAAAGAAAAAGTAAAGGACAAGAGATTGTTTCTATGAAAAATGTTTAAGCTTTTGCACAAATAAAAACACTGCAGTCAGAATAAGAAAAGACACAGATTAGAAGATAATCTTTATATATACATATATATATATATACACATTTCTATATAATAAGAGTATGAAATTTAAAATCTATAGGTAATTGAAACCTAGCAACTGATATACTCCCAAATTCTGGATCTCCCCCAGAATAGCTACCTGAGGTTGAAGGTTCCACATGGATCTACATGCATTCAATAAGATTGTTCATTCATAGAACTACTTTTTCTCTAGTCAACCAGAGGGAATAATTAGTGTAGAGTAATGTATATGAATGTCTCTTCCATGTACGCTGGGTTTGTTTTTCTTTAAATAAATAGTGAAACTCCCCTTGAAAATTACAATACTTAGTCTAGGTGACTAAGGTAGTTTCCTGGCTTCCAGAGTATAAATGTCAGCCTATGAGAAGTCGAGACCTCTTCCCTCCAGCTTTACCAGTAAGCCAACAGGTAAATGGCACTCAAGTGTACCAATACTGCCTCCTCACTGAATATCTTTTTTTTTTACATTATCCTATGGTCTATGATTCTCTCACTTCATTCATTCCAGTGCCATTCCAGTGCCAAACCACAAAGTCACCTGACCTGAGTCAGGTCTGGCCAACAACAGTTCATTCAAAGCAAAAGGATTTTATGAAATAGCATAGTAAGATTTTCAATAAAAAATTTTAGCACAATCTCCCACAAATACACACAAGTCAGGGGGATAGAAAGCAAGCAAAGGGATCACACATGAAGGACTACACAAGACCCCCAAGAACTGGGGTGTCACGGAGGCAACTCATACCTCCAATCTACATTATCCTTGTTATCTTCTGATTTTATCTTAGTGATACTCTCATTGGGCCTGCTCCTCAATGAGCGTGACTTTTCTTCGGGGTCTTTTATTCTACTGGGCTCTACGGGTCCCCACACATAACTCTCTTTCATAATTGCTCCATACATTGTCACTAAGGCTGGATCTGCCTGTTAATTCTTGAATGTCTCTGATCCTACCTTCATTGGGCACACTAGACTGCTGATACCTGCTGCCCTGTGTTACGCATTCCTCAAGTAGCTGCTAAGTATGTAGTTTCTGCTGGTGTTATTTCCTTCTACTATCTTCTGGCCTCATCTCTCCATACTACCACTCAGTGTCAGTCTGCTAGGATATAGAGATTAGAACCTCCTACTGTCATGGGGAAGTTTTATTCAAGGCCACTGCACCAAGGCCACAAAATCCCAGCAAATGATCCCCAGTTTAAGGTTAGTTCTTTTCTTTAAAATTTCTTTTCTTTGAAATTTATTTTATCTTTAACATATAGAATAAAACAATCATTTCTACACAGTGTAATAAATAATAATAAAAACATGATTGCACATGAAATTGCAAATCTATTTGTACAACTTTCATTTAAATATATAACACTATTATCACGTAAGTTTCTTTTTTCTTTTTTTCCTTCCATCTTCTCCCCACCCTAGAGATGGCTACCATTAGATACAAATAGGAAATTATATGTAAAATTATATGTAAAATTATTCTGTATATACATTTGTTTGTCAGTTCTTTCTCTGGATGCAGGCAGCCTCTTTCTTCATATGTTGTTTTGGTAGTTGATTTGGGTATTTATAATGGTAAAAATGACTTATTCACTCAAAGTTGTTCTTTTTTTATGATTTTAATTTTTGGAATAAAACAAGCATTTCCATAACACTGTTTAGTTTTTTTTTAAGATGAAACACATGAAAACTGCAATCCTTCGCAACTTATTAGTCCCTTTAAATATACAACAAAGTTAATATGGAAATTTTTTCTTTCCTTTTTATTCTACTCTCCAAACCCCCATCCCACCCTAGAGATTGCCACCCTTAGACACAAATCGGCATGTGTATGTGTGTGTAAATTTATTCTATATGTATTTTATTTATGAGTTCTTTCTCTGGATGCAGATAGCATCTTTCTTCATGTCGTTTATTTTTAATTTGTATATTTATAATAGTAAAAATTACTTGATCAATGTTATTCTCAAAACAATATTACTAAAATATTTTTAAAAGAAATGAACAAATAAAACAAAAATAAATAATATTGCTGCTCCTGTGTGCAATATTCTCCTGGTTCTGCTCATTTCTCTCTTCATTATTTCATGCAAGCCTTTCCATGCTTTTCTAAGATCATTGAGTTCATCGTTTCTTATAGCAGAATAGTATTCTATTGCAATAATATACCATAACTTTCTCAGCCATGCCTCAATTGATGTACATTCCAGCAATTTCCAGTTCTTTGCTACCACAAAGAGAGCTGCTATAAACATCCCATTCACATTCAAAGTAATAATTATTATTTGTCAATTTCCCTCCATCTTATTTTTACTATTTTCCTTCTCAAACTCTCTTTTTACCCTATACTTGGTACTTTATCTTCTCCCACTAATCTCCTACACTTTTGTTACCTACCCCTCCAAGACGCTCTACCATATCCCCTCCTCCCACCCTCTGAATCTCAATCCACACACCCCTACAAAAGTTCCTCCCCCATTTTCTATCCCCCAGATCCCAATAAATACACCCATCCAAAAGTCCTTCCCCCAGTTTTTTTTCACCTCTCTACAAGTTCAGAAGACATCTACACCTTTCCAAATGTACATATTCTTTCCTTTTCAACCCAGATGAGAGTAATCTTGCAATATTGCCAGCCTTCCACCCCAACCTGCTTCCAACATATTGGTTCTTTTTTTCACACCCCATTTTATGATATAATTGCTCCTTTTTACATTTTCCTACCCAATTTTGTTTTTTAGAATCATAAGATTTTGTACAACTCAACCCCAAAGTTTCTTTCAAAATATCTTAGTAATGATGACAGTTTTAAGAATACCGAAAATATTTTCATAGATATGATAAGTAAACAGTTTGACTTCAGAGTGTCTTACAATCAGCTTTTAATGCTCTTTTCAATTTCTATATCTCAGAGGTAGACTTTTGTTATGAATTAATGGATTGTTATGGATTAGTCTAATTAAAGGTTAGGGACTTCCAAGATCCTTTCTGGCTTAGTCTGCAAATGAATTTTTAACAAAACAAAAAGTAAGCAAAGAAGGCCAGGTCAGCTTTCTCTATCTAGACCACATTCCTGATTGTATTATGCATGTCAGTCAACTGCAAGCCGTATTGTCTTCATACCCTATTTTGGCTATTGGTGAAGCTCAGCTTTCCTGAATAAAAAATAATTAAAAGCTATTACCCTAGTTGAGACGCAGTAAACAATTATGACTAGACAGTTTTGAAATGAAGAAGCACAAGCTATCAATAACTTTCTAAAAGGGGGGTAAACCTGTTCATAATCAGAAAAATGCAAATTACAGCAATTCATAGGTATCACTTTACACTCATCAAAAATGAAAGATGGATAAACCTCAGTACTAGCTAGTCTATGGAAGAAGCACATTAAGTTGCTACTATTGGAACTGTCTGATCATTTTGAAAAGCAATGTGGTATTAGAATAAAATTTATAATACTATTCATAACCCTGGACCCAGAAATAATACAATTAGGTTTTTTCTTCCAAGTTGATATAGATAGAGATATAGAGAGACTTAAAGATATCTAAAGATACATATCTATACATGTCCAACTTAAGTGAATATTTTTATTCAACTTGATTCAGTCCAGTTAAATCAAAGGTTTTTAAAATTTTTGTTTATTTACTTTTAGTTTACAAGATTCAGTTCCACAATCCACTGAGTTTCAAATTTTCTCCCCTCTGACTCCCCCTTCCCCTAATGGCAGCTTGCAATCAAGTATAGAATCTGCAGATACTTTCACATTGGACATTAGTCTGGTTGTAACCAATGGAGTAAATGATGGGAAAGAGGAGGAAAAAACAAACATGGTAAAGAAAGAGAGCATGTAGTTTTCTTCAGTCTCCATTTAAACTCTGTTCTTTCTAGATCTTTCTCTGAATGTAGACATCTCTTTCCATCCTGAGACTTTTAGAGTTGTCTTATAACTTTGCATTACTGAGAAGAGTCCACTTTATCAAAGTCATTTGTCACACATACTTTGTGTCTGTCATTGTGTACAAATTTCTCCTGGTTCTGCCCTTCTCATTTAGCATCAGTTTGTATAAGCGTATCCAGGTAAATATGAAGTCCATCTGCTCCTCATTTCTTATAGCACAATAGTATTCCATTATATTCATATACCACAACTTGTTTAGCCATTCCCCAGTTGACAGGCATCCCTTTAATTTCCAGATTTTTGCACTACAAAGACAGCTTCAATAAACATTTTTGTACACATGGGTCTTCCTCCCACTTCTATGATCTCTTTGGGATACAAGCCTAGAAGTGGTATTACTGGGTAAAAGGGTATGCAGTTATTTATAGCCCTTTGGGCACAGAATAATACATTTTGATCAGATAGGATTTATTCCAGGAATGCAAGGATGGTTCAACATTAGGAAAACCATCAATATCATTGATCATCTCAACAACAAAACTAGCAGAAACCATATGACTGTTTCAATAGATGCAGAAAAAGCTTTTGACAAAATACAACATCCATTCCTGTTAAAAAAAAAAACACTAGAAAGTATAGGAATAAATGGAGTTTTCCTTAGAATAATAGGGAGCATCTATTTAAAGCCATCAGCAAGTATTATATGCAATGGGGATAAACTAGAAGCATTTCCAATAATATCAGGGGTGAAACAAGGATGTCCATTATCACCCCTCTTATTCAATCTGGTACTAGAAATGTTAGCATTAGCAATTAAAGAAGAAAAAGAAATAAAAGGAATCAAATTAGGCCAAGAAGAGACTAAGCTATCACTCTTTGCAGATGACATGATGATATACTTGGAGAATCTTAGAGAATCAAGTAAAAAAACTTCTGGAGACAATAAATAAATTTAGCAAAGTTTGCAGGATATAAAATAAACCCATGTAAATCCTCAGCATTCCTATATGTTTCCAACAAAGTCCAACAGCAAGAGATAGTAAGAGAAACCCCATTTAAAGTTACTGTAAACATTATAAAATACTTAGGAATCTACTTGCCAAAACAACCCCAGTACCTCTATGAACACAACTACAAACACTTTTCACACAAATAAAAGCAGGTCTAACTAATTGGAAAAACATCAATTGCTCATGGCTGGGTTGAGCTAATATTAAAAAATGACAATTTTACCTAAATTAAATTACATATTTAGTGCCATACCAATCAATCTACCAAAATTTACTTTATAGAGCTAGAAAAAATAGTGACAAAATTCATCTGGAAGAACAAAAGGTCCAGAATATCATGGCAATTAATGAAAAGAAATGCTAGGGAAGGTGGCCTAGCCATACCAGATTTTAATCTGTATTATAAAACAGCAGTGATTGATCAACGACTTGGTACTAGCTGAGAAATAGATTAGTGGATCAATGGAATAGATTGGGTACAAAAGACTCAGCAGTCAATGACTATAGTAATATACTGTTTGATAAGCCCAAAGACTCCAGTTTCTGGGGATAAGAGCTCACTATTTGAAAAAAACTGCTGGGAAAACTGGAATATAGTATGGCGCAAACTGGCATCTAACACCACACACCAAAATCAAGTCTAAATTGGGTGCAAAATCTAGGTATAAAGGCTGATACTGTAAGTAATCTGGGGAAGCAAATAATAGTTTATCTGTCAGATGTATGGAGTAGAGAAGACTTGATGACCAAAGAAGAGTTAGAGAGCATTCTAAAATGCAAAATGGATAATCTTGATGACATTAAATTGAAAAGTTTCTGTACAAACAAAGCCAATGTAACCAAAATTAAGAAACTGTGAAAGAATTTTTACAAACAGCGTCTCTGATAAAGGCCTCATTTCTAAAATATCATGGAGTCACAATCAGGATTACATAAGATTTAGCATCCACCCTATTAAAGGAGCAGAGGACTTGGAATACGATGTCATGGAAGGGAAAAGAGCTGAGATTACAACCAAGAATAACTGATCTAATAAAAATGAGTATAATACTTCGGGTAAAAAATGGAAATTTAATAGAGGACTAGAAACATTCCTGATGAAAAGACCAGAGCTGAAGAGAAAATATCACTTTCAAATGCAAGGTTCAAAAGAAGCAAAAAGTGTAAATACGAAAGTGAAATCATAAGGAATTCAATGAAGGTAAAGTGTTTATCTTTCTATATGGGAAGATGATACATGTATCTTCCAAGAATGTTATCATTGTTATGGCAATTGGAAGGATTCTACATAGAAATAGGGTTCAAAAGTGAGTTGATTGTGCTGGGATATGGATAGGCAATAAAAGAGATGCCTTGGGAGAAGGGAGAAGGGAGAGGAAAGAATAGGGAAAACTATCTCACATAAAAGAGGTACACAGTGGAGGGGAAAATGTTGAGGGAGGGAACAGGTAATACTTGAACTTCATATCTAAATTTGTTTAAGAGGGAACATTTGTGTGTGTATACATGTGTGTCTATACACACATAAATATATGTGTGAATTCACTTGGCAATAGAAATCTATTTCACCTAACAGGGAAGTAGGAAAGGAAAAGAGTGAGAGAAAGGGAGGCAAAACAAGGTAGGGCAGATAAAAGAGTCCATGTTTAGAAGCAAAACAGATTTTAGAGATAGAAAAGGATAAAAAGAGAGATAAACAAAAGAATATAGGATGGAGGGAAATGCACAGTTAGTAATCATAACTGTGAATGTGAACAAGATGGACTCAGTCATAAAACAGAAACAGATAGTAGAATAGATTAGAAACTAGACTCCAACAATATGTTGTTTACAAGAAGCATACTTGAAACAGACACACACAGAGTTGAAATAAGGACCTGGAGCAGAATCTATTATGCTTCATCTGAAGGTAAAAAGGGAGTTGTAGCAATCATGTTTTTCAGACAAAGCAAAGGAAAAAAATAGACCTAATTAAAAGGGATAATCATGGGGGGCAGAGCCAAGATGGCGGCATAGAAGCAACAAAGCACCACAGCTCCCACACAAACACACTAAAAACTCATAAAATGGAATGCAAAACAGATTTTTAAGCTCCAAAACTCTCCAAAAGACAGAAAGCACATCTGTTGCTACAGACAGCGCAGCAGGCGGGGCTCTTCGCTGCAGTCTGGGACCCGTGGCCAGGTCAAGCCCTGGGGCAGCAGGCAGGGAACCACAGCTATAGGAGAGCTGATCTGCTGCACTGGAGGCACAATTACCACATCTATCAGGCCAGAAGAAAAAAAAGGCTAAGAGAAAGATTGGTGGATTTTGCTAACTGGGGAGGAGAAGAGCGGGTCTGGCCAAACTGCTCCCAGGGCAAGGAAGCAGTGGGAGGCAGCTATAGCAGCAGGAACATCTGAGAGCCACAGTGGCCTGCACTGGGC
>CM053601.1:6624614-6642677 GCA_028646575.1 Pseudocheirus occidentalis
GTTTCTGAATAAAGACCTTGGTTCTGCCTTCCATGTGGAGAGTTTGCTATATTTTGTGATCCAAAACTACACCAACATATTCATAACCATCATAGGTGTTGTGAATATCTCATTATTGATACACCAAGTAGTGTTTTTTCTTCAGGATATGAGAAACATAGTCAGGTTTATAGAGGCAGAAAATGAGCCAGTAGAGAGGGAGAGATTGAAAATAAGTTAAAGTGGGGAGGGGGGGGGATGGAGCCAAGATGGCAGCATAGAAGCAGCAAAGTTCCACAGCTCCTACACAGCCCCTCTAAATACCCACAAATATGACCCCAGCCAAACTCTAGGACTCTCAAACTCACAAAAATACAAAAAACACGTCTTTCTCTGAAGGCAGCTCAGCAGCAAGGGCTCATTGCAGCAGGCCAGGAGCTGAGGCCAGCTCAGCCTGAAATGGAAACGTGGCCAGGCCCCAGGGCAGTCAGGAGGAGCCAAGCCAAATCGCAGCCAGTCTACAAGAGGGAAGATCTACTGCACCTGGAGCAACTCCACATCTACCAAGGTGTGAAAAACAAGAATTAGAGTAAGGCAGCTCGGCAGGAGAGGCTCATCCAGCAGGCCTGCAGGTCAGGGGCCAGGAGCCAAGACCAGCCCAGCCCTAAACTGAAACCCCGGCCAGGCCCCAGGGCGGTCAGGAGGAGCAAGCCTCCCAAGCTGCAGCATGAGTCTAGTTCAGAGAAGACCTACTGCAAGCCAGGATTAGAGATCAGTGAAAGTGGGACTCTGAAACTTAATTTGGGGGAGGAAAAGCAGTTCAGCCAATCTGCCCCCAGGGCAAGAAAGAAGTGGGGGAAGGGCAGGAACTGCTGTAACCTGTTGCTGCCCCCACTGGGCTGCTTCAGAGGCCTTGGCCTGTGGAACCTGCAGAGCAGCTGAGTCGATTGATCAGGGCCAAGTGCTCTTGCGTTGAGCAGCCTGGATTCAGATCGTGGTCTTGGGTGGTGGTCCTGGGGTGTGTGGTCACCAAGCCAAAGCAGGTGGGGGCTGCAACACCCCCCCAAATAGCTCCAGCAGCTGGGAAAACCCCAGCGATTTGGAACAGAGCTTTCCCCTGGAAGCAGAGTTCCAAAAAGCTAAAAAACAAAAAAACAATTAATTCACTGGCCAACATGAGGAAAAGGAAGCAAAAGAAGAACAGCAATAAAACTCTAAAATCCTTTTTTGTGGACAAAAAGGACCAAAGCCTGGAACGGGAGGAAGACAACACAGTCAGAACTCCCACACCAAATGCTTCCAAGACACTTGAAGAATGCCTAGCAGCTATAGATCAACTGAAAAAGAAAAAAAAAGAAAAGAAGTTAAAGTGGGGATGAAATAAGGGATAATCTGTTGGAGAAGATGGGATAGAATTGGATTACTTGAACTAATAGAGTGGTTAGCTTTGGTAAGGAGTGAAGCCACTTCATCATGTAAAACAGAATTGAAGGAGGAGGAAATGGTAGAAGACATTGAAGTAATAAGAGATGAAAAAAGAGATAAACAGTTAGATCACAAAATTTTTCCCATAAAATGAGGTGAAGTTCTCAACTGAGAGACTAGAGGAAGAGAGGTATGGGAGGTCTGAGGAATGATGAAAAGGTTTAGAAGAGTTGTTATGGAGTATGGGATAGTTAGTTGATAAGGGAGGGATAATAGGATTGCCTGGCAGTGGTGACAGTTGAGTTGAGGTTATATAACATAAATTTGTAGGATACCTAGTTAGACTAGTTGTGTGGTTTTCTCCATGTTTCTTCAACATCACTTGTGTAGTCGTGAAGGTAACACATGTTGGGAGTGCAAGGCTGAGACTTGACTAAGCTTAATAAGTGATACAATAAGGGGGACGGGGGTTCAAGAAAGGAGGACAGTGTAAATTTGAATTGGGTCCCCAAGGATTCAAGATGGGGAGAAGAGGAGAGAGTACTAGGGAGATGGCCTGAAAGATAACTGAGGGGTCAAGGGATTGGATGTTATGGTAAAGTTATGTAAGAGAAATCAGGGAGAGAGGTGAAAAACAATAAATTATGATCAAATAAAGGGATTCCAGGATTCTTGAAAATAGTGGTTGTACATTTGTGAATGATTGCTAGATCAAGAGTATGATCATCTTTGTGTGTGGCTAAAGCTAGCCTATGGAATCACCCATGGGAAGAGAGTAATTTGAGGAACTAAGTGATTACGATATTTGAGGGAAAAGCAATATGTATGTTGAAATCCCCCTAGTATGAGGGCAGGATTTGAAGAAGGGAGAAAAATCCAGATAGCGGACTCATTAAGGAAGGAAGGGGGTAAATTGGGAGTCTGTAAACAGTTACTACCCAGTTTTTTATTGCGTGGTAGATATGAATAGCATGAACTTCAAAGGAAGAAAAGTTACTGAGAGAATGAGGAAGGAGGAGTACTTGAAAGTGGAAATGAGGAGCAAGACTCCCACCTCAACCAGCAAGCAGAGGAAAAAGAATTAAAGTGCAGCCAGTACTGGAAAAGATGGACAAGAAGAATGTATCATCAGAAGAAAGTCAGGTTTCAGTAAGAGATAGAGGGTGGAAGGAATATGAGAGGAATAGATTTAAGATAAAGGAAATCTTGTCACCTATGGAACAGGCATTCCAGAGGACTTAGTGGAAGGATTGGGTAGAGTTAGGAAGAAGCTTTGGGATGAGAGATTTGAGGAGGATGGGAATGAGGAATTGGGTGATGGGGTAGCAAATGAGTTTTAGATGATGATCCACAAGATTTCACCATCACTGGGATGTAAAAAGTATGATCATACGTGAGAATGCTCATCATTGAAAGGAGAGTGCTACTCTTCTACATTCAAAGGACAGGAGGCCTGAAACTGAAGGAAGGGTGCTCTCCTTTGCACTGGGAGTTCTCCATATCTGAGTTGGGAAATTGGGCTGGCAACAGACAACAGGAGGTGGAAGATACTTTATATAACCCAGTGGAAGTGATTGCTTGAGGGAAAATGGACAAAATCCAGCCTGGCCCCAAGTAGCCTTTGCTCAGGAAATACAAGTCACCCAGCAGAAGACAGAAGGCTCAGGGTGCTGGTACACCCATGGTCTGAGGTCTTCTCACTTGAGGAAACTGGCTATGAGACATCAGCAAGAAATGATAGACTCCCTCCTACCTGAGAATCCTAGTGGAAGAGTAAAATGTAACATATGTGGCCTTCCTGGCAGCGGGGCCCAGGGTAGCAGCATTACATGGATGTGTTACACACATAAATACGTACATAATGATGACAACTTTGTAAATGAAGGCAACATTAAATAGCATTTGAGCTAAATGTAATGCACAACATTAGGGTCATTGTTTTAAAGTCAAAGCATATAGATTTACATTATTTCTCATACAGTAAGTTACAAAAGTGGAATGTTTGCCTAGTTGGATTTCCATGGGCAAATCACCCAATCACTCAATGCATCAATTTCTTCATCTGTAAGATGGGAAAGGCAATACTGGAACCACTTACTTCACAGTGTTGTGATAAAGTAAATTCTGTCAGCATGTAAGCTATTTTTCAAGCACTTACTAGTTGCTAGGTCCTGAAGATATTTAATAGAATAGTCTGTTCTCAAAGTGATTAAATTATATTATCATTTACTTGATTAGTCATTGTGGGTTTTTTTTTCTGAAATCAAGATAAAATGCAAATTCTGGAACTTGTCAACTTCATTGCATAACATTGTAGGGTGAGAGTTCAATGCTGAACCTAATGTACCAAAGTACATGATGTGAGTCAAGTCCATCTGGGAATGGCATAGAACCCTGAAGGAAGATGTCATGATCAAGCTGCAAATACCCAGTCTATCACTGTGAGTGAGGGTTGAGTAACTCCAGATCACATGCTACAAAATATTAATACTTTTGCTTGTTTCCTCAGGAAAAAGGTGCCTTTCTTCCTTGCCATTATCACCCCTTGCACTTGTGCCCTTTCTGCCTCCATCAGGACTGTCCTTATTTCAGAATTCTCTCTCTCTCTCTCTCATACTCAGCTTCTCCCTCACCGATAGCTACTTCACTGCCAAAACTATGCTCAAGTTTCCCTCTCCTAAAGAAAACAATTACTTGCACTGTACAAAATCTCACATAATCACCTTATGCCTCTTGTCTTCACTTCTGAACTCCTAGAAAAAGAAATAGTGTACCCTCATGGCCACCATTCCTTTCTAGTAATTCACTCCAACAAAAACTTCTGTCTTGCTTCTGTCATCTCTACTCCCTTGAAAGCGGTTCTTTTGAAAGGAATTAAAAAAGACCTCTCAGAGGCAGTAGTCTTATACTTAGCCTTAGCCTTCTCAGCTGTGCAGCATTTGGCACTGCTGGCCCCATCCTCAGTCCTTTTGGAGATGGTCTTCTTGGGGTGTGCTGGAGCTAACTCAAACAGACTCCCAAGAGCTGATTCTGAGATTCTCAGTGCAAACATTTACCCCTTATAGATTGGTAGACACTACAAATCAGGGCCTGATTCATTGTTTTTATTGTCAGCTTAAGAAAATGTCATGAATGTAGATGAAGTTTACAAGCTTATAAAGTGCTTACGTCTTTTCCCCAGAGAGATGATTAAGATTTCTCAGAACACCTGTGGTCTACGCCTTTCCTTTATGTACTGTTGCTTTCACCTAGTGCTCCTGCAATCACATTGATTATTTTTTCTTGTTCTGTGCTGGTTTAGCTTAGAATCATAGATTCACAGCTGTACAGGACTTTAGATATAGATTTAGCTTAGAATCATAGATTCTCAACTGGATATCATTTAATCCAACATTGTCATTTAACTATGAGGAAACCGAAAAAACATGAAGCCAGAGGGGGTTAAGTGATGGACAAAGTAATAAGTGGCAGAACCAGAATTCAGACCCACATCCCCTGATGCCAGTTCCCACGTTCTCCTTACTACACCACCTGGCCTCTTCCTCTTTTCTTTCTACTGTCTTTTCCTCAACAATTTCATTGACTCCCAAGGCTTTGATTAGAACTTCTCTGCCGTATGAATACAAATTAAATGCTATTCTATGAATTTAATAATCCTGGCAAAAGGATTATTTATTCTGCTGGTGCTCATAAAGCAGTTTTATATAACTGCAACAGTCCTACAGAGTTCTGTATAGAAACATGCTTTTCTTTCACGGGGCTGCTAGATGGTACAGTCAATAGAGTGCCTTGTCTGGAGTCAGGAAGATCTGAGTTCAACTCTGCAATCACACACTTACTAGCTATATAACCTTGAGCAAGTCACTTGACCCTGTTTGCCTCAGTTTCCTTTTCTGTACAATGAGCTGGAGAAGGAAATGGTAAAACATTCCAGGATCTTTTCCAATTGGGTCATGAAAAGTCAGACATGATTAAAATAACTGGTTCCCATCATCTTTTCCAATAGGGTTCAGATAGAAATAGTCCTGAGACAAATAGCTGTTCTGCTATTATTGCAGCTAAATAAAATATTTGTATTAAAGCTCATTCTCTGCATGCTCGTTTGCAAAGACCCCAGTTTCTGGGATAAGAACTCACTATTTGACAAAAACTTCTGGGAAAATTGGAATACAATATAGCAAAAACTTGGCATATACCATCATCTCACACCGTAGACCAAAATCGCCTAAATGGGTACACAATCTAGGTATAAAGGCTGATACTGTAAATAATCTGGGGATGCAAGGAATAGTTTAACTGTCAGATTTGTGGAGTAGGGAAGACTTTATGACAAAAGAAGAGTTGGAGAGCATTATAAAATGCAAAATGGATAATCCTGATTACATTAAATTGAAAATTTTCTGTACAAACAAAGCCAATGTAACCAACATTAAGAGGGAAGTGGAAATTGTGAAAGAAATATTTACAACCAGTGTCTCTGATAAAGGCCTCATTTCTAAAATATACAGGGAATTAAATAAAATCTATAAGAATACAAATCATTCCCCAATTTATAAATGGTCAAAGGATATGAGCAAGCAATTTTCAGAGGTAGAAATTAAAGATATCCATAAGCATATGAAAAAATGCTCTAAATCACTATTGAGTGAAGAAATGCAAATCAAACAACTTTGAGGTACCACATCTCAACAGCCAGATTGGCTAAGATGACAAAACAGGAAAACGACAAGTGCTGGAGAGGATGCAGAAAAATTTGAACACTAATGCATTGTTGGTGGAGCTGTGAACTGATACAACCATTCTGGAGAGCAGTCTGGAACTATGCACAATGGGCTATAAATAATTGCGTACCCTTTGACCCAGTAATATCACTTCTGGGGTTGTATCCCAAAGAAATCATAGAAGTGGGAGGAAGACCCATATGTACAAAAATATTTATTGCAACTCTTTTTGTGGTGGCAAAAAACTGGAAATTAGTGGGATGCCCATCAATTGGGGAATGACTAAACAAGTTGTGGTATATTAATGTAATAGCATACTATTGTGCTATAAGAAATGGGAAAGAGACAGTCTTCATATTCACCTGGAAAGGCCTATACAACTGACGCTAAGTGAGAAGAGCAGAACCAGGAAAAATTTGTACACAATCACAGATACATCACATGTGTGACGACCAACTTTGATAAACTGGACTCTTCTCAGCAACACACAGTTTTAAGACAACTCTACAAGTCTCAGGATGGAAGGAGATATCCACATTCAGAGAAAGATCTAGAAATAACAGAGTTTAAATGGAGACTGAAGCAATCTACATGCTATCATTCTTTTTCATGTTTGGTTTTCTTACTTTTTTTCCCATCATTCATTCCATCAGTTACAACCCTTCTACACGACCAGATTATTGTACAATGTGAAAGTGCTTGCAGGTCCTATACTTGTTTGCATACCACTGGGGAGGGGAAGAAGAGGGAGAGGAGAAATTTTGAAATTCAAGGGATTGTGGAACTGAATCTTGTAAACTATAAGTAAACAAACAAGTCAATGGAAAAAATTTTAATAATAAAAAAAAATCTTCAGTTCAATTCCAGCACAGAGAGCACCAAAGGCATTTAGTGAGAGTGAGGAGACTGAACAAATTTTATTCATCTTTGTCGACCACTTTGTGGTGTAGCTACTGAACTGTTTGGTTCTAAGTTAAGTTGATATCAAGGTTTGGTTTTAGTGGTTGTTAAAGCTGAAAAATATACCCCACTGAGAAAGGTAAATGCAAATAGAAGAAGAGAATCATTACCTAAGCTTACTAAATCAGAATGTTCATTTCTCAGTCACTTCTACCAACTATGGAAAAGCCTTTTTGGAAATATGACTAGTAAATTTCCATTTTCCCTAATAATAGTCAATTGGTCTTGAAAAAACAATCAGGTATTATATCTTGGCCAGACAAGCGCCTCATCTGGTACCCCCATGATTCTGACCTCCTCAGTCAAATTTCTATACTTGGGAAAATGTTTTGCTCTCCGACACCATGAGTACTTGAGATGGTGACATCTACTAAAAGTGTCACTAAACTATATGAATTACTGTCATGTTTTGGTTATTGTAAATAAAAGTTGAGGCTCTATAATGGGTGCAATCCAATTTTGGTATAGTATACTAATGCTCCATTTTTCCAGCCTGGAGAGATGTGACGGTTTTGTTTGTTTGTTTGCTTCACTGCAGAATCTGTGTTTATCATTAAGTTCTGGCTTAATTAAGTATAGCCATTCTGGAGTTTCTGGTGACACTGTCTGGGTCCTGAATTACCATCACAAACCATTCGGTTTCCACAAACAAATCTGCAGGATTCCATCAATTAGCAGCTCTCCAGGTGAAAAATGTAAGTTTAATTTGCATTCTTAACATTTTCTCCATTACCTTCTTCATTATTGATGGAGAAAACAATAAATCAAACCCTGATTTGCAGTGGTGGTCAATTTCCAAAGTGTGCGTCCTTCAAGCCAGCTGGGCCTTGCTCTAGCATATCTCTACTTATATATTTCTTTGTCAACAGAGTTTTTCACGGAGTTTATGCATATGTCACACATGGAAGGAATCTTCATTCCACTCTTGGCTCTTGATTATTTTCACTGGCTCAATCTGGACCCAGCACAATTAATAAGATATTTTTAAAACAGCTATTATTGCTATGAGGCAAATGTATTACCTGAAGAGAAAAAACCCTCCTACTTACATTCTTTTAAAACCCAATTTTCTCTTCTCTTTAATTATTTCCAATAAAAGAGTTTAAGTGAGTTTTGAAACCATTTATTAAAAATAGTGAAGTGTAAACTTATTCTAAGAACAAATTTGCCCAACCATTTTGGAGAGCAATCTCGAATTATGTCCAAAGAGTTATCAAACTACCTATATCAGGAGTGGGGAATCTTTAGCCTTGAGGCCACATGTGACATTCTAGGTCCTTGGAGGTGGCCTTTGAACTGAGTCCACGTTTTACAGAACAGATCCTTTTATTATGGGGATTTGTTCTGTGAAGTTTGGATTTAGTCAAAGGACCCCACTTGAGGACCTGGAGGGCCATATGTGGCCTCAAGGCTGCAGGTTGCCAACCCCTTTCCTATACCCTTTGTCTCAGCAATACCACAACTAGGTCTGTTTCCAAACACGATTAGAGAAAAAGGAAAAGAACCCATATGTTCTTAAATATTTGTAGCAGTTATTTTTGCGGTGCCAAAGAACTGAAAACTGAAGAGATGACCATCAAATGGGGAATGGTTAAACAAGCTGTGTCATATGATTGTGAGGGAATACTACAGTGCTATAAGGAGTGGTAAGTGGGGCAGGGCCAAGATGGCAGCATAGAAGCAGCAAGATCACACAGCTCCCACACAGCCACCCTAAACACCCATAAAATATGACTCTGGACAAATTCTAGGACTCTCAAACTCACAAAAATACAGAAAACACATCTTTCCCAGAAGGCAGCTCAGCAGCAGGGGATCATTGTGGCAGCCTGAAATCAAAACATGGCCAAGCCCCAGGGCAGTCAGGAGGAGCCAAGCCGAGCAGCTCCAGCCAGTCTACAAGAGAGAAGATCTACAGCCTCCAGCAACTTCACATCTACCAAGGTGTGAAAAATAGGGATTAGATAAAGGCAACTGGCAGGAGGGGCTCATCCAGCAGGCCTGCAGGCCAGGAGCCGAGACGAGCCCAGCCTGAAACCATGTGGCCAGGCTCCAGGGAGGAGGAGCCGAGCCTCCCAAGCCACAGTGTGAGTCTACTTCAGGGAAGATCTAAAGCACCTCTAGCAATCTTCACATCTACTGAGCCAGGATTAGAGGTCAGTGAAAGTAAGTGAAGCTTTCAAGCTAAATTTGGGGGAGGAAAAGCAGAAGACAAAGAAGAGCCAAACAGAGGTGGTGGGTAACTGCTGAAGAGTGTCAAGGCAGCAGTTTGTCAACAGACAGCAACAATAACTCCTAGTTATAGCCGAGATGTGACAGAGAACTTCCCCAAATGTGCCAGACTGAATGAATGCTGCCCAAATCTGGTGATTCACAATGATCATTGAGATACTATCAGAAGGAATCTAGAAAGCATTGCTGCAGATTAGGAAACCTGCCTAAATGCTTGCCAGATGGTGTCTAAAGGACATGGGAAGGTATGAATAAGTACGATTCTGTGAGCCACATTTGAATATTGACTCTGTCCTAAGGGCAAAGACAGGGACAGTGGAAAGAACTGGAAAGGCAGCCCTATCAAGGTGATGACAGGAATTTTCTGAAGATTGAATTGTTTTCCCTCTGTTGAAAGGGTTTGGGGAGCAGCTAGGTGGCCCAATGGATAGAGCATCAGCTGTGGAATCAGGAAGATGGACCTGAGTTCAAATCCAGCCTCCAACACTTGACACTCACTAGTTGTGTGACCTTTGACCCCATTTGCCTTGCAAAAGTTAAAATGAAAGGAATAGCAAGTTTCCCATAATAGATTTGCAGTTTCATGCGCAATCATGTTTCTTCCTATTTTATAGTTAAATGAATGCTTATTTTGTTTCTTAAGTTCAAAATAAAATAATTTTTTTAAAAAGATGAACTGAATTCTCAATGAACTGAAAATTCTGGAACCATACTTTATCTAGGGTAGAAACAGTATTTAAAAGAAATTGGGCCCAGAAAGTCTATTCAAGTTCAGGCTGTCTCTCTAAGACCAAAATTGGAAGAACATAATCATTGAGTAGTTTTTTGATTTAACTCGTTGCTATTTTGACAAAGGATGATCCATGGGCTCCTCTTTCAGCTTTTTAAGAGGACATTGGGGTATAATTTTGCTTGAGGAAAGATAGGTCTTCATCACATTAGCTTCTTGAGTTCCTTGGATGTAAGGCCTAGAATATTGTTGCTCCTTCCTCATGGAGAAACTGTCATGGAAAGATGGGTACCTGGGCATTGGATTGGAGAGAGACATGGAAACCATTATTCAAATAGACATCAGGCACAGGTGAGAGAATAGAGGCTGGAGAAATAGACTCAAGACGGGGAGGGAAATGGCACACTTGACTGATGCTGCTGGGACAGGGTTCCCCTATTGCCATGACCTTCACCCACCATAAGCAGATGGGACAGCAGAGGAAGCCGATGCAGATTGTGACTGAACTATATGTGGCCAACAACTAATGCAGCAACCTTTTGTTTTAGTCTTTACCTGCTTCTCTGCCATTTTCTCTCACTGGGGAGCATATGTTAAAACCACAACTTTCTTGCTTGTTAAAGATTGCTTACATTTATGTTGAATTAGTTTGAAGGACCACTGGAAAGAAGGAACCAATCATAAATTATTCAATTCACTTGCAGCATCCCCTAGGCAGGTGATGGAGAGCAAACAAGACAGATGCTCATAATCCTCTGATTATCTAAAATTGTCAAGACTCTATCTTGTGTCAGGACTCTCAAGCCCCTGGAAGAGAATCTTATTGATAATTTTGGCATTTTCTCTTAGTGTACCAGAGCAAGGTACAAGGTGTATTGATTTCAACTAATTTCCATTATTGTTTGATGGAAGAGGGAGAGTAGAGATCTGAGCACTACTAATTCACACTGTTTTCACTATGGCTTTATCCATTTTCTGCATAGACCTCAAGACTGATGACTAGATTACTCCCTAGTAGGAAGAGAAAGTGTATAGATGAAATGACTTGGTGATTTCCCATATTTCAGGAGTGGAGGGCAGGGAGCCTAAAGTGAAAGTAATTGGCATTTCTCGTCTTATTAAACAGCCAATTTTCATATAGTCACTTGACTACAAGCAAAACTTCTTCAGTATAATAAATGTGTATATTAATTCTATGTATTTAATTTACATCCCTGTTTCCATATACATATATGTGTGTATATACACACACATACACACATATATACATACATTTATATTTATGTATACATACATATAAATATATGAAAGTGGGAGGGACAATCTGTCAGGAATCATTCTTCCCAAGGCTAACAGGTGCCAAATTCACTGGATGTTTGGAATATATGGAAAAGAAACATAACAGTGTTTGCATCCTATGGAGCATCTATGAGAGTGTGGCTCGGCTAAAGCCTTGACACTCTGAGACGGTGAAAGGTCTCTAACTCAGGGAACCTTTCTAAAAGAGTGATGATCCCTCCCTTGGTCCTTCTTCTCTTCCTAAATGCAGATCATTTCAGGACCATTTGAGCCCCTTTCTGGAAGGGTGAAGTTAGCCTGTGGTGCCTTGATGTTTCCCGGGAGAAATGGTGACCAATTGCATAGTAACTGCAGCACATAACATTAGGGAAGCCTGAGCCCCAGGCTCAGGCTTTTGGCTAGCTCCTCTGTCTTATTTCTTTCCCAATGTTAGGTGACTGAAAATCAAGCCTCTGATGGATGTGTCTCAGCTTTGAGGTTCCCTCATAAGTCTGAAAGGTGTAGAACTCCTGGGTCCTGAATGTCAAAAGGAGCCCCCTTGCAGTCACTACAGGGCTTCTTAAAGAAGAGGAAGGGAAGAGCCTAAGCTACCAACTAACTTTCTAGATGACAGAAACCTGGAGGCATGTGCCAGGTATGTGCCAGGCACTGTGCTAAATCCTAGGGATTTTGTTGCGGTTCAGTCATTTTCAACTGTGTCCACTCTTGGTGACTCCATTTGGGGTTTTCTTGGCAAAGATAATGGAATGGTTTACCATTTCCCTCTCCATTTTCCAGAGGAAATGAAGCAGACAGCATTAAGCAAGATTTGAACTCAAGAAGATGAGTCTTCCTGACTCCACCGGTGTCCTTTGTTCCACCTAGCTGCCCAGCCCCATGGATATGAATATGAAAAAGAAAACCAATAACTTCCTGGAGGAGCTAACAACCTAATGGGGGAAGGAGACTAAAGGTCCCTGCTTCAGGGGGGGCAAGATGCAGAGCTCTAAAGGAATATGAGCGGTGGGGAATGAAGAAATGGCGAGCCTGAGGGTCTTCTTGAAATGGAAGTCTAGGGACAAGCTCTTGCTAGTACAGAGCCTATGGAAAATGGAAAATCAGTCCTCCAAACTGCATCACATCCTGATGTTTTAAGTATCAACTGTCCCTGGGGAGTAGAACAGCAATTATGACACCAGCACTCCTTGGGGTTTTTAATAAGTGCACACTTCTGAGTCTTTTGTGTCTGTAGCATTTCTTTTGGGTGGAGGGGATAAATAGCTGTCCTTTACCTGATCTACATTGTATATGACCTTTCTATTTCCTCTTTGGAGATATCATGGCCCCAACCTGAGACCATAACTCAAACTTAAGATTTAAGTAATCTTTCCTCATACTTCAGAGTGGAAGCCAATGTTACAAAAGAGCTTAACCCCTCTCTAACTTGCATACATTTGGAGACCCAGAGATGAAAGGGACCCTTTTATGGAGAGGATAGAGGACAGCACCCTAGAACACTGGAATACAGTTATTAGTGTTAGAGAAGCATATACCAATGAAAGGACTCGTTAGTAATTTAATAAATAATTCAGGAAGGCAATAAACCACACATTTCTGTGAACTGTGCAGAAAATCTAAGACAAAAAAACATCAGCCCCCTGTTTTTGAGTTTCCATAGAACAAGTAGCATAATTTGAGTTTAGGCTTGATTTTGCTCCTGTCAATACATTAATTCCATATTTGTATATATAAACTGGAAAACAATTATGAATTGAATTGTGACTCTGTGAACTGTGATTTGAATTCTTTCCAAAAATGGAGAAATAGGGACAGGACATTTCATTTCATTAGTAAAGGAAATTCTGGGTAAGAAAACTCCCTCTACCAGTCCAGGGCTACTCTCCAGTCTTACTTGCCTAAAGCAGTGTGCTCAGATAGAAACAAGAGACCACCAAATTCTACATAAGAATCATTGTAGAAAGCATATTAACTTAGAAAATCACACATGTTTATACGTTTATTTTTTATCAATACAACATATTAAAATCACATATAAATTCTACTTTGCTCTGACTCAGGCCACCCACACTTTGGAGAGTTGTGGTTTGTGTGACTGGGCTGTGTGTAGGTCTAAAAGGTGAATCTAATTCCTCTGGATCACATAGCCAGCATGTGTCAAAGGCCTAAATCTTCTGAACTTTGGGGGTACTCTGCTGACTCTCTGAAGGGGCAAGAGCTCTCCCAATTTGAACTATTTTTTGAGAGTAGGGAAATTTTAAATATTGGAACCAAAACTCAGAACTGTAAAAATTGTAATCATTTAGATAGGAATGTTGTCTTTGAAAAATAAGCCATCTCACTAAGCATATGTGAGAGGTGAGGGGAGTGGGAGTGAATGAGAAAGAGTCTTCTAAGCTTCATGACCCAAAACCTTACAGAATTAGCTTTAATGATTAGTGAGGAAAAGTTAAGAGTAAATTGCCCATATGTAGGTGTAGTTTCAAAATACGAACTCAACCAGTAAAGCAGACTATAATGTTAGAGTTAAGAAACTAAATCAACATTACAGCATACCTAGCAGAAATAATTGAAGCCATGTTTAAAGGAAGATACATTTGGCTCCTGTCCCTCTTCTCCCTCTGTCCACATAGGGTAACCTACCTTTACCTGTGGGGGCTCTGCCCAAAGGAATGTAAAATTTGATTGCTGAAACTTTAATTTGATTGCTGAAACTTGGCAAGATATCTTGGGGTTTGGGGCTAGATTTCATTCTTAAGGACTATATCTTAAAACCAAATCATTCTGGCTCTCATTGATTAGCCAAAAATAGCATCACTTGGTCATTGGTTGGGCCCTGATGGCTCAGAGTGAATATAAATAGCAATTGTTTCTGTTTTGACCGGAAACCCTAAGGGACTTCCCCTCCCAGACTGACATTTTTAACTCAGTAAAAGAGGCCATTTGTTGCCTCATTTCTTATATCTAGTCTTAATCACTGAATAGGGACAAACTGAGACCTGTAAAAGACCTTAAGACTAAAGTTCCCCTAGGCATCCAGGACCATCTCCAGTCATCCTGATCTATATCTTGCCACTGGACCCATGTGGCTCCTGAGGAGAGAGTGGGGCTGGTGACTTTGCTCAGCTTTCCCTCACTTAAATGCAATTCACTCACTAATCATAGCATCACCTTCCTGATGTCATGGTCCTCTTCAAGAACGAAAGACAAAGAACAACAAAATAGAGAGGAAAGCAAAAAGGCAAATGTCCTTGGCAGTCACAATGCTTTGTCTTGTAACCATGTAGTCAAAGTCTGTGAAGCAATCAAAAAAATTACCATTTCAAAAGTGATTGAAAGATGTACAGAATGTAACATCCTATTGTGCTGGCCATTTGTTGGTTATGAAAAAGCATGGGATTTGTAGGAAAGAGAGAAAACACCGATTAGGAGAAAAGAAGTTTACCATACACATATCAAGGCCATTTACAATTCTTTAGAAGAACTACCAAGGAAATAACACTGCTCAATAACACTTTGAACATAATTGTCAGATGAGACATAAAACAGAGCGTTGTATGCCCACCCAAATCACTGGCCATGATGGTGGAGGAAATCCAACACAGAATCCAGGTCAAGGAGGGTCTCCTAGTCCATGGTGAAGTCCTCCAGGTGCTCCTGATTGTGGAGGTTACTATGTTGATGGCATCAAGACCCAAGACATTGTTGAGTCTCCTGGAACAAATATATAACCACTTGGATGAGTTTGCTCAATCTATCCACCCCAAAAAGATGTCACCCCTGATGCTTACTACACTCTCTGATCCTTAGTTTCCTCAACTGTAAAATGGGGTTTCAACTAGATGGCCTCCAAGCTCCCCTCCAGATCTAGATCTGGAATCTAGGATTCATGACCAAATGGCTGAAGAATGTCTATTGATCAGATTTCAACATGAATCAAAATGAATGTCCAATAGAGATTTTCCATCAGCACACGCATCCAGGATAGATGAGACAGATGAACATTAAGCTGGTCCTACAACTGAAAAAAGAAGAGAATAGGCTGAATGGATTTTGGAAAGCTTCAAAACACTGTTGTTGACACCATGCTTCCCATAACAGCAAAGGTCCATCTTTTGAGCAGAAACATTTTAGTGGTGTTACTATAGGGCAGTGAGACCTGGAACACCATGGCCTCTGAAAAATCAAACATGAGCATCACATATAGGGCAATGAAGAGGTACATAACAGGTATGAACAGGCTATAACATGTGACCAGTGAATAACTCCAAAGTAGAATAGGAGTAATGGTATCAACAAGGAATTATAAGTTGTATGGTAGGAAAAGGATATAGGTTTCACATGTCAAAAGCAAGTAAAAGCAAGTACAGAGCAAGAGTGTTCCACAAGTACCTCTGTATTGTCAGGAGAAAATAAGAAGGGCTCAATCATGTTAAGTGTACCCTCTGTGTTGATCTTTTGGGAAAGTATAGACAAGAATTGTAGAAGATAAGGAACCATGAATACATTTTCATCTGAATCACTGGAGGATAAAGGGGTGCTTCAACAGATGAAATCCCATGTCCATTTGAGTACAATACATTTTATAAAAGGACAAATCATGCAGAACTTAAGGATCAAATAAATTCAACAGTCTTTATTAAGTGCCTACTGTATACCAGGTATTGTGTTAAGCATTGGGGATACTAGAAAGACAAACACAGACCATACCTTTAAGGAGTTTATGATATGATGGGGGAAATGGGAAGAAACAGAGAGAAATAGGGGCAGAGAGGAGAGAAGGAAGGAGGGAGGGAGGGAGGGAAAAGAGGGAGCAATGGAGAGAAAGAGAGACAGAGAGAAAAAATGGAAGTAACTATATACTTATGCATCCAAGGATAACTTGGAAATCATTTCAGAGGAAAAGGAGGACATGAAAATATTAAGAAGGACCAGGAAAGGTCTCTTATGGAGTGTGTAGAGTAGCTGAGAATTGAAGGGATCCAGCTCAGGTAGGAAGCAGAGAGAGGGAGGAAGAGAATTCAAAATATGAGGAAGAGTCATTGAAAATGCACAGAATCAGGAAATGGACTGTGTAGTGAGAGGAACAGCAAGGAAGTGAGTAGATCATAGAATAAGTGCAGGGGATGACTGGAAGGGTGGCCAGGGGACCTTAAAAGCCAGAGACCTTTATATTGGATTTTAGATATGATAGGGAGCTCCTAGAGTTTATTCAATGTAAATAGGTCACAATCAGACCAGCACTTTAAGAAGTGTCTTTGGTAGGTTAGTTGAAGATGAACTGGAATGGGGGTAGAGACTTCAGAGAGAGCCAGGAGACCATTGCAATAGTCCAGGTGTGGTAAGTCAATGTAGCTTGAACTTTATGGATAGCAAATCTCCATAAGAAAGAATCATTAGATTAAAACAAGGAAAAATGCACTAGACTAGAGAAAGAAACATAGAAACAGCAGGAGAGTAAAAAAGAAAGAAACTATAGATGAATTATAATTCTAAAATAATGGGGCCACCTAACTAGAGATGCAGAAGCAAGAAGACTTAACAATACAAAAAGAAACATAATTTGGAGTATAAAATTGAGAAATCATTAGAAGTCAATCAAGAAAAATATTTCTTTTTAAAATCATCAGTATCTTTTTTTTGCATCAACTTCATTTCCCCACATATCCCTCTTCTCTCACACTGAGAGCCATCCCTCATAACAAAAAAAAAAAGAAAAGAAAGGAAATAGAAAAAAAAACACCATGGCAAAAAATGAACCATGATATCAACCAATTCTGACATTCTAATGTATTCTGTGCATGTTGTTTCCAAGCATTGCATTAGTTCACATATTTTCTGATACTTCCTTGTGTTCTTCACATTCATCATTCCACAATAATATTCTATAAAGTATATAAGTCTTAGATCAACATGAAAAGGAATAATCTAACTGGCAGAAGACTGAGTTTGAGTTATGAGAGCTGCACAAAGAATTAAGAACAAGGAGAATCAAAGGCAAGAGTTAAAAATGAAATTGTTCAGTCATATCTTATTCTTCATGACCCCATTTGGAGTTTTCTTGGCAAAGATACTGGAGTGGAGTAGTTGGCTGGCTCCTTCTCCATCTCTTTTTATGGATGAGGAAACTGAAGTAAATACAGTTAAGTGGCTTGCCCAGGGTCATTTACAATGAGTGTCTGAGACCAGATTTGACCTTGAGCCTTCCTGACTCCAGCATTCTATACACTACAACATCTAGTTGCCTCCCAAAAAAAAAAACAGGATTAGATGAGTTTATATATGGTTTTGAATCAGTGCAGTAGAGACTAGGAGCTCAAACAAGTACTAATATAGAATGCATGGAGATATCCTGGGCACGACAAGAAACTCATAAGAAATTTAGATAGAAACAAAAAAGTGTAAACTAAAAGAGGAGCATATGCCAGGCCATAACTGACCTGGACTTCAGTCCAGTAGCCCTGATTTCAAATATTGTAATAATAGAAAGAACAATTAGGAAGTCTCCACTTAAGAAACCAAACCACTTTTGCTTATGGAATTCATCATAAAAGCAATAGAAAAATTTATCAAGAATACTTAATTGACCAAAAAATTACTTTATAGAACTAGAAAAAATAGTGACAAAATTCATTTGGAAGAACAAAAAGTCCAGAATATCAAGGCAATTAATGAAAAGAAATGTTAGGGAAGGAGGCCTATCCGTACCAGATTTTAATC
>CM053601.1:6643177-6663368 GCA_028646575.1 Pseudocheirus occidentalis
GAAAGGAAAGGAAAGGAAAGGAAAGGAAAGGAAAGGAAAGGAAAGGAAAGGAAAGGAAAGGAAAGGAAAGGAAAGGAAAGGAAAGGAAAGGAAAGGAAAGGAAAGGAAAGGAAAGGAAAGGAAAGGAAAGGGAATCAATGAAACATCAAAATAAAACTTCACATAAAGGAGCAGAAGAAAGTTGAGAAGGGGACACAGTCAGGAAGGGCAGCAGAGGAACTACTGAGCTAAAATATATAGATATATAAATATGTATACAGATCCACATGTATATGCTTATTACATATGTGTGTATAAAACCTTTAATAGGAGAGGGAACTTCCTTACCTGGAAACTCTCCATACCAATGAAACTATGACTCTATTCTTTATCCCTGATGAATTAGTAGATCAGGAAAATACTGTAGATAGTGTTTCCCTAGATTTTTAGCAAAAAAAATGTGCCAAAGTGTCTCATGCTATACTTGTGGATAAAATGGAGATATGAGGACTGGGAAATTGTGCAGGGAGATAAATAAATATAGGATGGCAGAAAGAGTAAGTCTTTTTGGCTCCAAGCCATCATGGAAAGAGGCAGCACGGCATTCCACAGAGGACTGGGCTTTTAATCAGGTCTGGAAGACCTAGGCTTGAATGTACCTTTGACATATTTAACACCATCGCTTGTTCAGTCATTCCCAATTGATTGTCACCCTTTCAATTTCCAACTTTTTGCCACCTCAAAAAGAGCTGTAAACACTTTTTACATTTTTAGTTATTTTATTTGCGTATAATTGATCCCTTCCTTAATGCACCTTCTCCCTTATTCTCTCTTCTCCCTTTTCTCTCCTCTTTCCCTACTGAGAGAAATGTTTTTTTTGTACCCAGACTTGTGTGTATGTATTTTTCCTTCCTTTGACCAGTTCAGATGAGAGTGAGGTTCAAGTGTAAGCTGCACCTCTCATTCCTTCTTCCTTCTTTCCTTCATCCTGGATTATATCAGATAATTTCCCCAAATCTTCTTCTTTCCTACACTTCAAAGTCTTCTTCTTTCCCTCCCTTTCTATTCTTCTTTTAAATTCATGAAGACATAATGAATATTCACATTTATACTGTATTTCCAAGCATGTGGCATGCATTTCACTTGATTTGTTCCTTAGTTTTCCTTGAATAACTTGTCCTCCAATTTTACTAGAAATTGAATTCAAAAGTTTTGCATAACTACACATGTATAACCTATACCAAATTGCTTGCCTTCTCAAGGAGAGAGTGAGGGGAAGAAGGGAAGGAAGGAGAGAATTTGGAGTTCAAATTTTTTTTAAATAAAAAATTGTTTACATTTAATCAACAAAAAAATAAGAAAAATAAATTTTAAAAACCAATAAATGTTTCACATGAAAAGAAAAGCAGGAAATGATTATCAAAGTGTCCAGGAAAACTGATCCAGGCCTGTTACACACTTTGTTGCTTCTCTGATCAGGCTGCCTCCATCCAATAAACGCTGTTTGAAGGAAGAGGGGAGGGGAAAGGGAAAAAAAGATAAAACTGCATTTGAGCCCATTGGCCTATGTATTACAAAATGAATTCTCTTCCCTGTTTTGAAAATGGTCAATATTTGCCCTTTTGCCCCTGGCCTGCCTTTATTCTCCTCCAAGCCCTGTTCCTGACTTTCTAACTTCAGAATAATACCCCCTTTACTGTTAGCTCACCCTGAAACTTTCATCAGCATCTGGGACCCCCTTGTCCTGGAACAGCCTTCAATCTCAGCATCCTTCTCATCCCGGCATAGTTCTCCATGAAGATTGCCCTTCTTCTTCCATTGGTGTGTTCATCTTGTAGCCTCCACTTTGTGGAAGGGACCAAGTCAGTCTGCCTTCACTTTCCTCCTGGCCTTATTCTGTCTGGATTTAAGAACCATGTTCATCCACCTCAACCATGTACCTTCATTCTCCAACCCACCCCTACTTTTCAGATCTCTTTTGCATGATAACCCATCAGAATGTGTTTGCAAATCTAGCACTTATCACACTATCTGACACATGGCAAACTATAGATAGAACTCCCTTCTTCCTTCCTGTCCTTCTTTCTTTCCTCTCTCCCCTCTTCCTTCCTTCCTTCTCTAATCACACAGCACATCTCCCAAAGAGAATTTTCAAAGAGAATTTACAATGTCTCCTCTCTCTTGTGTCTATTATTTCATTAGCATGAGACATAGTTCATCTGTCATTAGTGTCTTGAATGTATCAGGGTCACCTATGTGTTCTCTTGCCACCTTCCCATTTATATTTGATTTCACCTCCTTATTGTCCATGTTTGTTCTGTCTTTAGATCAAAGAACTCTCACTGGCAGAGAAAACAGAACCAAAATAAAAAGCAAGCAAGCCTGCTTTCTTTCCTTTGGCCATGGTCCATATGCTGTCCACCTCCATCTGGGATCTTCTACCTTATTACCTGTGAGGATGGCAGGGCAGAGTATGTCAAATGCTTTTCTGAAATCAAGAGAAACTTTTCCCTGATCCACTAGCTTAAGAGTCCTATCAAAGAAAGGACAATATTCATTTTGGCAAGACTTTTAAACTTGTTTTCTCCTCTTGATCACTACACTCTTTTCTAAAGACTTAAACACCATTTGATTAGTAATCTGCTTTAGAATCTTGCTAGGAACTATAACATCAAGTTGGCTCTTCTCATTCCTAGAATCCACCTGTATCCTATTTCTGAACTTGGCACACCATTAGACTTTGATCTTCTTGTACTTTTCCTACAGAATTTTCCAAGGATTCTTGAATTTTAAATGTACTAATTCTGAGGTCACATTGAGCTGACATTTCCAGTTCCCAGTACTTGCATTCAAGAACCCCAGATTTATTATAACAGCTCACAGCTTTGTTAAGAATGTTCTTGTTCACTCATTTCAGTCGTGTCCAACTTTACATGGCCCCATTTGGGGTTTTCATGGCAAAAAAATATTAGAATAGTTTGCTAATATTCTTTAGATTTACAGAATGTAATATATTTATATATTTATATATATATATATATCATATTATATTTCATTGTACTTGATCAAGATTGGGAGAGACATGTTACATTTGTATGAACCCATTTACCAGAGTAGGGGTTTTTAACCTTTGTTAGTGTCATAGACCCACTTACAATCTAGTGATGCCTATACACCCTTCCTCAGAATAGTTTGTTTAAATGCATAAAATACAATATGTAGGATTGAAAGAAAACCAGTCATGTTGAAATAGTTATCAAATATTATAAGTGAATTCACAGACCCCCTGAAATCTATTCACAGGGATCTGGGAACCCTATGTTAAGGACCCTTGGCACTAGAATTTTACTCTAAAGTCCCATCACAGTATGAAAATAACCATAGGTTCTTGAAGTCAATGCCATTGCAGTTCAAACTGGCAGAGCTCATCAAACCAGAAGGCTTCCAAGTTTAGGCCCAGTGACTGCACGTCCATTGTTCAAGATCAACCAAAATAAATTCAAGTGGGATCATCATCAAAAGGTTGACTATTCCAATTTAGAAGACTAAACAGCCAAGGATGGAGGTGTGGAAATTTCATTTTGAAACCAGGATAAAAATCCTTAAGCTAAGACCACTATGTCAGTTATATCCTTCTACCTTGTGGTAGCTACCAGTGGTTGGGTAAAAAGGGAAGTTGGGTCAAGACTTTTACATTTAGTCCAAGAGGTGTTGAGCTACTCAGAGCTTGCAGTAGTGTTAACTGCAACTGATTATGTCTAGTAAGTCTTTTGGTCAAATTTGCTAGGGTCTGGTAATCATGAAGGCACGGTTGTTCAAGGTGTCAACAGTGAAATTGCTGATGGAGCTATAGACATGATATTTGTGCATTGGAAACCAAGCAGAACCACTATGGAAAATGAAGAGTTACCTTAAAAGTTCTGAGACACTGAATGTAATATCTGCAACATAATATATTGAAAATTGCCAATACCAGGGGAGCTAGGTGGTGCAATGAATAGAGCAGCGGCCCTGGAGTCAGGAGGACCTGAGCTCAAATCTCACCTCAGACAGTTAACACTTAGTAGCTATGTGACTTTGGGCAAGTCATTTAACCCCAATTGTCCAGCTTTACCCCCCTGCAAAAAAAAAGACAAAAAAATTGCCAATCCCAATGTCAATGCAAAAAAAAAAACCTGGAAAAGGGAAAAATAATTATCATTTAATAAGCATATGGATTATCATATTTTCTTGTAAAATCTTGAACAATTTTCAAATCACCAAAAATGAAGTTAAATTAAACAATCAATTAATAAATAACCATTGATTAAGCATTTTTTATAGCCAGCCCTGAGGAAAGTGTTAGGAATACAAAGAAAAACCCCAAACCTCCCTAGTCTCAAGTAGGTCGCATTCTTGAGGACACCTTCGAATAAAGATTTTAGAATGAGAAAGTAGATGTGGGTTGGTAGTTACTGAGATTCTCTAGATAACTTCTTTGTTTAATTTTTTTTTTTGCTTTTTGGAGGAGGGAAGGCAGGGCAATAGCGGTTAAGTTACTGAAATTCTCTATAATTTTTTTTAGTATGTCATCTGTGATTATGATGTCAAACTTAAAAACCATACATAAGGTTTTCTGAAGTCTGCATACTGACTTGGAAAAGCATATATTAACATTATCTATGCTCTATTGTATATTTATTTATTTTGTTAAATATTTCACAATTACATTTTAATCTGATTTGGACTATATCTGGAAGTATTGCAGGCAACAATGTGGACTGCACTTCTGAGCTACAGAATTCCCAGAGTATTCACAGGTTAAGTTGGTGTGACAAGTAGACATAAAATGAAATATTTATGTTAACATTTTCATAACAATTTATTTTCATCACCACTGACAGTGGAGATACTACAATTCTAACATCTAAATCTTCAATGTGTTACATCTCTTAGTGGAAATGGGAGGCTAAACGTGCGTGAAATAATGAAGAGTGAAATAAGCAGAACCAAGAGAACATAGTATGTGGAAACAGTAATATTGTTCAAATACCTATGAACAGCTAAGTTATTCTAAGTTACATGGATATTCAAACCAACTACAAAGGAAGATACTATCCATCTCAAGAGAAAGAACTGATATGTGGAACTATATATTGTATAGTTTTGTATAAATATCTGTGGCAAATGTTGGCCTTCCCTAGTGGGGGAGGAGAGGGAAACACCTGCTATCATCTACATACCTGTAGAACTCAAGTGAAACTCAATTTTTTTTAGCATTTTAAAAGAGAAATGGGGATTTAGAAAGTGGTCAGATAATAGTATAAATAGAAAGAACATTAAATACACCTGAAATTAAACATTACATGGTTATAGTTACCAAAAATATTGCCTCTAGAGGAGCAAGATAGAAGATGATGGGTGCATAACACTGTGTGTACTATCCATTGGTGCATTGCTTGGTTTTGCTGAACTCATGTTTTTCTTCTTTTGCAAACTTTGTTGCAATGGATAACTCACTTGGTAGGCAACTGAGAATGGGCATACATACACACATATGTGTGTATATGTATATGTGGGTAATTCATGATATATATGTATGTATATATGTATATATATATACATTCATAAGTAAAAGTAATGTAAAAGCAAAAAACAACTTACAATGAAATCATGAGGGTCACTTGAACCAGACCAAGTATATGGAAGAAATCTGGGCTGAGGGCAGCACAATCTGGAAAATGAAATCTCTTAGGTACAGTAAGATTCAAAAAGAATAAAATTACTGACATCTCCAAGAGGTGATAAAAGACCTCAATAATTTTCAGCCAAGATCAATTCCTAATCTTTATAAAATCTTTGTAAGCATTATCTCTGGGTGTTATGAGAGGATGCTTGATGAAAATATAAGAGGATTAGATAGGCTTTCATGAAACAATTCTCTACTGCAGAACCTATATTTAGCTTCACATAATTGAAAAGTGCAAAGAATACAGCATCCTGCTGTGTTTACTGCTTGCTGATTACAAGAAGACATTTGCCTCAGTGGAGCAAAATGTAGTCTTAAAGGTTCTCTTGCTAGAAAATAATCTCTCATGCCTATATTAAAATCATGTAAGAGTCCTTGATAAATAGTACCACTAAGATCATGCTGTTCAACAACACTCAGATGACTAACATGAAATGAGGCTTAAAACAAGGAATTTTATGTTTGCCAAAACTTGTTTTCCACTCTTAAGGAAGTAACCCAATATGATATTCAAATCTCTCAGAGGTCATTAGAAAATATTATCACAAAGTCTATATACCTCTGAGAACTCATGTTATTATATCTAGGTTCTCAAGACACACCTCAGTGGGATAGAGCATAGCATCCAAATCAAATCAACTTCAAAAATGCAACCAAATAACTGTGACAAGCCTTCTCATCACACAATCAATTCTTGTTGAGATTCCCTAGTCACACAGGTGTGGTAGCAGCTACCACAGATACTGGATACCAGGAAAAGAGATAGACACAGACTTTTTCACCACTTACCCCACCCCTCTTGTTAGTCAGCATACTCAGGAAGAGACACAAGATTTACCTGTGACAGGGAATTTTTTTCCCTTTGAATACCCAACAACATGGTGCCTTTCCTATTGCCTCCCATTTCTCCCACCCCTCTCCAACTTATTATCATTTTGTGAATACTTCCGACCAGCAAAATGCACAAGGAGGTCAGTTCAAAAAATTATACTGGCTTTAGTCCAAGTGGCAGGTCTTCCTTGTCTTCAAATATTCTTGTGACACACACACACCAAACTCACCTGTGAGCAGCTTGATGCTGTTCATGATCTCAGTGCTGAACCAGACAGTTCCCCTTCATGTTATCCATTGACCATGGTGCTGAATTTTCTCTGATAGTCATTCCAGCACTCATTGTTTTAAATTACCTCATCTTCACTAGTCTACTACCAAGACACAAGCCTGACACAAACTCCAACTCTTGCTGGAGTTCCATTCTCCAAGAAACTTTTCTGCAAGCTCCAGAACATGCCCCTGTACCAGCACTCTCCCCTTTCTCACTCAATTTTCCATCACCACTTTATTTGTTGTCTTCTCCAATTAGAATTCTTGAAGGCAAGAATTATCTTGCTTGTTTCAATTTGTATGCTTAGCTTGTAGCTCAGTGCCTGTTACATAATAATCCCTTAATAAATGTTTAACCTATCTACCTACCCACCCATTGTCTGTCTCCATGCGTCTCTACATATCTATCATCTGTCTGTCTACCATCCTACAAACTAAGTGCCACTTCAAGCATGCAGCCCATCCTGATATACACAGTTCTTCTGTGTATACACCAGATATACACAGTTCTTCTGATATATATCAGCCCATTATGATATACATATCCAAGAAATCATTTTATTTTTCCTTATTTTCTTGCTTTCTGTTCTGCCTCCAAAAGAGTATAAGTTCTAGATGGCAGAAAATGCTTTCTATCTGATTCTCTATCTCTAGAACCTGACACAGTTTCATGCATGAATGAAATGAAATGAAATGAAATGAAATGAAATGAAATGCTTATCTTCCTTCAAGGCCTTCAGTAAGAAAGCATTATCACCTAGAATCTCTCATGCTATTTTTAACCTCTTTTACATGTTTATTGTAGTCTAACTTAGAAAGATACACATATGAATTGAAACTATGATTTCATTGGTAAAAGGAGTTCTCACATGAGGAAATTTCATCTGCCAATGTTAGTTGGCACCTTTTCTGAAATTTGTAGTTTTAAAGAGTTATGTGGATCCCTGAGAAATTAAATTAGTTGCCCAGGGTCACAAACATAGTATATGACATAGTCAGTACTCGAACTCAGGTCTTCCTGACTCTGAGACCAACTCTCTGACCATTATACTGCACTGCCACTCATTCTAATATATATTATACTTTTTGTCTACGTATTTTGTCCAATCTACTAGACTATATTCTCTTTGAGGCTTGGTGCTATCACTTTGTCTGCATTTGGTAGTTGCCAAGTTGCCAACTTACTACCAAGTTACTTACTTTGGTAGTAAGCCAAGTTAATCAATTCTTGTTAAATTGAAATGAATTTCTGGCTCCACTCACCTGAAATTATCCTCTCTAAGATTTTCAAGAAACTCTTAACTGCTAAATCCAATGGCCTTTTCTCAGTCCTCATCCTCCTTGACCTCTCTGTGGATTTTAATGCTGGTAATGGGCCACTACCCCTAAATATTATCTCTTTCTTTGGCTTCTATGATCCTACATTTCCCTGGTCCTACCTCCTACTTTCTAAATGATGATGCCAAAATGCAAATGGTCTTTGCTCCAATGAGCAGTTTAGGATCTTTATAAGCATTGTTAATTTTTCTATGTCCAATCTAGTTTACTCACTCCTATTCAGTTCTAGGCCCAATAATTACCAAACTTGATTCAACTTCTACAGCACCTATCCCTTTTCTCTCCTATCCACTCACATAATCACTATTTCAGTTCTTCATCACCTTTCACCTGGACTGCTATAACAGCTTCCTAATTAGTGTCTCTGCTTCTTTGCTCTGCTATAAATCCTCCACACAGCTAACAAAATTATCTACTTAATGTACATGTTCTATCTTGCTAATCCCCACTTTGAAAACCTTCAGTGGCTCTCTATTGCCTACTGGATATGTGGCTCTGCCCACCTCCAGAGCTTAAACACATGTCACAGCCCTTATCAAGCTTAAATTGGCCACAAAAACTCTGGGAAATGAATTTCTTTTTAATGTGGGAAAAGTCAACCAAGATCTGAGTTAGATTTGGTTTTCACCAAATGAGAATATCTCTTGAGATAGAGGAGACGAGCATCCAAGAAGAGAATAAAGAGGTGCCAGGGTCTTCTCTGGACAGATATCTGGAGCAGTCATACAAGTGCAATTACCTTTCTCAAACCAAAACCTCCAAGTGAGCCCACAAAGGTAAAAGCTGAACCAGCAAGGGGGAGCTATAAGACTTGGGTTTTTTTGTTTTTCTTTTGCTTTAAATCATGAGCATTATCTCAGGTAGCTAAAGTACTAAGGGAAAAACAGATACAAAGAGCTAACAGATAGATGTAACCAATATATCCTAATTCCTAATTATATCCCTTTATTATGTTCATGGCTGAACATTTTATTTCTCCTAACTTCCTGAGGTTGAACCTGTTCTTGCATTTCCTTGTGTCTCATTGTGTAGAATAAGGACATGGGACAGCTCTGGGAGCCACGTAATGGAGAGTGACCTTTCTTAGCACAGCATTATGATTTGGAGACTATTTGCTCTCTGACAGGAGGCATAATCACAGGTCATTCATATGTTTCATAATTACACTTCCAAGTAGAGAATTACCATTGAGTAGGGGTGTTTTAAGTCTGTCTTATCATACAAGAACCTAACACAGGTGACCACTGGGTAACACAAAGAAACAAAAGCAACATATCAACTGGGCTGGAGATAAGACAGCTACCCTTCCCCATCATTCAGTTTCACTAAAGGTTGCCAGACAAAAGAATGAGATCATACCAATCCTTTTGTCTGCACACTCACTTCCAGCCCCACAGCTCACATGTGATTTCTCCTTCTGCCCCAAATCCTATTAGAAGGCTTCTTTTTTAATTTGCAGTAGTATTCCTCTTGTAACCTAGTACTAATCCTGTTTCATCATGGCCAAAATCTGGCTTTCCAAAGTTCCACAGGTTGTACTGGAATTAGTCAAAAAATATCTACACTTGTTCCAAGACCTGGACTCTCACTGGTCAGTCCCTCCATTACAGATAAAATACAAACTCCTAAACTTGATACGTAAGGTCCTGCACAATATGACTCCCAGTTACCCTGCTGCCCTTCATAGAGTCTGTACTCCAGTCAAATTGAACTCCTATACATTACCCAAATGTCATATTCCATTGCCGAAGGACAGCTGGTGGTACAGCACATAAAGCTCTGGATCTGGAGACAGAAAGACTTGAGTTAAAATCCAACCTCATAACGGTTATTAGTTGTATGACCCTGGGCAAGTCATTTAACTTCTGTCTGCCTGAGTTTTCTCAACTATAAAATGGGAATAATAAGATGAACTTAATCCCAGGGTCAGATGGGGATGAAATGAGTTAATATGTGTAAAGCACTTAGCACAGTGCTTGGCACATAGTAGGTACTTAATGACATTTGTCTTCTGACTCCCTGCCTTACACAAACGACTTACTCCCTCTGCCTAGAACACTCTGCTTCTTTATCTCTGTCTCTCAAAATACTCATCTTCATTTAAGGCTCATCTCAGAAACCATTTCCACCTTGGAGCCTTACTGCTCCCACTTCATTGTCAATGCTTTCTACCTCCCCCATTTCCTTATACTTCCTTTGGGGCATGCTATGCCCCACCCACTCACCCCCAGTTTGGTGTAAGCTCTTTGATAGTAGAAATGGCTCCATTTTTATTTCTGTATCCCCAGGAACAATCACAGGGCCTTGTACCTGATAGTTGTTGAATAAATGTTTGTTGAATTGATTTGAGAACTATTTGCCTTCCTCTGTATGTCACTGAGGTCACAGAGATAAGCTAAGAACTCAATTCAAGCTAGCTAAATCTCTGTGGGAATAAACTCATAAGAAAAAATTTTCCAAAGCTCAACTAACTAGCATAGAAATAAAACAGATCTGAGGCAATTCCTTGTCCACAGGCAGAGAGACAGCTGGAAAGAGAGCACAGAAACAGTATTATGTAACGATAGGTAATGTAAAATGTATTCCTAATTTGAATCCTTTGTACCCTGTTCAAGTGTCTAACAGAAATCAGCAGCACCATTCTCTGGAAGCATGAAGATGGAAACTGCTCATAACATCTAGATGAACCATACCCCCTTCTCTACAACTTTCTAATTATAACACAAAAACAAAACAAAAAACACTTTCTTTCCTAAGACTAATTAATGAGCTCACCAATGCTTTGTGTTGGTTCTTAAGATGAATACAAGGGCCACAGCTCATCAGATTATACTGCCACTTTTGCGTTTTTGTAGGGCAGTTGGGGTTAAGTGCCTTGCCCAAGGTCACACGGCTAGCTTTTTGTGTTAAGTGTCTGAGGCCGGATTTGAACTCAGGTACTCCTGGCTCCAGAGCCGGTGCTCTATTCACTGCGCCACCTAGCCACCCTTATACTACCACTTTTGAATTCAATTCTTCCCCTACTGTGGTTTCAAAAACCATGGCAAGACCCATATAGAATGATGCAAGGCGAAGTGAGAACTGGGGGATTATTGTGCACAGTAATAGCAACATTACCATAATGATCAGTTGGGAAAGATTTGGCTACTCTGATCAATAAAATGATACAAGACAATTCTATAGGACTTATAATGAAAAATGCTGTCTACCTCCAGGGAGAGACTTGATGAACTCTGAGTGCAAATGAAAGTAGAATTTGTTCTTTATTTTTTTTTTGCTTTTTTTTTTGAAAAATGGTTAATATGGAAATTTTCTTACATGATTTCACATATATAATTGATATCTTTCTGGTTGCCTTCTCAGTAGGTGGGGGAGGTGGGAGGAAAGGAAGCAATATGGAATTCAAAATTTAAAAAGAACATTTAAAGTAAATAAATGACAGGTTGGTTTTTTTAAAATCCATTCTTCCCTGCCAGGATAAGGCAGCATCCTGGGATGCTGAATTCAGACAATTGCCAAACTCAAAGAACATTGCCAGCTAGCTATGGCTCTAGCAAATGAAAACTTGTCTGTACAATGATATCCTTCCAGAATGTTACTTCCAATTGCTCTAAAGATAAAATTTAATTTTAACCTTGTAACTCTTGTAAGTGCACCCAGTGACAGTGATAAGGTGTCTTTTTTCAGAGCTTACTATGTACTGTACAAATCTCTGGGGATATAAAGAACTTGATTCCTGTCACCAAGGACTTCACATCCTATCAGAATATGAGGCAGTAACTGATAATAATCATTCACATTTATATAGTACTTTGAGATCTATAAGCTTTACAAATATTTCATTTGATGCCCAGACCACACCTGGGAGGTAGGAGACATGAATGTTCCCATTATATAGATGAAAAAGCTGTGTCAGACAGGTTAAGTTCAAAGTCATGCACCTAAAAGCCTCTGAGGCTGGATTTGAATGCATGGCTTCCTAATTTCAGGTCCAGTGCTATCTTATATAAAAGCAAAAATCAGGGAATAGAAAGGTTCAGTTTCTCCATGTTTCTCAATTGTCTTAGTGACTCTAAAGAACATCTAGTTTGCCCTTCTTTTACAAATGAGGAAGAGAAGGTCACAGCAAGGCCATACAGGCATGAGTGGCAAAAGCAGTTTTCAAATTCAGCTATTTTTCTGCTACATATCTAATGTCATGTACCTAATACTTTATCCATTGGACTATACTCTCTTTACTGACAAGGAAAGGGAAGATAATTTTTTTGATACTGGAATGTAAAGATACATTTTTTGTCTCTGTGTGTAATACCAACTAGAGAAAAAAATCTTTGTCCCAACCCCAAACAGTCACCTCAAATGTCTTTTTAGAAGTGGCATTTGGGGGCAGGTAGGTGGCACAGTGAATAGAGCACCGGCCCTGGAGTCAGAAGGACCTGAGTTCAAATGTGACCTTAGACACTTAACACTTGCCACGTGACCTTGGGCAAGTCATTTAACCCCAATTTCCCTGCATTCCCCTCACCAAAAAGTAAAAAAATTAAAGAGGTATTTGGTGAAGAGACTTTGCTTATTAGAATTCAAGCTTCTTGAGGGCAGAGAATGCTTCCCTTTTGTCTTTGTATGCTCAGTCATAAGTACCACACATGGCACCCAGCAGGCTTTTAAATGTTTGGTGAATGTATTTAATCAGAAATACAAATCTGTTGTGTTTCATGCTATAAAGACTTGGAGGGTGCTTTTAGGCAATCCCTAATAAGACAGTGTCTGCCACCACTCAGACTTGAAAATGGAGGTGAAATATATTCGCACTTAGTTCCTATATTTGGTCATTAACTGAAGCGTTCTAGCTATATTATATTGATCATTCATTCATTCTTTCATTCATTGGCAATTTCATTACTTTGGTGGAGATGTGCTCCATCAGTGTGAGTGCTGCCCAGACTTCTCTAGGAAAGAAGATCAATAAAGGATTCAAAGAATCCACCAAAAACTGTCATCTGTGCCCTTTCTGTGCCTTCCCATTTGATCTTTAATTTTTCAAAAGAGACACTGATTAGCACCAAGAAAAAGATCCAAGTGGTCCAAGACACTGTCTGACAAGGTCTAGAAAGCCAACTGATTGCAAACAAAAAATGGACTGATTTGGAAAGTGATAGTGACTTACAATCCTGTTTGGCCTTGTCTTCTGAACTCACTGCCAACAAAGAAAAGTGTGGCTTATGAAGCATGCCGCTGACAACAATAAGGAACTGAGCATATGGTTTCTTTTTTTTAATTTTTTTAAAATTTATGGAATAAAACAAGCAGTTCCATAACAGCACAATAAAAAATCGAACATGAAACTGCTAGTATGCACAACTTGATATTCCTTTCAAATATATAACAAAATCATGTGAATTTCTTTTTTTCTTCCCTCGTCCCTCCACCCTAGAGATGGCCTCCATCAGACACAAAGAGGCACATATGTATATCAAGTTATTCTATACATACTTCTATTCATCGGTTCTTTCTCTGGATGCAGATAGTGGCTTTCTTCATATATCCTTTATAGTTTAATTTGGGTATTTGTAATAGACAAAATAATTTATATTCTTAAGGTCATTCTTAAAATAATATTACCATTACTGCATACAATGTTCTCTTGGTTCTGTTCATCTTGCTCTTCATTATTTCATGCAAGACTTTCCTTGTTTTCCTAAAAATCATTGAGCTTATCATTTTTATAGCACATTAGTATCCCATCACGATCATATACCACAACTTGTCCAGCCATCCCCCAGGTGGTAAGCATCCCTGTAATTTCCAGTTCTTTGCAGAACTGCCATAAACATTTTAGAACCTATAGGTTCTTTTCCTTCTTCCCTAATCATCTTTGGAAATAGACTTAGTAGTGGTAGTGTTGGATCAAAGGGCATAGGTAATTTAATAACTCTTTGGGCATCATTCTAGGTTGCTCTCCACAATGGTGTGATCAGTCCAACGAATTACCACATCCTCTCCTACATTTGTCACTTTACTCTTCTATCATTTTAGCCAATCTGGTAAATGTAAAATGATGTGTAGAGTTTGTTTTAATTTACATGTCTCTAACCAATAATGATTTAAACCATTTTATATGACTGTAAATTGTTTTGATTTCTTCATTTGAAAACTTATTGTTAATATCCTTTGGCATTATGAGGCCATGTGGTAGATTGGGGAGAGTATAATACTGAGAGTTAAGAGTTGAGTAGTATCCCAACTCTGCTTCTAATAAGCTGTGTAATCTTAAGCAAACACTTCCATTGCTTGAGAACTCAACTCTCTTCAAAATGAGGAGACTGGCCAAAGTTCCCTTACAGCTCTAACATTTTCTGGCTCTATTATACCGAAATACACTCCTCCACAGAGTTAGTGAAGAATGGTAGGATTATAGATTTAGAAATAGAAAAGTCCCCAGAGGACACCAAGTCCAAGTTCCTTGTTTTATCAATGAGGAAACTGAGATGCTTGAAAGCAGGTAAAGTGACTTGCCAGAGTTTCATGGAAGCACAGTTTTGCAGCTATGAAGAACTTCAGAGATCATCTAGTCTAATCCCCTCATTTTATGAAGGAGGAAACTGAGGGAAGAGTGATCATCCAGAAGGTATCAGAGTGGGGTCTGAACTCAATTCTTCAGACTCAAGAGCTAGTGTTCTTTTCATTGTATTATACTGTATGTTTTATAAGCTGGTGGGGTAGAGAAGCCACAAGGTTCCTTTCCAAATACCAGTGTGATGGTGCAGGACCTTAAGGCTAGGTGAAGTTCTCCCCTTGATTATTTGAGTGGTCTCACTGTAGGAAAGTTGTGGGGGGAAGGGTGAGATAGAGTCAAGCAGAATTTGCATACTTTAGATTCTTCCCATCTAATGTTCTTTTCCTTTTAAGAGAAACATGGTTCTTTGGATGTTGAAGTCATTTTTCCCTTTGAGTTCTTCATTTTTTTGTTTTGTTGTTGTTTGTTTGATTGGTTGCTTGGATTGATGGTTGCTTTTAGAAATGGGGGAGGAGGGTTCTACCTTTCTTGGTATAGGCTATCTGTATTAGAGCCATACCCTCCTCTTAGGATTTGGATTTCTCAGTCTATCGAGTAAGACATGGATCAAATTCTGCAGCAAGATGAAAATACAACACAAGCTAAATGCAAGTCAAATGAAAGTTATCTATGGTCACTTAAAGGTAAAAAGATTCTTTGGGCCCTGAGTAGTTTAGGGATGGGGATGATGGGAGGAAGCACTTAAATCTCTAGGTGGGTCACACATGTTTCTACATCTTCATGTTCCAAAAATAAAGAAAGCTGCTGAGCTGCTTTTGAGTTTGTAAGCTAGGATTTTTACATGTTATCTGAGAATCAATCTGCCAAGGATACTTATTTTTACAGATACTATTTTAAAATGCTCTTTTAAAAAACAGAGAATCACAAATACTTGGAGGGACAGAGCCCATGGTTGGCCTATGCCATTACAATAAAAATGATAATGCCTAAATTAATTTACAGATTTCGTGACATACCAACCAAACTATCAAGGGATTGCTCTATGGATAGACAAAATAACTACAAGATTCACTTAGAGGAACAAGACTGTAGGAAGCTAAGAACTCTAAGAGGTAAAAGACAGGTGGGAAATTATAAAATAGACTATGCGAATGTTTTTAAATGGGATATAGTATCTTCACTTCGGGATACAGTTAATGGGCCAATTCTGCTAAAATGCATAGCATGTCAGAGTAACTGACAAACCTCAAACCCATCAGTGAGTAAGGGGGATGTCTACTCCAAGGCTGTAAGACTTCCCTCACTGGAATGTGGGCATGGGAACAGTTTGTTTCAACAGCCAAGAAGGAGGCTGAAGCAGGAACCATGGAGTGCTAAGAGCTTGGTAAGACATCAAAGACACTAAGGCCATCTGTTGCATCCCAGGCCATTGCCAGAGATCATGACTTTTGTCCTGCCACTTGACTTTGATGAGTCTGGAAGAGAGAATGAGGCTGATGACTTTGTTCAACTCTGCCTCACTTAAGTCTAATTCATGTGCAATCAAGACATCGCCTTGTGAGGTAATATGTGCTCTTCGAAAATTAAGGATAAACAACTCTAGTATATGAAAGGGAGAAACGTGAAGTAAGTATAAAAATGTTCCTGGGGTTCTATTGCAAAGGCCTTTAAATGCCAAGGTGAGGAGCTGGTATTTCATAGATTCTAGGGAGAATAGGGAAACAGCCTTGAGCAAAGGGGTGATATAACCAGAGTTGTACATTAGAAAGATTATTTTCATAACTGTAAAGGAGGGGTCAGAGGGGGAAAGACTAAAACATATTTAATTAAATATACAATAATCCTGGCGAAAGCTGATAGGAACCTAGAGCATGGAGTGGGAGTGGTGGCTAAGTGACGGAAATATTGATATGTTTTGAAAATGATTAATTAATTTTGGCAGGATTTTTAATTGGGGTACAGTGTCCACCTGAGCAGAGAGAAGGGAGGCACAGTTCAACTGAAAAACCTGGAAGCATTTATTGGGAAAGTATGGCACACACTCACAAGGGAAACAGCAAAGCCTAGTCGGCTGCTCCAAAGATTGGGGACTTTAGCCAGTTGTTTATATGGTTTGTAACAAAGGAAAGGAAGAGAATGCGAGGAATACAGAGTATCTAAAATGAAGATGCTTGTAAGAGCTCTGTCCATTTGGGGACAGTATGAACCAGTCTGAGCCAGCCCCATGATTGCAAGAATAGCAGGGGTGTTCTGGGTTCACCCAGGGAACACTGCAAAGGATCACTGGTATGTCAAATTTAAACAACATTTATTCTACCTCCTGAGGGACTAATTTTAATCCTGGGTGATTTCAGCCTCTGCTGAATAATAAGGAGGCTCAAGCAAACCAAAGTGATTAGTAAACTCATTATTCATTCCATTTATACAGAATCAGCAGAGATCAGAGTTGTCCATTGCATCCTGGGCCATTTTCAGTCATCCTGATGAATATCTGGCCACTGGATCCTGATGGCTCTAGAGGAGAAAGTAAGATTGGTGACCTTATACAACCCTCTTTCACTCAAAACAAAGTCAACTACAAGTCATGTCATCATTTCCCTGATGTCATGATCCTCTTTGAGAACAAAGGACAGATGCAAACCTGTGAGTAGTTACAGCTGCCTGAATGGAGACACAACCAGTTGGGTAACTTAGCTTGGCTCCTCTGCATCTGCCTCTGCATCTCCAAAGGAAAGTAAATTTTGATGGCCAAAAGCTACCTAGTAAATTTGGGTTTTACTGGCTAGATCTCTTTCTCAATGACCAAGCCTGTTTTACTCTAGAGTTCATAAACTGGACAATAGGTACCTGCCCAACCACCACTTAATGGCTATTTTTTGGGCCTTTCTGACTCAGAGTGAATGTAAATAGTAACTGTTTCTCCTTTGACCAGCAACCCTGAAAGTCTTCCCCTCCCAGTCTGATTTTTTTTAATTAAAGGGGCCATCCCTTGACTTGCTTGTGAAAGAGCCCTATTCACTGAATGGGCATTACCTCACTCAAAATGAGAACCCAAAAACACCTTAGCCTAAAAGGGTCAGAGTCTCCCATTGCATCCTGGGCTATCTCTAGGCATCCTTACAAATATCTAGTCAGTGGATCCTGATGGCTCTGGAGGAGAAAATGAGGCTGGTGACCTTACACAACCTTCCCTCACTCAAATCAAAGTCAACAGCAAGTCATACCATCATTCTCTGATGTCATGGTCCTCTTCAAGAATGAAGGACAAACACAACAGAGTCAGAAAGACTTGGCAACTGGCTGGTCATGGTGAGACAGAAGAGAGAGCTGAAGGCAACTGCATGATTAGAAACCTGGGTGACTATAAAGATTATGTTCAAAATAGAGAAGTTTGAATGAGGGATGGTTTGTGGAGAAGATGATGAGTTCCACTTTAGTCAGGTTGAGTTTGAGATGCCTGTGGGATATGCAGTTGGAAAGATCCAACAGGCAGCTGGTTGTGGAGCTGAATTTCAAGAGAGATTATCAGCAATATCTGTACAGCTATAAGAGTCATCTGCATAGAGATGATGACTGAATCCATTAAAGGGGATAATATCATTGAGAGAGGATATAGTGAGAGAAGAGAAAAGGATTCAGAGCCTTTGGGCACATCTACATTGAGGGCATGGCACATGGATCCAACATAGGAAGCTGAGAATTGGACAGATAAGAAAGAGATCAGATGAATGAATGAACCAATGAACAAATGAATAAGTGAGTGAAAGAATTTATTAAAAATTTACTATATAAAGGACCGGAAATGCAAATAGAATAGCAAGATAGTCCCTACTCTCAAGCTCACATGTTAATGAGGAAGATGGCATGTATAGAAGTCAGCTACAAGTCAGGTGGAAAAATCCCGTGGTCCACAGGGTATGGAATCAAAGTTGATAATAATGCTTCCTTTTTTAAATTTTATTTTCAATTAATGAAATAAAGTAAGAATTTTCATAACATAGTACAATAAAAAAAGATGGTTGTGCATAAAACTACAGATCTACTATGTACCACTTGCTATTCCTTTCAAATATATAACAAAATGATCATGCAAATTATTTTCCTTTTTTTTCCTTCTCCCTTCACCCTAAAGATGGCCACCATTAGACACAAATATGGATGTATGTTATTCTATAAATATTTCTACTTATCATTTCTTTCTCTAGATGTGGATAGCATTTTTCTTCATATGTCCTTTAGAGTTAATTTATGTATTTTAAATCAAAATAATTTATTTGCTCAGAGTTGTTCTTCAAATAATATTGCTATTACTGTATCCAATGTCCTCTTAGTTCTGCTCATTTTGCTCTTCATTATTTTGTGCAAGACTTTCCATGTTTTTCTTTTTCTTTTTGGAGGAGGGAAGGAAGGGCAATTTGGGTTAAGTGACTTGCTCAAGGTCACACAGCTAGTTTAGTGTCAAGTGTCTGAGGCTGGATTTGAACTCAGGCCCTTCTGAATCTAGGGCCATTGCTATATTCATTGTGCCACCTAGCTGCCCCTTCCATGCTTTATTTTTCTAAAATCATTGAGCTCATTGTTTTCATTGCACAGCAGTATTCCATCACAATCATATACCACAACTTGTTCAGCCATTCCCCAATTAAGGGGCATCTCTGCAATTTCCAGTTCTTTGCCACCACAGAGCACTGCTATAAACATTTTAGAACACATGGGCGGGGGGCGGAGCCAAGATGGCAGCGTAGAAGCAGCAAAGCACCACAGCTCCCACACAAACACGCTAAAAAACTCATAAAATGGGACTCTAAACAGATTTTCAAGCTCCAAAACTCTCCAAAAGACAGAAAGCACATCTGTTGCTACAGGCAGCACAGCAGGTGGGGCTCTTCTCAGCAGTCTGGGAGCCGCGGCCGAAACCGGGCCAGCTCAAGCCCTGGGACATCGGGTGGGGAGCCGCGTCTATAGGAGAGCAGATCAGCTGCACTGGACACACAGTTACCACATTTATCAGGCCAGAAGACAAAAAAGCTAAGAGAAAGGTCAGTGGATTTTGCTAACTAGGGAGGAGAAGAGCAGGTCCGGCCAAACTGCTCCCAGGGCAAGAAAGCAGCGGGAGGCGGCTGCAGCAGCAGGAACGGAGCAGCAGTGGCTTCCACTGGGCTGCTTCAGAGCCGTCGGGCTGCAGATAGCAGGGGGCTGACGCAATCCATCGGGGCCAAGGGCTCTTGCATTGAGCGGACTGGATCTGGATTGTGGTCTTGAGTGGTGGTCCTGGGGTGCGCTTTCAGTGAGCCAAAGCTGGGGGGGGCTGCAGCATCCCACTAATAGCTCCGGCAGCTGTGAGGGCCCCAGCGATTTGGGACAGAGCTTTCCCCCTCCAGGAAGCAGAGTTCCACAGAGATAAAAAAAACCAAGCAATTAATAGACTGGCCAACATGAGAAAAAGGAAGCAAGGTAGGAACAGCAGTAAAACTCTAGAATCCTTTTTTATGGACAAAAAAGACCAAAGCATGGAGCAGGAGGAA
>CM053601.1:6663868-6684468 GCA_028646575.1 Pseudocheirus occidentalis
CTCTCTCTCTCTCTCTCTCTCTCTCTCTCTCTCTCTCTCTCTCTCTCTATGTCTGTCTCTCTCTCTCTATGTCTGTCTGTCTCTCTCTCTGTCTCTCTCTCTCTCTATCTCTCTGTCTCTCTCTCTGTTGGCTTTAGTCTCCATGAATCTTCCTTCACTGAGGAGCCAATGCCCATTCCGTGTCTTTGTCTCTAGAGTTCTTCTTTATATACAGCACTGGCTTCTGTCTCAGCCAATAGCCTTCTTCTACATCAACAGGGGAGTTCATGTCTTCTCAACAATGGACAGGGTTGATACCTTCCATACTTAGCCCTAAGTTACTAAGTGCTAAGTATCTGATAAATTGATTACTATTACAAAAACATGGTCTTTTCCCTTAAGGGAACTCACATTCTAATGGAGGAGGAGAGAGATGACATACCAAAAATTGGACATAAAATACCTGTCTGTCTAGATCTAGATAGATCTAGATCTATCTCTTTGTCTATCTATCTATCTGTCTGTCTGTGTCTAGATATAGGTCGATCATTATCTATCTATCTATCTATCTATCTATCTATCTATCTATCTATCTATCTGTCTGTCTGTCTGTCTGTCTGTCTGTCTGTCTGTCTGTCTGTCCGTCCGTCCGTCCATCCATCTGTCTGTCTGTCTATCCACCCACCCACCCACCCATCCATCCATCCATCCATCTCTGTCTGTGTCTGTCTATCTGTTGTTTATCTGTCTATCCATCCATCCATCTACTTATCTTAAGTTCTTAAGTCCATGTTAAGAACCATGGGCTGGACCATAAAAACCCCACAAACAAATGCAATCAAAACCAAATATTGAGCACATCTTAAGCCATATTTATAAATGAACATAATGTAATAAGATATTTAATAAAGGGCCTTTAAATAAAGGGCTCAAACTTAAATGGAGACTAATGATTTAATACTAAAGAAGTAAAGAGCAAATCATAGCAAAAAAGACAATTTCATTAAAAAATGACAACAGCGCTTTGTTGTTAAGTTGTGTCTGACTACGTGACTCCATAGACTTTGGTCCGTGGGGTTTTCTCCGCAAACATACTGGAGTGTTTTCCATTTCCTTCTCTTATTGTACACAAGGCACTGAGACAAAGAGGGCTTACCTGATTTGCCCAGGGTCCCACAGTTGGCAAGTGACTGAAGCTGGATCTGAACTCAGGTCTCCCTGACTCAAGGCCCAGGGCACTATCCACTGAACCACCTCGCTGTGCCCTCAATAGTGACCCAACATAGCAAAACTTTTATTATGTGGCCTAAGCAGGTCTTAGGTGAAAATCGAAACATCTAAACACTTTGATTAATAAAAGAAAGAACAAATTGGTGAATTGAGTAGCATAAATTCGGAAAAATTTGGAAAAGTAACAAATTTAAAAACTTCTGCCAAACATAAAATACAAGTTCTAGAGACCAAAGAAAAAGATAAACAAAACTGAAAAAAACCCCACGTGTTGAATTAATAAACAAAATGAGGAGCTAGTTACAAAAAACAAAATAAAACATAAAATATCAGCTAATCTAGTTTAAAAAATTGCCCAAACAAAAGAGAAATAGAAAAAAGAGAATACACAGCAGCCACCAAGAAAATAAAAGGAGAATTTAGAAACAGTTTTGCACAATTATATACCAGCAAAATTAAATTAAGTGGATGAATATTTATGAAAGTTTAAAGTACCCCAGGTTACCAGAGCAGGAAGTAGACATTTCAAATAACCTGATCTTAGGAAAAGAATATTCAAATAAAAAACATTCACAACCACCCAGGACCAAATTAATTTACAAGAATGAATGAAACATCTGAAGAGCAATGAATTCCTTTTATTACATAAATTGGATCACAAAGGTAGGGAAAGAAGGGACTATTCCAAATGCCTAATATGAGACAAATACGGTCCTGATTCACAGATTAGGGATAGATAAAGAAGAGAAATAAGACCCACACACCCATATCTCTAATGAATACTAATACAAAACTATAGAATAAAACATTAGCAAAGAGGCCAAAATGTATTAAAATGATACACGATGACCACATTGGATTACTAGCAAGGATCTAGAATTGACTCAAATATTAGGGAAACTGGTAAATATAAAAGACCATTTACATATAAAAGCCAGGAGATACAAAATAAAGTGCTTGACAGTACACAATAACCCGCTATGTTTAAAATATTTAAAAACTAAAAGAGGTATAAATAGATTTGTGGAAGGTGGTGCCATGTCAGGACCAAGAGAAGCACAGACTCTCCCACCTAGGAATGCTCTGAAAAAGCACCAGAAAAAATATGTTAATGAAAAAGAGAGAGGGGTGGGGTGGAGAGAGACAGATTGGGGAGAGAGACAGAGACAGAGACAGAGAGAGAGAGAGAGACTGGGGAGAGAGACAGAGACAGAGAGAGAGAGAGCAGAGAGAAATTGCTCTAAGACTCTCCATCCAGCCCAGAACAGTACAAAAAACCCTTCCGACAATGAGCAGGGAAGTCTAGGCAGGTAGGAGGTGAAGCAGCTGAAGTGGAGGAGACAGCAGAGCAGCTTTCAGCTTAGGGCCCGGGCCATCCTCTCCTGAACCTTTGCTGAAGAAGGGCCCAGAGGAGGCTCCAAGCAGCCCTGCCTAAGATGCAGCAGGAGACAAGGCCAGAGCAGGGCCCAAATGACCAGGGCCTGAGCCGCAGCAGGAGGCAAGGTCAGGGAAGCCAGGTACCTCTCGCCTGAACAATCAGATGTGCCGGGTAGGAGCCCTCCAAGGGCTGCTGCTGCTCAGAGCTAATGCTTGTATTACTCTTACTCTGGAGCAGGAGCTCTGCTAAATGCTTAACAATCATTGTCTCATTTGTGGTCCTCACAACAACCCTGTGAAGCAAGAGTGATTATTATCCCCATTTCACCAATGAGGCAACAGAGGCAAATGGGGGTTATGTGACTTGCCCAGGGTCACACAGCTACTCACTAACCATCTGATGGAGGACTGGAGCTTAGAGCTTTCTCCTTCCGGGTCTAGCACTTTATTCACTGTGTTACCTAATTGTCCCATATGGGTGAATATGAATGAAACCAATTCTATATTCAGGACTATGCAAAGAGGTAAAGAATGGGTCAAGGGTGAAACCTGTGTGGAGACACTAGGAGACTGAGTTCCAACCCAGGAATTCCTGCCTACCGTGGGATCTAGTGTTGGACACCAAATCCTAGGACTGAGCAAGGCGAGCCGCCACCAGCCAAGAGTCTAGGAGAGAAGGCGGTCTTGCCTCAAGCACGAAGCTCCTGGCCAGAAAATGAGCCTGGGATACGAGGAAACAGAAAAAAATGCTGAACACAATGATATTATGGCTTGAGATAAGCAACGAAATACTCAGATACAGAAAAAGTCCAAGTAGAACCTCTGAGAAAAAAATGTCCTGCTCATAAGGACTATAAGAGAAATGGAAAAAAATGAATCAAGTTGAAGTAATATTAAACAAAATTATTAATATTAAATACTAAAATTATTAATATTAAGCATCACTAGAAAATAAAATAAACCATTGCTGTTTTGTCTTAATAGAATATTAGAATTAATAATAATTAAATAAACTAAATAGTTTAATTAAGTAATAGTTCATTAAAGAAAATAAATAAAATAAATATTAATATTAAATTAAAGCTAAGTGTACAAAAAAGGATTTAGTATATTGTTTGCAGAAATTCTTATACTCTTTAAAAACAGCTCTGTATGATTAAAGGTTGTGTGCCCCTAGAATGTCTCCTGAGCCCAGAAACTCTCTAGGAATGCTGCAGAAGGCTACAAGGTATTTTGGGTTCCCCATCTCCATCCAAAGAATGGACTTGTTTTGGGTCTGCCCAACCTTGTCTTTTAAGTTGCCTTGGATTTTGGCTTTACTTCAGATTTATTGACTATCTCAATTTACCTTGCTTTCAAGGTAAAATTGCAAAATTGCTAAACTGTGTACGTGTGGTATGCTTTTAGGCAGCCTTGTTTAAATATGTATAATGTATAATGTATAATGTATACTGTATAATGTAACATTTTCCCCATCCTTCCAAAACAACAGCCAAGTGTTCTGTATGCTGACAATGTAGCTTAAAAAACAGGAAAACAAAACACTGCAGTTTATAAAATGAGAAACATAGTATTTCAAATTGTAGACTCACTATAAATGTCTAGTTCTCCAATATTCCCACAATTTACTCGGCGCCTCCAGTACCCTCAGCTTTCTGTGACTGGGCCATTTCGGCATCTCCATTTGCTTTAGGGTATGGAAATAGCCGGAGTTTCTTGGTGTTAGTATCTCTCCTTTTCCTTTTGGGTCAGTCAGTGAATCAATATTTATTGAGCACTTTGGTTCAGGCATCAAAGACGCATCCTGGCCACCGCCAGTCCCCAGTCGCCTTGAACGTTGTCCTGCTGCTGGACTTTGATGATCCAGGAGAAGAGAATGAGGCTGAAGACTTGGTTCACCTGTGCTTCACTCAAATCCAGCGCAGGTGCAAGTCAAAACATTGCCTGTTCTCTCATTGGTCCTCTTTGAAAATGAATGACAAATAAAAATGAAGCACTGACTGTACCCCAGGTGCCGGGATCTGGGCTGAAGACACAAAGAAAGACAAAAGGCTGTCCATGAGCTTCAGCAGTACACTGTCTACTGGGTGAGACAGCATGCAAACAACTATGTACTATATGGAAAGTGGCTTAAAAATTATATACAGGATAAATGGGAAATAATGAACAAAGGCAAGGTGCTCAAATGAGAGGAATCAGGAAAGACTACATTTAAAAGGAGAGAGATTTGCTGGGACTTGGAGGAAGCCAGGAAAGCCCGAAAGTAGAGATGAGGAGGGGGAGCGTTCCAAGCATGGGGGTCAGCCAGTCTGTTTGGAGTCTGGAGATGGAGCGTCTTGTTTGCAAAACTGGAAGGAGGTTAGTGGCTCTGGGCTAGATTACATGAGAGAAGGTGTAGGAGGCCTAAGAAGACTGAGAAGGTACAGGGGACATATTCTAAAAGGCTTTGAACAACAAACAGTTTTTTACATTTAATGTTTGAGTTGCTAAGGAACCCCTGGAGTTTGAGTAAGGGGGTGACGTGTCCAGACTAGCACTTTCAAAAGATCATTTTGATAGGCAAGTAGAGAACAGTTTGGAATGGGGAGAAGCTTGAGGCAGGCAGACAGACAGATTAGAAGGTTTTTGACAGTCCAGATGTGGGATGATGAGGCCTGTACTAGGGAGGTGGATGCGTTGATGTTAGAGGAGAGGGGCATATATCTGAGAGATGTTGCAAGGGCAAAATTGACAGGATTTGGCAAGAGATTAGATCCGGCTTGTCAGAGAGTGAAGAGAAAAGATCACCTTTGATTTCAAGCCTGGGTGCCTGAGACAATGGTAATTTCCTGGGCAATAACAGGAAAGTTTGGGGGTGGGAGGGGACAACAAGTTCAGTTTTGGCCATGTTGAATTTAAGACATCTCTGGGACTTTTAATTTGATAAGTCTGATTGACAGTTGGAAATATATGCCTGGAGGCTAGGAGGGTGGGTAGGACTGGAGGAGTAAACTTGAGGAATATCAACATAGATATGATAATTGAATCTAGGAGAGCTTATCACCAAATGAAATAGTGTAGAGCAATGGTTTTCAACCTGTGGGTCACAACCCATTTGGGGGTCCAACAACCCTTTCATAGGGGTCACCCAAGACCATTGGAAAACCCATATTTCTGATGGTCTTAGGAACAAAGACACAGCTCTTCTACCTGTCTCCAAGCAGGTGCGCCCACATGCGGATACGCCCATATGTGAGTATTAAAGGGTCGAGGCACTAAGAAGGTTGAGAACCACTGGTGTAGAGGAAGAAGGGCACAGGGTCCAGGTTAGAACAGTGGGGGACACTCACAAGCATGAGTAGGATGAAGAGTCAGCAAAGGAGAAAGAGAAGGAGCAATCTGAAAGGAAGGAGAACCAGGATGTGATAGTATCACCAAGATTTAGAGAAATGGGGGCAGCTAGGTGGCACAGTGAATACGAGCACTGGTCCTGGAGTGCCTGAGTTCAAATCCTGCCTCAGACATTTAACACTTACTAGCTGTGTGACCTTGGGCAAGTCATTAAAGCCCAATTGCCTTGCCTTCCCCCCTCCAAAAAGACAAAAAAAAAAAAGATTTAGAGAAATGAGATTATCAAGGAAAAGAGGGATGATGGCAGACTCAAAGGCTGCAGGTAGGTCAAGAAGGATGAGGATCGAGAAAAGGTGGCCAAACCACTAGTTGAAACTTTGGAGAAAACCGTTTCAGTTGAATGGTGAAACTAGAAGCCAGACTGGAGACGGTTAAAAAGAATGAGAAGAGAGGCATTGATCAGAGATGGCTTTTTCAAAGAATTGAGCCAATTAAAGGGAGGAGAGATACGGGACATCTGTACCAAATTCTAGCAGGGCCAGGACAACGAAATGAGAGTCATCTCGAAGATCAGGGAGGCATGGCTATGTTCATAGGCAGTAGAGAAATAGCCAGTAACAGGGCAAGATTTGAAGTAAGTTAGAGCAGGGATGAGTAAGTTATCTAGGCTAATGCCAAGGTTACAAACTTGAGATATAGGAACTATTGGGTGCCTTTGACATCGGGCTGGAAGTTTGGAAGAAGAGATAAGAGAGTTTATTAAGAAAAAAGATAGTTGCTGCTTGGAACATGCTGAGTTTTAGATGTCTCTGGGACATTTAGTTTGAAATGTCCAATTACAGTAATTCTCCAAATGGCAATATGCCAATGTCCAAAATGTTGATTGGTGATACAGGATTGAAGCTTGGAAGAGAGACTGGAACTGGATACACAAACATACACATGCATAAACATATCCATATATGTATATGTGAAGATATATATGCACCAGAGACATTTGTATAGAGAGCACAGTTAAAGCCTTGGGAGCTAGTGAGGTCACCAAAGAAAGAATGAAATATGAAGAGAACAGGGCTTGGGACAGAATATTGGTGCCCACCCATCATTAGAGCATGTGATACAGCCCAGCAGAGGAAACTGAGAAGGAACAGGCAGACTGGCAGGGGGCAAACCAGGGGTGAGCAACGTTATGAAAACTCACAAAGGCAAGAGTGTGCACGAGAACAAGGTGATCCCCAGTATCAAATGCAGCACAGAGGTTAAGAGTGGTTCAATCTAAGAACAGCTTAGACATCCCTGGTAACTGAAGTTTTTACTGAGTGATGTGGTCAGAAGTCAGATTCTGAAAGATGAGAAGTCAGCAAGGAGAGAAAGTGGAGACAGCAAAAGTAGGAAGCTTTTCAAGGAGTTTGGGCGAGAATAATAATGGCAGATATTTTCTATTCTGAATGTACTTATTGGGAATGTGACTGGGAGGAGGCATTTGGAAGGTGGCATCTCTGAGAGAGAGAGAGAGAGAGAGAGAGAGAGAGAGAGAGAGAGATGGGAGAAAGAGAGAAATGGAGGGAGAGAAATATTTAATACTATGTTGTTTTGTCAGTGCACTGTCTCTGGCTGTGGGTTCAGAGCTAAAAAATAGAGAAAATTAAAGATTCTTTTGTTATGACTTTTCGGAGTAGAGTGAATTTTTATTGTGTGAACCCCAATTGGGTAATGAGCTAATACTAGGGTGGGACATGTATAGGAACAATCCTGTTCATTGCCCTTCTCCATTATTGCTCCACAAGAGCTAACTTTCCAGCATGTATATATGTGTGTGTGATGTATATATGTGATTCCTATTATTGGTGTTGTTATTTGTTTTCTTTGTTTTTGAACCCTCAGATCCTAGCACAATGTCTGATGCATAGCGTAGAGATAGGGCCCGACCTTGTGATTTCACTGATATGGGTGAAATCACCATCTTCACCATTGTAGGTTGACACTTACTCTGCAGTTTATAGTCTTAGATAGTTACCCATGAAAGGGAACATGATTTGCTCAGGCTGGTAGAACCCAGGTCTTCCTAGTTTTGAGGTTAGTTGTCATCACATTGCCTTATTTGTTGAATTGGATTGACTTGACTTGATGTTTCAGAAGCACTAATAGGTCCAACTGAACTTGAGTGGCTGCCGAGTCTACCATCTGCACGAGAACCTGTTGGGGCGGTTGGTCTGCCAAAGGTCTTAATTTTGGTGTCTGTAAAGTGCTCTTGTACCGTGTTGTGAAACTGAACCTGGTAAAATGCCCCCTAGCAGGTCTGCCTTGGCTTTGCCCCTGGGGGAGCTGAAGATGCCCCTGGTTTTCCCACTTAATGTGGAGATGGCGACCTTCCTAGCTTGAGTACAGCCTGCAAGTGAGAAGAAAGAAACAACTTGTGTCACATATTGCTATCAGTCAGCCTTTGGGAAGAGTGCATGCAAGGTTAGGACCCAGGAGAGTGGAGGGCAATGTACCCATGGAGAAGACAATCCCTATGGTGATGTTCACAGAACTATAGGGTGCTGAGTTGGAAGAAATCCTGGTGGGGGGACATCAAATCTGGCCTTGAACAAGAATTCTTCCTTCACCATGGGAGTCATATTGGTCTCTCTCTGTGAGGACCCTGCTGCAGCAAATCTGTGGGAGTTCAAATAGAGAATAAGCTCTCCAGATGGTTAGATGTGCCCCAGGTGCTTCAGTCCATGACTAGAGGGATTGGCAAGCAGACAGCCTGCAGATGGCAAGAGCCTGCAAAACCAAGGACTTGTGAGGGGCCCCCATGAATGAGAGGGTAGGAGGGGAGTCATGTTGTGCAGGCCAGGTGCAGATCCACGGAGACTTTCGAGTGGGCTTTCCTAGCCCCAGAAATGCCATCTCTTCATGTCAGCACTTCTGTGCTTTGGTACAGAACTGGTACTGATGGAGGTCTTGAAGCCCAGCCCAGGCCATGCATTCATACTGGACGTACCATATTTGGAGGAACCATTTGTGCTAGTACTTTGTTTCTGAGAGTACTTTCCATTTAACCTTCCTATGTCCTACGTGTACATTTTATGCATGTTGCCCCCTGCCTCCCATTAGAATGAGTTCCTTGGGGGCAGTGACTATTTCATCTTCCTTTGCATCTCTAACAGTTAGCATAGTACCTGGCATACAATAAGTGCTGGATAAATGCTTATTGACATTAATTGAGATTATCATTGAGTTTGGCTTGGTTCTAGCATGAAGCTTTCTGAAAGTGTTGTCTAACCCAAAGGGGACATCATCTAGCATCCATAGAGGGCAAACCTGGAAGAGTCTCTGATATCCATTGGCTTCCCATATTTGGAATATAGTGTATATCTCATGGAGTTTCAGGTGGGTAAATTTCACTCCTCTGGAAAGCTGATTCATCTGGTTGGGTATTCAGGATACGGAGGACCAGTCCAATTGGCTGACAAGGTTCAGGGCTCTTTAGTCATTTAGGAAGTCATTGTTCTTTAGGAAAAAAACCCACTGAACTTGGAATCAAGATAAATGTGGCTTCAAAGCCTGCTTCTGATACTTATTAAATGTACAATCCAGGATAACTCATCTATCCCCTCTAAGCCCTTGTTTCTTCATTAGCAAAATGGGGACAACACTGGCTTTCATTAGCAAAATGAGGATAATGCTCTTCCTTCATATGGCAATTATAAGACAAGTGCTTTGTAAACCTTCAATAGTTTATTTAGTTTAGTTTAGTTCAGGGGAACTACTGTCTTTTTCCTGACCATTGAACAGATAGGAGGTAGCTATGGAGCAATGAAAGACCACTGCGTTTGGAGTTGGAGAGCCGGGGTTCAAATCCTGGCTCTGCCCTTTGCTGCCTGTGCGACCCCAGGCAAGTCAACTAGCCAACTGGGTCTCTGTTTTTGCTTCCGCAAAATGATGTATTGAACTAGGTGACCTCTACTTCTCTTATAACTGTAGATCTGTGATACTACATTTGACCAAACAGAACTGAGTTAATCATGTAATCAAATAGTCAATGTCACATGGAACTTCTCTCTTTCAACATTAAAAATATACTGGTAACACTAGGGGGGATGGAGTTTCAGTGAAGCATTGGCTGCACGTGCTTTGCATTTGTTCCAGGCAATACTTCCGGCAAGAGGCAGAGTGCTGTAGTAGGTAGAAAGCTTGCAAGACCTGGGCTCCAGTCCCATTTTTGACCCATGGTTATTGTTCATCATTCATTTTTGAAGAGGACCAAAGACATCATGAGGGTGATGTTCTGATATGCACATGAAGTAGATTTAAATGAAGTGCAACTGTTCAGAGTCATCAGCCTCATTCTCTCTTCCAGGGTCATCAAAGTTAAGCGAGACAAAAATCAAGATGACGCGTATATCCATAGTGATGGAACTGACGCTTCTGGAATTAGCCAAGTAGAAATGATATGAAATAAAGGCGTGCATCTTGAGCAATATTTGTAGAGGCTGTTAGATGAACAGCTGCCTAGGAAGAAACATGACCCACAACAGAGATGAATATACATTTCCATATGTACATATGCATGTATATGTGTGTATATGTACACATGTATGTATATAATACACGTATATATGTATGTATATGTATGTGTGTGTGTACATATGGTATGTTCCTGACCTAGACCTTAACTTCAATGCCTAACAGACTATAAGTTGCAGAGAAGATCCTGACTTGTACTGGTAGAGTTTCCTCCCCAAGGAATTCCATATATTCATGAATCCACAGATTCAATCTCTAACCCTAATGCTTCTGGCAGTGCTGGAAGTACACCATGAGTTTAAAAAATTGGGCTTTAGTTTTCCTTAATAATTTTTGAAGCCTAATGTCTAGGCTCTTATTTTGATCATGGCTTTCAGGTAGCCAGTGATTCTGAAGTTCTCTCCTCAAATGATTTTCCAGGTCAGTTATTTTTCTTGTGAGGTACTTTACACTTTCTACTTTTTTTTTCAGTCTTTTAACTTTAATTATTTCTTGATGTCTCATAAAGTCATTAGCTTCTGCTTGACCAATGCTAATTTTTAAGGAGTTATTTTCTTCAGTGAAGTTTTAAAAATTATTTTATAATCCTTTATCATTGGGCAAATTCTAATTTTTAAGAAGTTTTTCTTCAACACCATTTTGTACCTCTTTTATCAAGATGTTAATTCTCTTCTCATAGTTTTTTTTGTATAGCTTTCACTTCTTGGTCATACAGCTCATAAATGTATGAGGTAGGATTAAAGCTCCAGGCTCAGCACAACCTTATTGCTTTCAGGTTAACTCTATGACCAATACACACTGGACCAGGATGTCTTCCACCCATCTAGTAAGAGAATCTAGGTCATTCACTATGCTTCTGGTATGTAGGACTCCTGACTTCCATCTGCTTCTGGAGACACTAATTTTTTTCAAAGAAGTGTAGAAATACTCTCCAAAGCACAGTAATCTCTGGGATTATCTGGTTCCACACTTGCTGCTTTCTCTTTCTGGGGCTCATAGGGTAGTAAGCGTCTCAAGAACTTCTGAGTTGAAAAGCCACATGGAGGAAGTATATTACAGTAAAGAGCTCAAACAACTTGATGCCTGGAGTAGTCTGAGGCTGGGATTCATCATTCGCTGAGCAGGAGGTGCTGCTCTTGAGGCTACATTCACTAAGTCTGTGCTCTAGATATTATGGAGAAACCAAACTCCAAGAAAAAATTCTGTGTGTGGTGTGTATAATTGTCAGGAGCTGAATCCCTGTTCCTAAGAGACAACAACAGATTTCCATGTTGTTGCTGAACCTACCATTTACTCCCAGCCACCAGAGTTCCCAGGGTGAATTGATTATTTCAGTACCAGCTGGGCCCTGAGGTTGGTGACTCATGCATAGACGCACAAGCCCCCATCAGGCTTTGTTCTTTGGATAAGTGATGGTAGGACCGAGAATACGTCTGTTGTGACGCCTTGCTCTTCTATCTGAATTCAATATTTCCTAATTGAAAAATAAAACAGAAAAGACATTCTGAGCTGAGATTTGTTGTCATGGATTGTGGCTTAGATAATAGTGTTGTGTCATACTGTATGGGGACGTAGGGCCCCACATAGGCTGGAGTTTATGAACAATTTCCAGTTATAATAAGCATTTGTTAAATTGTGTCCCAAGTAGTGTACTAAGTGCTAGGAACACAAATAAAAACAGTATTATCTGCTCTCAAGGAACTTACAATCTAATGGGGGAAAGACAATGCATAAAGAGGGGGAGGGCCAGAGGATATTCTGTGTGAGGGCATGGTGAAGTTGGAATTGAAACTATAAAGGGAAATTTGGGGTAGTTTTTCACTTCCCCTTCCAGCCCTTCCATGAGGAGATTAGAGGCACCTGAGAATGTTGATGAGGTGTGGGTACCAAAGCATAAGCAATCTCCCTAGTGGTGAGCATGTGGGACATCGATGATGTCAGAATAGTAACCAAGCAGAGCAACTGATGGGAAATGAAGAGATGTCTAGGAGTTCTGAGCCCTCTTTAAAAAGAAGCCCAGTACCCCCAAAAGAAAGCATGAACTGATTCAAAGTGAAGTGAGCAGAACCAGGAGAACATTGTGCACTAACAGTGACACTGTATGATGATCAACTCTGAATGACTTAGTTCTTCTCAGCAATACAATGCTCTAAGACAACTCCAAAGGACTCATGATAGAAAATGCTGTCCATCTCCAGAGAAAGAACTGATGAAGTCTGAATGAATATGGAAGCATACCATTTTTGCTTTATGTGTGTGTGTGCTTTTTTCTTTTTGTCCATTTCTTCTTTTATAACATGACAAATAAGGAAATATGTTTTGCATGATTGCACATATATAAGCTGTATAAAGTTGTTTATTCTCTTAGGGATGGGGGAAGGAAGGGTAGAAGGGAGGAAACTTGGAACTCAAACATTTAAAAAAATGAATGTTAAAAATTGTCTATATGCAATAGGAAAAATAAAATGCTATTTCAAAATAACTAAGTTAGAGGAACATGGGAAAATACTTTGATAATTATTTCAATGTAATTGGCTTCGTTTTAATCCTGTGCATTTTTGCATATTCAAAAACATTATTCTGGGAAGAGGTCACTAGGCTTCACAAGACTATACATCAGGGTGTCCAAGGAGCCCACGGGATAAAAAGTTCAGAACCCTTTAGCATGAGGAAATAACTAGAGTTTAAGACATTTAATAGCACCTCTGACTGGCTTAATTTTCCCAATCAACAGCAAAGCTGAAGGAAGCAGGTGGCACAGTGTTAGGCTGTCCCCTTTTCTTGAACAAATGACTAGCAGGGCTTTTGATGACTCATGGCCCTGAAGCTGTGGTCAATAATTCTTCTACAGCCTTCTCTCACAACTTTCACCTCACTCTCTTACAACCACCGACCTGTAAGAGACCTTAAAAATTATTGTTCCCCTTCCTACACACTGCCCCATATTGTTTTTTGCATGGGGAGCTGCCTGTGAAATTCAGCCTCAGCCTGAGGTTTGGAGAGCAGCAGGTGCTAAAACTCACTAACATCTAATTGAGACTCTCTTCATGGTGTCAGTAGGAGAGTTGTAAAAGCATAATAAATAGGGGAGCATGGAAGAGAAAATACTTTATTTTAAGCATTTTAGTCAGGAAACATATACTTGTTTATTGAAAACAGTTGCCTTAGCTAGCTTGTTGCTTCCCAAGAGAGATTTGGCTGGCTTCTCCTGGTTGGCATCTGCAATAACGACATCTTTGTCCAAATGCCAGATTCTTCTGGTCAATGACAAGGTGTCAGGCTCTCAGATTGTTCCCTCCCTGGGATTCTTTTTGACGGGAGCTCAACAAGCTCTGGAGGTCTTCTGAATTTATATGATGATGTCAAGGCTGGAATTATGCTTCTGGCAGAAGTAAAAAATGCCTTATACATGATATTGTTGCTGTTCAGCGACATCTGACTCTTTGTGACCCCATGTGGGGTATTTTTGGTGGAGATACTGCAGTGGTTGGCCATTTCCTTCTTCAGCTCATTTTGCAGATGAGGAAACTGAGGCAAATAGGGTTAAGAGACTTGCCCAGGGTCACACAGCAAATGAATGTCTGGGGCCGGAGTTGAACACAGGAAGATGATTCTTACTGACTTTAGGCCTGGTGCTCTGTCCACTATGCTGTCACCTAGCTGGCTAATTCTTTATACATAAAATGTTTGTGGTTATGGTCCATCCTATGGGGGCAAATCACTGAACATGGAAATCACAGGACCCGAGTTCAAATCCTGGTTCTGCCACTGACTTGCTGTATGTCATTGAACAATTTGCTTCACTTTTGTCTCAGCTTCAGTGTTCTTGTCTTCAAAAGGAGAGGGTTGGACTAGATGGTTTCAGAGGTGCCTTCCAGTCCTAAATCTATGCTCATTAATCCTATGAAGGCGGTTGTCTAGTCCAGCCAGGTAGTCAAATGGATATTATGAAGCACAGGAAGTGGTCTTCACTATAAAGACATCACTGGATTTTTATGGAATCCTAGACATGGAGCAGACCTTTGAGACTACCTTATATCACCTCTTCTCTAAAGCAAGTCTCTACTGGGTTGGGGTGGGGGTGGGGCATGGCATTCTAGGATTTGTTTCTCTGGAAAGTAAATCTGATTGGCCGGGGCTTGTGCTGAGAGTGATTGATTCTCTTGAGAGATTTTTGACTCTAAACCTAGTGCTCTCCTATGGATATAATCAGAAGTCTACTCCTTCTTCTATATAACAACAGCCTCTTATATATTTGAAGATGGTGATACTTGCTCTAGTAAGTTTTATTAAAGCTAGTTAGGAGGTAGAAGACCTGCATTCAAATTTAGCTTCCCTTATTGACTGGGTAGGGCAGCTAGGTTGTTCAGTGGAGAGAGTGTCAGACCTGGAATAGGAAGACTCATTTTTCTGAGCTCAAATTTTATCTGACACTTACTAACTGTGTGACCCTGGACAAATCACTTAACCCTGTTTGCCTCAGTTTCCTCACGTGTAAAATGAGCTGGAAAAGGAAATGGCAAACCACTCCAGCAAGAAAACCCCACATGTGGTTATGAAGAGTCAGACAGGACTCAAATGATTGAACAACACTAGCTGTGTGACTCTGGGCAAGTCACTTCTGCCAGACTCAGTTAATTTGTCTGTAAAGTGAGGATACAATTGGGAACTGTTTCTCAGGATTTCTGTGCAGATCCAATAAAATAATATTTGTGAATGCTTCTCAAACCTTAGTGCTCTCTCTCCCCCCTCTATCTTTCTCTCTCTCCCCCTCTGTCTCTCTCTGTCTCTGTCTCTGTCGCTCTCTCTCTGTTAGATATTATTATTAGACTAATCAAAGTTCTTTCAATTGTTCCTCACATGAAATTATTTTTTCCTTAATAGTATTTTCTAATTACACATAAAGATAGTTTTTAAAATTCATTTTTGTAAAATTTTGAGTTTCAAATTTTTTTCCTCGCCCTTCCCCAGACAGCAAGCAATCTGATATAAATTATAAATGTACAATCACAATAAACATATTACAACTTCAGTCATGTTGAGAAAGAAGAATTAGAACAAAAGGGAAAAACAATGGGAAGGGAAAAACCCCAAAACAACAAAAAGAGAAAATAGTCTGCTTCCATCTGCATTCAGACTCATTGTTTTTTCTCTGGATATGGTTAGCATTTCCCATCATGAGTTCTTCAGAATTGTCTTGGATCATTGTATTGCTGAGAAGAGCTATGTCTACCACAGTTACTCATTGCACAGTCTTGCTGTTACTGTGTACAGGGTTCTCCTGGTTCTGCTCACGTTATTCAGCATCAGTTCATATAAGTCTTTCCAGGTTTTTCTGAAATTCACCTGCTCATTATTTCTTATAGCATGATAGTATTCCATTCCATTCCCATACCACAACTCGTTCAGCCATTCCCCAATTGATGGGCATCTTCTCAGTTTCCAATTTTTTCTGCTACAAAAATCAGTGCTATAAATATTTTTGTACATATGGGTCCTTTTCCTTTTTTAATGATCTCTTTGGGATACAGATCTAGTTGTGGTATTGCTAGATCAAAGGGTATGCACAGTTTGGTTGCTCTTTGGGCATAGTCATGAAATGACATTCAAGCCCTTTCCCATCCTGGTGTATTCCAGCTTGGCAACTCCTAATGTAAAGTTATGGGACTCAAAATGGCACATGGTATTTTAGCCATGGTCTGAATAGTGTGACCAGCAGAACACTTAATGTGTCCACCATAAAATAGATAGAGATGGACAGGACGAGGCTTTGTCCTTAGATTTAAAACTGAAAAACACATGTATATAACATTTTAAGGACTGCAAAGAGCTTTACTAGTATTAATTCATTTGATCCTGAGAACCTTAGGAGGCAGGTAAAGCAAGTGAGGAAACCGAGGTAGAAAGTGGTTTACTGACTTGCCCGGGGTTTCAAATCTAATTAGTGTCTCAGGTTGAATTTGAATCCAGGTTTTTCTGGCCCCAGGTAGAATGCACTACTGTGTCACCTAGTGACCTCTGAACAGTTGTTCAACAATCCCTTACCTGCCATTTTTGTGTCTGAGCTGCTGTTCAGACAAATATTTCCCCTCCTAAAGCTGTGATAAAAAATTTTGAACATTGATCCCTATTATATTTTGTATTGTTTGTTTTAGCCAAGGATTTCCAGCTTGTCTAAATCTTTGAAAACTTTGACCTGCTGTTCAATACCTTAGCCCTTCTCACCCCAAGCAGGATCTATGGCATGTGGCTACTGAGTGGTCTGAGGCTGAATTCCTCTGGTTAAAGAGGTTCATATAATAACAAGACTCAGTTTTTAAGATAAAAAATGCTGACCTTATTTTAGCAGGTCTACTATTGGAATTCATTGAGTGCCCTTTCCCTGATTCCTCCCTCCCCACAACTGTTAGTATATTGTATTGGGCACTCAGTGAGAGTCTGTATTCTCAGAGAACTGTTCTAAGAGGAAGAGATAACATAGATGGAGAGGTTTGCTGTAGGACAGATAGAAAGGCCTCCTGGTCCCTAGTGGGTAGTGGAAAGCATATCTTTTAATGCCATGTTTGTTGATAAAATCCTATCTGTTTGGGGGCATTGAGTATCCATGAGATGGTACTAAGGTCTTTGATGGGGAAACTTTCTTTTTTGGGTCTTCACTAGCTTGGCTGCTGCAGCATCAGCACCTTCAGAGGCAGTGGCCAGGTGGTGTCTCTGTAGGAGCCTATTCAATGAGGGCTGATGAACCCTGGCTAGAAGCAGGCAGTGTGGACAATCCATACTGACTGAGGAAGGAAAATGTGGTACCAGGACATTCAATTCCTTTTACTGTGACCAAGCAGGACATTGGGCTCACAGGAACTCCACTACTGCATAATTTAAATGAGGACTTTCTTTAGGACGTTCTTAGAAGGCTTGCTCAGAAATAATATTGAAGATTATAGGCAGCCAATGTATTTATTACACGTCTCTGCCAATAACATAGAGATGTTTATTTGGAAAAAATAGCAGGGCAACAGGAAATGTACTCATTAGCTTGTGTTGGAGCCACAGAAGAGAAAACTTCTTTCTTTTCTGTGCGTTTGATTGACATTATCCCTGAAAGAAAACCAGCTCTTCAAGCTTTTAGGGAGAATCTTGTGTTTTCCTTCAGGCACAGAAATGGAATGGAACAATAATTTTAAAGAAAATCCGCTCTGAAAGCAAATGCTCATGATTTTGTTCTGTATCTCCTACTTCCTGCTCAAACCCAAATGCTTGCCTGCCTTGGGTGTCTCCTTGACATGTCAGATTCACTATGTCTCAAATTGTGAGGTTGTCAGTTCTTGATCTACCCTCGTCCCCAATTTACCCTTTCTTTGACCTTGTGAAGGCTGCCACCATTTTCCCAGTCACCCAACTCTGAAGGCCATGTGGAACAAAGCAGGACTTCAGGTTCTCTGGCAGAAAGATGACCAAAGGATAGGTTGGGTACTTTGAGGCAGCAAGACCAGAGACTAGCAATCCTTTGGGACCAGGGTAAGGAGGACCTGTGTGTATCTTCTTCCCTTCAGTCTGAAAACTTGGGCTGCTAGAGCCTATTAAACAGGTGACTAAAGGCTCCTGACAGGGTGGCTGGGCAAGGGGCTTGGACTGATCCAAACTTCTCTTCATCACCTCAAAACAGCAAGACATGCATGAAATAAAATAAAATATCCCCATGTGATGAGGAAGATATCAGAATAAAGCCATGTAAATCTTACCTCTGATGACCACTATCTATGTGACATTGGGCAAATCATTCAGATTTCCTGGGTCTCAGTTTCCTTATCTGTAAAGTGAAGGATTTGGACTAGATGGTCTTTGAGGTCCCTTATATCACTAAGTATGTTTTCCTATGATCCTACAATAAAAATTGAGCAAATCATAAAAAAGGGGCAACACTACAATAAACAAACTTAAGGAGTAAGAGAAACTGAGGCAAAACCTCCAACTTCCTCTCCCCACCCCCCCAAAGAAAGGCTAATTCAGCAGTAACTAGATTCAGGTGACTGATAATGGTGCAATTGCAAAATCTTTGAGAATGGCTTGGGAGAAGTTCTATAAAAGAATCAAAGAAAATAATAAGGATGGACATTATGATGGAAGTAAGAGCTAAGTGCTAAAGATACAGAGAAAGATGAAATTAGGTCCTCCTCTTAAGGTGCTTAGACTATGGTGAAGGCAACACACAACACCTGGTACAAACAGGATAATGTACAGGGAGCAAACTGGAGACTATCTCAGGGGCAGGTGCTAGCATTAATCTGAAGCAGCAAGGGATCCTGAGGGAGAGCAGGAGACAAGTTGTTCCAGATGGCTGAAAACCTATCCTCAACCATCACCTCCCCTGTGGCCTGAATGGAAGTAGCCCAGGACCTTGAACCCAAGAGCCTTGGGAATACAAGTGGCCCTTAAGTGTCTGTCATTGCTTCCAGCCTGGGAAGAGCAGGCATGAACGCACCACTGTGGAGAAGAGCTCCCACTACCGACACCAACTGCTGACCAACTACCACCAGCTAGTGAATAGGCCCCAAAGTCCTGGGAGTGCCAGCACACAGACCACAGATCCCACAGTCCAGACCTCACCAACACATCCTGGGAATCATCCCCTGTGGAAATGTTGCCTGGCAACTGCTTCTCTGAATGCTGAAGTCACAGAAAAGTTATTGCTATAAAAGTCCTTGGCATTATCAAATGTTTCAGTATCAGAAATGATAGGATTTTATCAGTGGAAATGACATTGAAAAAGAGACATGATATCCATTTTCAGGCTTATGGTGAGGTAAACAATTTGTGATTAAACAAGAGATAGAAAACAAAATTGGGTACAAAATGGATAATTTCCATTAAATTAAATTAAAAATGTTTTGTTTTTGCATAATTAAGCCAAATATAGTCAAGGTTAGAAAGAAAGCAGAAAATTGGGGAAATTTTTTATAGACAGTTTATCAGATTAAAGTTTCATTTAAAATGTATAAAAGATGTTATCAAATCTATAAGAACATAAATAATTCCTCAATTGATAAATTATCAAAGGATACAAAGAGTTTACCAAAGAAGAAATCAAAGCAATTCATAGTTATATAAAAATTCTCTAAATTATTATTGATTAGAGCTATGAAGATTAAAATACCCTTGAGATATCATTTTATACCTGCCAGATTGGCTAAAATGATAGAAAAGGAAAATGTTGGAGAAGGTGCAGAAAAACTGGGACATTCATTCTCTGCTGGTGGAATTGTGAACTGATCCAACCATTTTAGAGAGCAATCTGGAATGATGCCCAAAGAGTTATTAAACTACCCATAGCCTTTGACCCAGTAGATGATTAGGGAAAAAGGAAAAGTGCTCATGTGTTGTTTTTTTGTTTGTTTTTCCTTAAATTTTAAATTTATTTTCTTGGTTACATCATTCGTTTCCACAAGGTCTTGAGTTATAAATTTTCTCCCCTTTCTGCCCCCACACCCCAGCCCAGACCATCAATTCCACTGTAAGACCCCTCCCACAATCTGTTCCCTTTTATGCCCTCCTACAACACTCCTCTAGCTTTCTAGCAGGGCAGGGAGGAGCTCCCTGCCCCTGTTCCTGTATGTATTATTTCCCAGTTGCATTTGATTGTATAGCTTTAAATACTAGATTCTTGCAGTTCCTCCCCTGTCACCCACTCCCACTGGGAGGAGCAGCAATTCAATACAGGCTGTACCTGTGTAATTACACAGGACATCTCCATGGTGGGCAAATTGTGAGAGGCTAATTGTATGTCCCTCCTTCCTATCCTGCACCCCCCACCCCTTGTTTTGTTCTCTACCCTGTCCCTGTCCCTTTACTGAGATGAATACTTCCCGCACCCCTGCGGCCACCCCACCCTTCCCTCCATCACCCTCCTTCTCATTCCCCTCCCCCTATTCTCCTATGCGGCAAGATACTCAATTTAAAGTTTATGTCTTTCCTTCCTAAGCCAAATTCAATGAGAGTAAATGAAAGTAAAGTTGTAACCGTTATCCCTTGCCTCTTTTTTATGGGATGATTAACCCCATTTTGTCTCTCCCTGTCTCCTCTCATTCAAGTCCTCTCCCTCTTCAAAATTTCACCTTTTGAAGTATCATCTCTTCCCAATTAATTGATCCTGAACCCTCTATGTACACATATAT
>CM053601.1:6684968-6734088 GCA_028646575.1 Pseudocheirus occidentalis
TGAGACAATCCAGCTTCCTCCAACAGGAAAATTCCAATTCTGTCTCTCTGTCTCTAGAATTCTTCTTTATATACAACACTGGCCTCCTGTCTCAGCCAATAGCCTTCTTCCATGTCAACAGGGAAGTTCATGCCTTCTCAACAGTGGACAGGGCTCACACCTTTCATACTTATCCCTAAGTTACTAAGTGCTACTTAGCCCTAAGTTACTAAGTGCTAAGTATCTGATAAACTAATTGCTATTACACATTGATCCTTCTGAGAAGACACAGGGAACTGTGTCCTTCCTAGTGTCTGGAGCTACCTCCTTATGACTGTTTGATTGACATAGAAGAGTGGACTCTAGTTCAAGGGAACCACTTCCCTTGGTCCCTTCCCCCCTCCATATTCCCTAAGAGGGAATGATAAAAGGGCTACCCATTTTACCTACTTTTTCTTTTCTTAAGATTATTCTCCTTTTACCTAAATTAAATTACATATTTAGTGCCATACCAATCAATCTACCAAAAAATTACCTCATAGAGCTAGAAAAAAATAGTGACAAAATTCATTTGGAAGAACAAAAGGTCCAGAATATCAAGGGAATTAATGAAAAGAAACACTAGGGAAGGTGGCCTAGACATACCAGATTTTAGTCTGTATTATACAGGTGCAGTCATCAAAACTACTTGGTACTGGCTGAGGAATAGAGTAGTGGATTAATGGGAATAGACTGGGTACATGAGACTCAGCAGCCAATGACTATAGTAATCTACTGTTTCGTAATCCCAAAGACCCCAGTTTTTAGGGATAAAAACTCACTATTTGACAAAAACTGCTGGAAAAACTGGAATATAGTATGGCAGAAACTGGGCAGAGACCATTATCTAATGCCATATGCCAAAATCAAGTCTAAATGGGTGCATGATCTAGGTATATATGACCTCTAAGGCCACATTCAATTCTAGACTCTATGACTCTGGCTGCCAACATTGGCTAGCTGGATGAATTTAGGCAAGTCGTTTAACATTCCCAAACCTCAGTTTCTTCACCTGTGAAACAGGCACAATAATCTAGGTGTTACTTGCCTCATAGAATATTTTTGAGTAAAATAGAATGTAAAGTACAAAGTTCTATATCAATGTGAGTTCTATATTCAATTTGTTGCTGCTGCTGGTGACAACTTCTTGAAGTCTTCACTGCAAAGAAATAAAAAAAAACAACCTCAATTAAATGGATTAAAACAGAGGAATTTTTTTCAGTTCTTCAGTGTCTGAGATTTCAAAATTATTCTCATCACACTTCAGACTGTAAGTAAAAAGAAAACATTGGCATCAGAGTTAAAACAACTGTTAAATCCATTTTTGCCACCTATGTTTTAAGTTTCTCCTATTTAATATTCTATAATTTCTCCATTTGGAAAATAATTATCTGAGATCTCAAAGAAATGTTCATTAATGCAAACTTCTGTAAAATCCATGAAAAGATGAAAACAACTTTCTTTCAGTCATTTTTTAGTGAGAAATTGAGGAAATGTGATAGAACAAGGGATCTTAAATTACTCCTTCTAATTGGTCTATTAGTCCTTTCTTCCCACGCTTCAGAAAAGTGAAGCAATTAGGTAAACAGAGTGGGGAGACTCTCCTCTTCCACCAGACTATAACAAGACTCTTTGGAATTGAAGTGATTATGGGAAATTAGATTGCATGACCTGACACTCTTCCAAATATCTGTCCAGGATACCGGCATCCTTTGAGTTAGCCAGCGTTCTCAAACTCAGTCATTCTTGGTTTTTCCTTCTCCTTTACCCCTCCGGTCCAATGAGCTGCCAAGTCTTGTCAGTTCTTCCTCCATGAGCGCTCTTTTTAAGAGCCCCTTTCCCTCCAGTAATACAGCTGCCATCCAAGTTTACACCTTTATTACTTCTCCCCCAGAGTTCAGTAGCCTTCTAGCTGTTTTTTTCCTGCTTCCAGTCTCTCTTATCTCCAAGTCTTTTGCCACATAACTTACAAATTGATTGTTCTAAAAATATAGCTATCCCCCAATCACCTCCTTCCTCAAAAATCTTCAATAGCTTCCTATTTCCTCTAGGATGAAATGCTAACCACTCTGACATTTAAAAAATCTCCATAATCTGGCTCCCACCAATTTTTTTCAGCCTTATCACAAGAATATTAGTCCTTTCCTCATTCTTTGTTTCAGTCAGAATAGCCTGATAACTGATCCTTCTATGATAATCCAGCTCTAAGTCTTTGTACAGGCTATTTTCCATGCTTGGAATGTATTTCTTCTTCTCCTCAACCTCCTAGGTCTCCTACCTTCCTTCAAAATATAGCTCATGTGATTCCTCCAATAGCAAACCTTTTCCTCCAGGTGAAATTACTTTGTATAAATTTGTATGTCTTTAACGAAGTGCCATTGTCTTCTAGTAGTATATGAGTTTTGTGGTGGCATATGTGTGGGAGTAGAGGTTGTTTTTGACTTTGGCTCTCCAGTGCCTAGCAGAGTTCCTGGCTCATAGCAGGAACTTAATAAGTGTTTGTTGAATCTGTCACCTTGCTGAGGGTGATGTCACACATGGCACCAGTGAAAGAGAAGAGCCCAATGAAACTCTGGGGTTTGGGTTTAGAGATTGAGCTGAGCTTCCCCAGGACAGGGATTGTCTGTTGTATCCCCGGCACTGAGCAGAGTGTCTGGCACATGGTAGGGGCTTAATAAATGCTTATGTATTGACTGACTTATTTATTGGGAGGGAAGGTTCCTTGTTTAACCTTTTCCTGACAGTTCAATGAGTCAGACGCCAGCAAGTGAATAGTTTGGGCTTCTTTCTTGCCTTATCAGTCTGTTATGGCTTCTTAATATATGTATTTTCTGTATTCTTCTTCAATGCTGGGCACTGGAGTCAGGATTAGCAACTTTCACCCTAGCCTCAGACACTTAACTAGCTTAGTGATTGAGCAAGCCACTAAACTTCTGTCTGCCTCAGTTTCCTTAGCTGTACAATGGGAATAATAGTAACAGCTACCTCCCTGGAATATTGGGAGTTTTACATGAGATAATGTTTGTAAAGCACTTAGCACATAGTAGGCACTTAAAAAGTGCTTTTCTCCTTTCCTTCTTCTTTCCCAGTGACCTTTCAAAGTCAAATTAAAATATCAGAGTCCTTATGAGATATAGTCAAAAATATCTCCCTGGTTTCAAAGAGACCTTCCTATATCTAACATTCTCATAGCAGTGCTTCCAGGAAGCAAAGGGTTGTGATATTTTTGTTTTTAAAAAAAAGAGTCTTTGTTCCAGGGTGAAATTTTGTTCATTAACATGTATGGGATAATAGGTATAGAATTCAAAGAGATTTTAAAAGTCATAGAATTCAATCTCTTCATTTGACAAACAAGGAAACAGTTACAGACAGATTAAGTTGCATTCTCAGGGTCACAGACCTTCTATCTTCTTGATACCCAATTTATAGGCTGTCCACTATAGGACAATGTCTCTCAAGGAGGCTGACCTTAGAGAGATTATCTGACTTTCCCAGGTCACAGAGCTAAGAAGTTTCTGAAGCATAATTCATACACATGTCTTTCTGATATCCAGTCTAGTGTCTATCTCCTGCATGACCTGAGTGCTAAGAATATATTCTCTCTCTCTTTCTCTCTTCTCTGTCTCTGTTTCTCTGTCTCTTTTTCCTTGTTTATCCATCTGTCCATTCATCCATCTCTGTCTCTTTCTCTCCATCTCTGTCTGTTTCAATGTGGCTGTCTCTCTTAAAATAACACTAGACACACAAACACAATCCTGGCATAGCATCTAAGACATGGTTAGCATTCATGAAAAACACAACAAAAATAGAATTAAAGATCAAGTCTCTGAGAACAGGGATTCAAGTTGTGTGCAAAAATAATTGGCCCATGATGGGTTTCTGGAGGCTTGTTAACTAATCAACCTTCTTTCTGGACAAGCTCCTGGAATGGCTTCCTTTCGGCGATGAGGACGAGTAATGAGAAGCTTGCAAGGAAGAAGCTGTTTTCCAAGTGTGCTTGCAGCTGTTCTCCCCTTTGTGGAGATAGGACTTGTTGTTGCCTTTTGGCCATTAATCCACCTCTTGGGATTATGTAGTGCTATTCATTTCTGTTAATATTTCCAGCACTCCTTGAGAGCTCTGGGCCTGGTGAATTTCAAACTTTAGAGTTCAAAAGGCTTTTGGGGGCTTTGTTTTTACAGATAAGGACCTGACATTCAGAGAGTAAATGTGACTTCCACAAGGTCACACAACAAACTTGAGCTGCCACTAGAATATAGATTTTAAAATTTCTTTTTATTTATTTCTTCTTAAAAAGCCAGATAATCCTTTCCTCATCTAGTTCCTCAATGATTTTTCCCTTTCCCCTAATTGTTACCTTTTTGTAATAAACAAATATAGTCAAGCAAAATAAGTTAACATATTACTACTATCTGAAAATGTATGCCTCATTTGGAACCTGTAGTCCATCACCTCTCTGTTGAGAAAAGAGTTAGCATGCTTCACCATCAGTCCTCTGACATCACAGTGATCAGAGTTCCAAAGTCTTTCAGCATTGTTTTCCATTTTGTTATTATAGTCAATATGTAAATTGTCTTCCTGACTGCTCATTTCACCAGCATAAGTTTATGTTTGTTCTTCCAGTTTATCTGAATTCTTTGTATTTATCATTTCTTATGGTGCAATAACATCCCTAACATTTATATGACACAATTTGTCCAGTTGTTGACCAATTGGTAGGTACCCATTTCCACCTAGTTCTTTGCCATTTAGTGTTCTTTCTACTACTCCATGTTATATTCCCAATTTTTCATTGGAGGACAGGGAGCAGGTAGTGGGGGATGTGATTGGATCAGGTGGTTCCTCAGGACCTTACTAGTTTGTATATGTTTGTTTGTTGGTTACCCCATTAGACTGTTAGCTCCTTGAGGGTAGAGAAAGTCTTTTGTTTCTTTTTGCACCCCCATGTTTAGCACAGTGCCTGACACATAGTAGATCCTTAATAAATGTTTGATTGCTAGATTGATCTTCTAATCTATTTTGCTTCTTCTCCCTGGACCTCATTTTCATCCTTTGTAAAATCAGAGGCCTGACAAGATCCCCCTTGGCTTTAAATCTGATCCTGAGTCAAGTAAGTAAAACTTGTCAAATTTGGGCTATGAGCTGGCACAGATGATTCCTTAATTCAATAGAGTTGTACTTAGGCAATGTCACTCTTCTGAGATGTGTACAGAATACTGATTCTGTGGGAGACTTCTTTGAGGAGAATGAGACAATGCTTTGTTATTCTGATGACAGTATTTTCAGATTGAAATCTGCACTCAACAGTCTTGATATACAATGCTCAATCAATATATTTGGGAAAAATTTCACATCCATCTTATGGTAACAAAGAAGGGTCACTTTAATTTGCCCTCTCCAAATATTATATTTGAATTATTTATTCATTTTTCTCTTGGATAAGGTTACATGTCTGTTTGAAAGGTGGAATAGAAGCCTTCCGTGCCAGGGATAGGTGTGGCTTTGCTGTGAATCTGCCTGTTCACTCGGCCATCAGACTCTCAGAGAAGACTGCCAACTTGTGACTTTAGATTATTGCAGACTTTTTTCCCTCCCTTTTATATTCAGTGATGAATAACGTTTGACCACTTCATGGCACAAATAAATTATATTTTCTCAGCATAGGCTCATGGTTACAAGTCTCTCTTTAGTGCCCTACATTCCCCCTCTGGCCTCTGCACTACAGAACCAGACATTAGATCATGAGGAAACTAAACAGAATGAAAATATGAAGAATTTCCTGGATTGATGAATGCAGCAGAGCCCCCCCCCCCCATCCCACAAATATATGTTCATTGAATTGAATGCATCCTTATAAAGACTCAGTTGTTGTTTTTTTGAGTAAACATAATCATGTCCTAGTAATCAGATTCCAATGCCCACTTTTACTGTTAATAGATCTTCTTTTGAGGGGTAGGACATGGTAATAGCTTGATTGGAGATTCTAGCCTGTGGCTTTTCCTCTAGTGAGGTTTAATGAAATTTCCCTGTATCTGGAACATTCATTTTCTCCTTTCTGAGACATCTGTCTCATGTCTCTCAAATAGCTGGAATTACTGCAGTCAAGTCTTCTTCAGGAGTATGAATGCAAACCCTGCTCACTCCTTCCACCCCAACTCACAACCTCTCCGGATCGTCAGAGGTGGTGGTGGTGAAGTCAAGAAAAAAGAGGGTTGGCTTAGATCTCCATTCTCTGAGCTAATACTCCTGTCAAGCACTGGAGAAATGTAAGTTGTAATTATTATCCAACCCTTCTCTTTTCTCTAAACCCAGTGCTTCTGGGCATGATCATAGAGTCAGGGAGGTTTCTGTTAGAAGTGCAGTGTGATAGTTTAGCTTTCTCTCTGATCACTTAGGAGTCTGACACATTTGCCAGTGGATGTGATCTGGGAGATAAACAATCACCTTATATTCTGTGGTTCATATGTGAACCCCTGGGAACTTTGCAATTTGTCTCTTGCCCAACCCTTCAGTGTCTTCAGTGGCACAAGGCGTAAAACAAAGGTCCCCAAAGGACTTGTGGTTGGGTCAATAGAGAGTCAAGAAAACTTAGATGGCTCTTAAAAGACCATGTTGGTATTAGGACTCTCCCAAGTTTGACACATTTCAAAGGTGATCCCATCTTCCTCAGGGATCTCTTCAGTTATGGAACTTCTTATACTCTACTCCTTCCCCAGCACAAGAGAATGAATGGACATTTATTAGGCACCTACTATGTGCAAAGCATTGTGGTGGGTGTTGAGGATTTAATGGTCAAGTTATAGTCTGTAGTCTCAAGGAGCTTGTGGCTTATTGGAGGAGACAACACATATAGGAGGTGTAAGCTGTAGGGCAGATGGTCCTTGGGGTGCAGCAGTTAAGCAGAAAGCTTTTTGCATCTTCTTTAGTCCTGAGGTTTTTATCAATGTTTCCTTCTGATAGGTTCCACTTTTCTCTGGGAATCATACAGTTCTGATGACTCAAGTGACAATGAGACGTGAAGACATGCGTGGGACCTCCTGGATCCTCATCTCTATCCCTGTGTGTATTCTTGGTATATTGGCTCCTTGGTGTATTCCAAAAACTTATTTGCCATTCTGCTCCCACTGGACCATCTGCTACTGCCGCTGCTCAGATGCTGCTGCTCTGGGACTATGCTACTCTTTCTCTATCCTGGTCATCTGCTTCAGCTGATGCTAGCTTGCTTAGGGAAGGATCACAGCACATTTAGAAACCACATGCCTTAGGGTTAGCCAACACATTTTCAGCTCTGCAAGTTAGTCTGGATTACAATCCTGTCCATTGGCACACAAGCAGAAGCTGTCAAGATCTTGGTATGTCACCTTCCAAACTCTGAGCTCTGCTTCTGATGCCCGGGGAATTAGGGCAGCTAAATATCATTCACAGCTTCCCTCACTCATCAGCAAGTCTAAGTCTTATGACTGGAGTAGGGGGGCAGGAAAGGAAGACATGTTCTTTTGTATTTTCCCATCTGACTCTCATAATTCTTCTATATTTTAATGAATACTAGAATAGCATAATATTATAACTAATATAAATATAATTAATAATATGAATAAATAATATACAATATTGGAAAAGATAATAACTAATAAATATAGTAACTAATATAAATTGAGTTGAAACTTTGAGAAGACTCAAGGAGGTACTGAAAATAAAGGAGAAGGGTCAGAGCCGACAACTTTAGATGTACAGGGAGAGCTGTCTAAAGCATTTTCCTGTGTAATAGGAGGATGAGATCCTGTGTTATGGGTGCTCATGTGCGGCAATATGGTCTTGGCTATAATGATATAGGCTCACTTGTATGGTTGGATAGAGTCTGGGTTTACTGCTGGGAAACTTCCCAGTTCATTGGCCAGCTGCAACAATGCCAACTCTGTTTCATGTTGGTAAATTAAATTAAATTTAAAAAAATACAAGTATGAACTCTCTAATTGAGTTAAAAGGGAGCAATGGCATTGAACAAGCAGAATTTATCCATGTTTTTAGCTTTAATATCTAAGACCTGGAGACAATAAAGCATTTGGTGAGTAAAATCAAGCACTAAGAGTCATAGAAATATTCATTTCTTCGTCTTGGGGGGGGGCAAAGGAAATTTGTCTTTCTTCACCCATTGACAATGATATCTAGTGATTGAATTAATCCCCCATAGGAGGTATCTCATCTGGCAGTTGGAGAGTCCATTCTTGAGAGTTTGAGAGACATCTGAAGAAGCAAAGACACATAGTAAAGACATGGAAACAGAGAAGCAATCATTCAAGGTTAGAAGCAACTTCAAGGAAAATGATCAATGGCAGCAAAGAAAAGAGCTTATTGTGAATTGAAGAGAGCTATCTCTGACAATCAACAGTTGAGCTTTGTGAGTACATGAGGGGAAAAAAAAGATCTCAATGTCAAGCAGCTCTGGAAGAGTGAATAATCTTACCTACTTGTGTTTTCCATATGTATATGTATATGTGTATGTGTATGTGTATGTGTATGTGTATGTGTATGTGTATGTGTATGTGTATATGTATGTCTCACTACAATTTTACCCTAAGATTGTTCCCATGCTTTTCATGGTTGTGTGTTTTGGTCATAGATTGTGCCACAAGTTTATGGTGGAAAATTTGTGTAACTTCTATTTTTCCTATTCTAAGAAATGCTTTCTCTTTCAGCTAATTGTGCCTACTGGCTGACTATTAAGGGGATGCACATTGTTGGGGTTCAGGAACTTGGACCCACAGGATGTTCAAGAGCACAAGAATAGCAGACACTTTCAGGCGACCCAGCCAGAGAGATACGAATACCAAGTTAGGAGACCTACTTACATAAACTACTGTAAACAGTCAGGAAATAGGTCATTTGCAAAGCAAGAGAAGAGAATAAGTGTATCCCTGCTTTTTTACTCCCTCTCTGGGAGGGAGGAGAAGACTAAAGAATAATTTGGAAAGTTAAAGAGAAAGGTTTCACCACCACAGATACAGGAGGAGAGCCGAAAATGTTAGGTGCCTGGTGTGGGTGGCTTCAGCCCATGCCAAATGGCTATCATAGCTTCTTTCTCATCCCTGCCTTATGTGGTCTGGCAAGAAGACATAATTGCACTCCCTTCCCCCCTACCCCCCAATCCTTTACTGCCTACATTAACGTCAAAGCCACAGGTATTGTGAATTCCTAGTAAAATGCTTGCTTGGCTGCCATAGTTACGTCTGTACCTCACATTCCCATGGTAACTCCCATGAGAATAGCCAGACGGCCACCAGCTTTTTTTTCTTCCTCCATATCCAGCTAGCCTTGGAATTCCAGATGAAAGGCATCAGACCTGCTACCGCTACAGAAGGGCAGCATGGTGACGTGTGGAAAGTAGTGTGGATTTTGGAGGCTTAGTTTCAATTCCTGAGTGTCGTTCATTGGCTACGAGCCTTTGGGCCAATGATCTTTCCATGTCTAAGTTCCAGTGTCCTCCTTTGGACCAGCTGATTGGTCTTTAAGCTTCTCTCCACTTCAAGTATACTATTCTTCTAATGCTCCATTGGCTTCGAGCTTTGTGGATGTGTCCAATGAGGCTCTTAGAATGCTGTCTCTTGGTTTTCCTGAAAAACCTGGTCTCAATGCATATCATTGCATTTGTAGAAAAAGCTGTGGTTCTCCTGGAGTTTCCTTCCTCCTCCTTCATGTGGGGTACATTCTGTTTCTCGACTTTTCCTTGCTGTGCCTTCTTCCAGCTGCTGGCCTTTGATTTTCCTCTTTGTATTCTTTCTGACTGCTGTGTTTAGAGAGAGGATCGGTGACTTGGGTACCTCAGTGGGATTAACTGATGTCATCATAGTTAATATTCCATATATCTTTCTTATGTATTTACCTTTATTTAGGAAGAGTCTGAATTATATTAGTGGCAGGATTTATACAAGACAAGCAAAGAGAGGAAGAGATTACCACCATCCTGGCATGTTCAGCATGAAGACAGGGAGACTCTTCCCAATCTCCCAAACTGTTCTGAGAAATGAGCAAATTGGCCATGTAGCTTTTTCTTCTCATAAATTCTTTGAGATTATATGACTAGGAATCCTTGGTCTGACTCAGGAATGAGCAAACAGTTCATTGAGTCATAGAATGTTTGTACTGAAAGGGATTTTGGTTCTCTTGGAGCCTAATCTCTGACCCTACCCTTCCACCTCATACTTTATAGATAAGGAAATTAAAGCCCAGAGAGGGAGGGGACCAGCCTGAAAACCACACAGTTAATAAATGGGAGATACAGGACTCAAATTCAGGTCTGTGGATGCAAATCTACTGCTTTTTCAGCTGCTAGTGGATTTCTCACTGTTCTTCAACTATTAGAAAAATACAAGTCCTTGAAATAGTCTTCTCTGTGGAGCAAGGAGTCAGGCATGAGATGGTATGGCTCCTGGTATAAGTTCTATTTTTTTTGGCAGCTTTCATATTGTTCTTTGATCTTAAAATCCTTTGCATAGGTTTATTTATTTCTCTTAAATAAATTTAGTTATTCTTATGAAATAAGTAAACCTATGCAAAGGACTTTAAAATCAGACAATAAGAAAGCTACCTAAAAAAATACTTCTCTCTGGGGACAGCTATATGGTGCAGTGGATAGAGTGCTGATCCTGGACTCAGACTCATCTTCCTGAGTTCAAATCTGGTCTGACACTTATTAACTGCATGACCCTGGGCAAGTCACTTAACTCTGTTTGCCTCAGTTTTCTTATCTGTAAAATGGGCTGGTGAAGGAAATAGAAAACCACTGTAGTATCTTTGCCAAGAAAACCCCAAATAGAGCCATGAAGAGTTGGACATGACTGAAACAAGTAAGCAACAACATACACACACACATACATATGCCCATACACATCTACATCTCTCTCTCTCTCTCTCTCTCTGTTTCTCTCTCTTTCTCTCTCTCTCTTTTTCTCTCTCTCTTTTCTCTCTCCATCCTGCCACCTATTATTGTAGTGAGAAGATTATTGTTGGCCTTGAAGTTCAGATACTTACTAGGTATATGATCCTGGGTATGTCATTAAACCTTTATGGGCCCCAGCTTATCCAGGTATAAAACAAGAAGGGGGCTTGGATTCCCTGACCTCTAAGGTCCCTTCCAGCTCCCAATCTATGAGCCTACGAGGTAGCCACTTCTTTTTGGGGGCATTAACTGCTTGGAAAACAAGAAAAGTGAGGAAGGTTTACCGGAAGAGATGGCGATCAGAAATTTAAACAATTGTTTGTGTGTCAGTCCCAGTTGTGGTAAAGGGAAAATAGCTCACCTGGAAGATTTGGCAGCTCAGAGCTGTGCAAGAAAAATCTGTGCCCCTCTCACCCCCCAGACCTAACAACCAATGCCAATTTCCAATGCTACTATTGGGTTTTGTTTATTTTGTGTTGGTCATGATAATTCTGAAAAAAAATTGGGAGAAATGAATGATGGAGGCAAACTTAGGGCATAATCTTGTTTTTCCTTCATCTTCAGCCTATTCCATATACATTTTAGAACAAGTGGCCACATTTTGGTGAACTTGATTTTTTAAGGAAGAGGAAATTCCATGCCATGTGAAATGCCCAAATATTCTGTCATGTTATTAGACTAATAGCCTCCTGCTGTTTTTAAATTGTGTGCACTAGAGTTTCCACAAATTATAATGCTTGATGTTCATTCTCTATGTATACACATTTTATTTTCCTCTTATATTGATAATATATTAATATGTATTAACAACCAGCCCTGGAGTTCTCATTTTCCTATTCAGTTGTCTGCTAGTATTTAAAGTGCAATTTAAGGGATTGTGAATGTCAGAAGAATGAAATGGACTTTCCTTTTTCCATTTAATTTGGTTTTGCATGGTTCAGGAACAGGACATACTAATCGCAGTCATAAATTATTGTATTTTTTCAGAAAATGTAAAATAGTGTATTTTTTTCTTTGCTAAAAGTTGCCGATTTGAAAATAAACTTTTAATCTAAAATGCCTGCCACATCTTCTGAGAGTCTTGTTTACTCACAGCCAAATTAGAGTCCTTTTCTTACCTACTCTTAGGGTCATTGGGAGTGAAGTGCTTAGAAAGTTTAGAGTCTGAAAATAACGAGCTGTTATTGGAAAACTTTTCTTCTTTCATACATGTGCCCAGCATGAAGGAAAGGAGAAAAAACAATCTTACAGTTTTAATATTCACAATAGATATGCAAGCTTATCTGTGAGAGTATTTCTTTCCAATGACACTGTTTTTAGACCATCCCCTTCAGCTCTTGTCAGTGTCTCTACATAAATTTGCCTCGGAGTCTAATTGCTTCCTTTGCATTAGAAAATATATACTATTTTCCATTTTTCTACAGAAATATAATCGTTTATGGCTGTGTTTAGTATGCTCTACTGCTAAGACATGTAAAACTAAGTTAAATGGGAAAAGGATAATCCATTTCACTCTTTGGACACTCACCATTGTACTCCTTGGCATCTCAAGGGCACCAGTAGAACATGGAGGCTAGACAAGCTTAAGGGGATATTTTAAGAAATACTTTCACTTATTCTACAATTGCCTCTACTTTGGGAGTGGACAGTTGCTATCAGGTCTTGGCCTCCTTCGATGTTTCTAATGATATCTCCCATTCTGTGACCCTGTGAGGTTTATGGCTACTGAATTAAATACCAAGTGAATAGTAACTGACATGTGCACTCTGATGTCACCACTGGCTTGTCCCAGGCACCATTTTTCAGGATCAAATTATAGCCCAGATGAGGCAGGTTTCCCCCCGCCCCAAAGTCCATCCATTACTGGATGCCCATTGACATTTAGAATCACTTTCAACATTAGGATCAGAGAGCAAGCGGGAACAGGCTGATTCAATGGAGATGGAGGGTCAAGGAAGAGAATAAGATGTATTACTGAGGATTAAATGCTGGTGTCTTAGACTCAAAGATGTAGAGCCAGAAAGCAGCTTAAAGGTCGCTTAGTCCAATTGCTTCATGTTCTTTTCTCTTCCTTTCCCATTTTCCTTACCAAGTTGGGAAAAAGAAAAAAAGAAACAAAATTCTGTAACAAATATCCACAAGCAAAAGAAATCGTCATATTGACCATGTCTAAAACCTCGGGACTTTGGACTGCATACTTAGTCCATGATCTCCTTCTTCAGGATGCACCTCCTTCTTTTAGGAAGGAGAAAGCTGAGGCTCAGGGTAGTGGGTTTGGTCACTCTGGTGGAAAAAACAAATAAGCAAGAACAGTGAGCCAGGATCCAAGCCTATGCCCTCTGACTCCCAATCCTGAGCTCTTTTCATGGTTCTGTGCTACCTTAGAGGCTGCCCCTGGCCCTTATACCACCTCAGAGTTGGAAAGACTCCCACAGAGGTTCAGAGTTGGAAGGGCCTTCAAGTTCAGTCTATGGGAATCTTCTTGAAAATATCCCTGACTAGTGGTACATCAGCCTCTGCCTGAAAGTAGTGTACTCCCCCTTTACATAATTGTTACTGAGGATTTTTTTTATATCAATAAAATCTGTCCTGCTGTAAGCTCATTTTCATCATGGGGCTAAGAGGAATCCTTCTCATTCCTTGGTACATGTACCACAGGCTACGTATGCCCTTCCTCTCCCACTTTCACTAGCACTTGCAGGTGGAGGCCCTAGAGGTGCCTGGTAAAGACCTGGTAAAGAAACTCAAGCAGAGGATGCAGTGAGGGTTCTGATATTCAGTCTCACGCTGCACCAGGTAGGATATGTGCAGCCCTGTGCTCACAGTGGCTGTGTGGCCAGGATGTGAGTGATGGTGGCTATATCTCTTCTCTTCACAGGAAGACTTAAATAGTCCTTAGAGAATATGCATCTGGAGAGAGAACAAAGCAGCCATGGACAGTTCAGTTCTCCTCAAGGCTTCATTGGGTCACAGGCTGACTAATTGACCAATTTGATTACTGCTTCATCAAGTCCACTGGCGGGATCTTAAGCAACGAGCCAGCCATGTCCCTGGAAGTTTTCAGGGGAGCTCTGTTACAAGCATCATGAGCATTACAACCTTCAATTCAACCAATGATACAAGATGAATGCTAATGACAATAGTGATTACATACATTTTGCTTAACAAATATGCTTAATGCAAATAGCACCAGAAGTTATTCAAAAGAGATTCAGTGTGGCATAATGGATAGAAAGGTCAGGAAGTCAGATCCCGGCTTTCACACACACTGACCGTGTGGCCTGCCTGGCCAATTCATTTAACATCTGGGCAATCACTAGCAGATCTCGGCTTCTTTGGATGTCTGTAAAGCCCTCTTCTTCCATGGCACACTTTGAGGTTCTTAGCCACTGAATTCCTACAAAGAACAGTGGAATGGGTGTCAGACAACACCCTAAGATGGTAAGTGGTAGAGCAGTTATCAATATGTGTTGCTAAAAGGGTTTTTCTTTACTAGAAGTACCTTATGACAATTAAGTCATAGGTCTGGACAAAAAAATAGAGAGAAACAAAGCTCGGTTCTGCCAGTTACTATTTATGACTTTGGAGAAGTTTCCTCCTCTTTATAGGTCTGAATTTATTTTTTTTAAATGAGGTTGTATTAGTCGACCAGTCTACAAGCATTTGTTAAGTGTTTAGTAAGTACCAGACACTGTGTCAAGTGCTGAGGATACAAAGAAAGGCATGCTTCCAACTCTCAAGCAGCATTCTAATGGAGCAGACAACACAGAGAAGGTGATTTAAATAGAAGAGAAATACAGTGCAAATGCAAGATAATCTGATAAGGAAGAGACTAGCAGTGCAGTGGACCAGAGAAGGCCTCCTGCAGAAGATAAGATTTGAACTGAGTCCTGCTAGAGGAACTAGGAGGCCTAAGTGAAAAGAAAGAACATTTGAAGAATAAGAAAAAGCCAGGGTGAATGTGTGGAGTGGGGATAAGTGGTGTCATATGTGAGGAGCAAGCTGGCCACTGTACCTGGATTGTGGACTATGGAGGGCAGCAAAGTCTAAGAAGACTGGATAGGTAGGAAGGGCAGAAAAAGGCTTTAAATGCCAAACAGAAGACTTTTGATTTAATACTGGAGGTAAGAGGGAGCCACTGGAATTTACTTAGTGGAGGTGCTCTCTCTCTGTCTCTCTGTCTCTCTCTCTCTCTCTCTCTCTCTCTCTCTCTCTCTCTCTGTCTCTCTGTCTCTCTCTCTGTCTCTCTGTCTCTCTCTGTCTCTGTCTCTCCATCTCTCTGTCTCTGTCTCTCCATCTCTGTCTCTCTGTCTCTTCATCTCTCTGTCTCTCTCTGTCTCTGTCTCTCTCTGTCTCTCTGTCTCTTTCTTTCTCTGTCTCTGTCTCTCTGTCTCTGTCTCTCTCCCTCTCTCCCACTCTCTCTGTGTGACATCATCAGCCCTCAGCTTTGGGAGGATTGATTTGACAACTGAGTGAAGAACAGACCAGATGGGGAAGAACAGTTAGAAGGCTATTACAATAGTCCAGGTGTGGGAAGATGAGAGTCTGTAATGTAAGGGCTGTGTGAATGTAAAAAAGGACATACATCAGAAGTACTGTGTGGGCAATAATAGTAAGACTCAACAAGAGATTGGCTCTGTGAGCTGAGTCCACGCAGTGAGTTGAGGTGACCATGGAGGCAGTGGCTAGGAGGAGAGAATGGTCTTCATCTCTGGGGATATTTGTTTTAGAGGGTGGAGGTGGATCAAAATCATGATTTAGCAGTAAATGCTTTCTAAATGGCTTATTTTGTGAGAAATCATATACGACATCAGAAAAGAAAGGTTACTCATGCACAAAACTTCCACACACGAAGCCAAAGTAATTGGAAACATATCTTGGGTGCAGGTTATTGACCAGTTGGTATCATTGTAAAGGTATGAAAATGTCACTGCATAGGACTGTCGAACGCTTTGGGAGGGAACATACTATTCTAGGCCTACAGGACCCGCTGCTGATCCCATCGATATAAGAATTCCGGTGACTAGAATGCACCGCAAAGAGAGAGCAATCCAGGGATGGAGACTCTTAGCCTTTAAAAAAATTAATTTTAAGATTTTGTTTTTCCAGTTTCATGTAAAACAATTTTTAACATTTGAAAAGAGTTTTGAGTTGCAAGTTCTCTCCCTACTTCTCTCTGCTCTCCCCCTTCCTGGGAAGGAAAACAGCTTGATATGGATTATACATATGCAGTTACGCAAAAGAGATTTCCACATCATCCTGGCTTTTCTTTCTCTGTTTTAGAAATATTCACTTTTAGACATCTAGAAATTCACTTTTAGAAAGTGAATGAATGAATGAAAGAAACATTTATTAAGAGCTTACTAGGCTCTTCTAAGGACTGGGAATACAAAGAAAAAAGTAGACAGTCTCTGCTCTTAAGGACTTCCCATTCCAATGGGAGAGACAGTATACAGAAAAGTTTCAGAGTCAGATGGCAAAGTCCCTGGACCCATAGGCTACGGTGGCAAAGCTAATGTTAATGTTGCTGCTTTAATATCATAACCACTGATGAAATGTCATCAGTGACACTGATGTTGGACCACCTGACTATGCCAAGGACATTGTTGTTGATGGTAACACTTTCCTTTGTGGGTCTTTAGTACCAGTAGCTTCAGCACCAAGAGGAGTAGTTACCAGGCTGCCCCTATTCAGGTATTGCTTCCCATGATGATGATGGAGGGTCCCGAGATGGAAGCAGTGCTGCTCCTAAGGCTCTTGGGTTCTGGAGTTCTGTCTCCATTGGAGTTTGATATGCTGCATCTAAGATCTTACTTCCTCATATCATCTGTGGCATTTGTATCCATTTTTTGTGTTTCTGAGATCTTTGTCCTTTAGGGCTTTGGGAGTCACAAACCAAGCTTAAATTTAACTTGATAGTAACTCATTGTTTTCATTGACCTTGGACCTAGTCTTTGAGGACCCATCCTCATCTGTCTGCTGGGCCAGGGTAGTAGAAAGAATTCCCCACATGGCTGCTTGGACTATGGGCTTAAAACTTTTTTTTTTAAACAAGCTCATAGGTCCATTGATCTGCATCTGGAAAGGACATCTTTCATCTCAGCATCTAACAGAACTCTCTACATACATGAAGGCCAACTAGTCCAATAATAGCACTTTATCTATGAGGAAACTGAGACCCAGATTTGGTCTTTATACTTGGTTATCTTTAAAGAGAGATAAACCTCTGGAGAGCAGGATGGGATACATGCCCCAGTTCAAGGGAATCTAAGGGATTTTGTTTTTCTTCTTTTTCTTTGGAGCATATTGGAAAGGAAGGCCATTGGTGAGTCACAGTACATGTCACAAGGGAAAGGCTTTGAGCCAGGGCTGGCAGCCTCGAGGCCACATGTGACCCTCTAGGTCCTCAAGTGCAACCCTTTGCCTGAATCCAAACTACACATTGAAATATGGATTCAGTCAAAGGATCCCACTTGAAGATCTAGAGGGCTATGTGTGGCCCCAAGTCTGCAGGTTCTCCGTCCATGGTTTAAACAAATCAGCAATGACTCCTCCAGACTTCTTCAATGTTCTCTCTTCCTCTTTGGAAAAACAAGACTGTAAGTCCTCAAAGAAAACACTTCAGAATCCCTCTTAAAACGAAGCTCAACTTTTTAGCCAGATACGTCCTTTTGGATAATCAGCATGTTAATGAGGCAGAGTAGTGACAGATACTGTATCTGTGGTAACAAACTGGCTTTGAATCCTGAAATCTGAATACAAACAGATGTGTAATAAAGAAACCCTACTTGCTGCAGAATGACTTTTCTGATTAAAACCATCAGGTGAGGGAGTGGAGGATGGGAATTCCCAGTATTTCTTGAATAAATCCAGGACTGCAGACAGCTGAAGGGGAGAAATGAAGTCTCTGAAATGCAGTGCCTTCAAGCCTCCTTGCCTGGGGAGTTATGAAAAGCAGTCCTTCCCCTGCCTGTGGGGAATCCTGAATCGCTCAGACAGATGCTGCACTCAGTTTGGGGAGGGCTCTTCTGTAGAATTCAGGCCCTGACCATTTCGTTTAGCCAAGTGGAAAGGAGTATGTTGATTTCCAGGGCTGTTCTTTAGATTTTTCTCCTGTTTCTTTCTCTTCAACTTCTGTTTCCTAGACCCAAATGAGATATGGTCGCAAATAAGGGCACTGGGGAGAGAAATCAGGATAAGGAAGCTTGTCACATCTGCAGCCCTGAAGGTGGTACTCTGAATACAGTGTCCTTTTCCATATTAAATACAGGAGGAAGAGCCATTCATTGAGCTGATTGTGGCATCTTTCATCTCGGCATCTAACAGAGCTCTCTGCCTCCACAAAGAACCCCTCCAAGTGTAGGCAAGGCAGGTGGCAGGCATCTGGAACTCTTAACACTCCATTCACAGAGGGGTAAATGGATGCACAAACTAACCAGAGGGATTATTCAGATCAAGTCAGACAGATACACACACAAACACACATACTCACCCTGAATGCTTCTGACCACACAAATGCCATTAGGGGCATAATAAAAGTTTGTTGAAATGAACATTTGAAGGGAGGAAAAAAGATTTTGATTTGAGACCAGATAGGATTTCATTTAATACTCCACTTTCTAATCAAATTCAATAAACTTTTATTAATGTCTACTATGTGCAAGGCATGTCAATAGGCTCTGCATCTAGGAAGACAAAAAAGAAACATTCCTGGCCTTAATCTTAGGAATGCCAAATGAAGAATGGACCAATTACTATTGGGACACCTGATCAGAAACAGAGTATATATGCGAACATGTATGTAGATGAGTTTGGATCTGTATGTGTGTGTAAAGATGTGTGTACACATATAAGTGTGGATGCATGTAAGTAGGCGAGTGTTTAGATAAGACCAAATGAGGTCAGGCAAGTTTAGAATGGAAACCCTTTGAGGGTGGGGACTGTCTTTTGCTTGTATTTGTATTCCCATCAGTTAACACGGTGTCTGGCAGGTAGTAAGCACTTAATAAGATCTCTTTCTTCTCTCCCCCCTTCCCTCTCTCCCTTCCCTGTCTCTCCTCTTTCCCTTTCTCTATCTCTCTCTTCCTCCTCCCTCCCTCCCTCAATCTCTCTTCCTCCCTCTCTCCCTCCCTCCCTCCTTCTTCTTCTCTCTCTCTCTCTCTCTCTCTCTCTCTCTCTCTCTCTCTCTCTCTCATTTTTTCTTCCGTTGATTTTCTAAGAAGGGAGAAGATGGCTAAGAGTAGAACTGGAATACCATATAATTTACCAAAATGTTTTGATAATTAGATTAATTGGAGAAAATTGGGTCTGAAACTATGTTTCTATCCTATGTGCTTCTCTTAAGAAAATTATGGTAGTCATTAGGAAGTGGTTTCCCTTTATCTGCTGCCTCTTACAAAAATCTCTTCCAGGACAAAATTCACAAAAAGCCTACCTGGATACTTAATTCTATTTCTAGGTTACGATTTTAATATGTTCTTCCCTTCCAAGTCAGAAAAAGAGTAAAGTTAGGATTGAGTGAGTTCATAAGGCAGAAGCAGAAGTTATTTTGGGAGGAGGTAGGATTTTTTTGGGGGCAGATAGGTGGTGCAATAGATAGAGGGCCAGTCCTGGAGCCTGGAAGACCAAAGTACAGTTGCAGCTTCAGCCACTTACTAGATATGTGACCCTGGGCAAGTTCCTTAACCCTGTTTGCCTCAGTTTCCTCATCTGTAAAATGAGTTAGAGAAGGAAATGGCACTCCATTATCTTTGCCAAGAAAACCCCCAATGGGGTCGCCATGAAGAATTGGATATGACTAATAGACTGAACCACAACAGAAGAAAGAGGCCAAGCATGCAGCCTGAGGAAAGAGAGAAGCGGCATGAGGACAGGGAAGCTTTCTTAACTGTTACTACTTTCTGAAGTTACTTTTCTATTACTCCAGAGCACCTCTAAGTCTGGTCTCATGCCCTTGGACATGTTCTCTTTTTAGGTCTCACCTTCCGCCTTCAAGATTTAGAGCCCAACAGAACACTTTACACTGGGCTTATTTACTGCTCAAAGATCAGTTTCTAATATTGGAGATCTTAGAGTTTATGATATGACTCAGTAGACAAGGGAACTGGAAAGAGCTCCCATTATATGCCAACTGATAATCACTGTTCTTCTCGTGATAGCCTTGTCAACTGGGTGGAGATTAAAAATGATTATATTCTTCCCAGCCTCTCATCCTCCCTCCCTTTGACAGTGACAAAAGCTCCCTCTTAGAATTCCCTACTTCTTGTACCATGTTGATTGATGCTCCTTGTCACAGGACATTTCCTCAATGAGATCCCATCTTGAGCACTGTATTTAATTCACATCTTTGCCTAGAGTGGAAGGGCTTTACATTTCTTTGTATCAATGGAGGTTGTCATGCATTACTACTAAGAACTGAGCAGAAATAAACGCTATTAACCTTCTTTTGGTTTATGTCACCAAATGCAGACAAATGAAATGGAGCTGAATCAGGATGCAAAAAAGATATAATTAGATTCAAAAATGAATTTATTCTAATAAAGTGAAATCAGATGGAGAGCTATCAAGTGTATAGTAGGTTTCAAAAACTCAGATGTATAAGTAGAGGATGGGGGAGATAGGCAAGACAATAGTTTGTCTGAAAAAGATCTTGGGGTTTTAGAGGACTCCAAGCTTATTATGAATCAACAGTATTACATGGCTGATAAAAACAGCAGTGCTTCTCCCTCTCCTCTAGGTCCCATCTCTTCTAGGCCTGTTTTCCTCAGAAATTATCTGCTCTTTATGATTCAGTGCACATTCTTCTTGTCTTTTGATATTCCTTCTGCAATATTTGCGAAGAAAACATCCTTTGAGTTTTCCCCCAAAGCTACTGGATTCCTGGTTCCTTCAGTTGTCCACTGAACGACATGGTCTCTATTCCTTTTGCCATTGAAGTTGACATTCACAACAGGCATCTTCCGGTTATCAATAACTTTCAAAATATTAGGAAAGCAGAATTAAATCAAGTTCCCCAGGTCTGACCAGCCTAGAGTTCAAGAATAATACCCTTCCTTCCACCCCCTTATTGCTCAGGGCACTGATTCATTCCCCCCAGTCAAAAGTGGTTCAGATTTTTAAATCAACTTTTCCTGCATGCAACCTTGTCAAAACAATTTTTTGGAAATATAAATAAATTGGTTATTTACATAGACTGAGTTTCCTTATCACTGATAGTTAACTTCCTAAAAATGCTTGTGGTTATAGAGAAGTTGTATGGAGGAAAGCTGCTTAAGTCACTTGCTTTTATTCTTGAGACTGCAGAATTTATAGGTCTCTAAGGAATCTGTTGGAAGTAACACTTTTAAAAGCAGTTCTGGTAAAGTTGAATGTAGGGGGTTCAAAGCAATGACTTTGCAGCCTAGGCTTAGCTGGTCTTTATTTTTAATATTGATTTTGTTTATTTCATTAAAATGCAAAAATTTTAAAGCAATCATTTAAAAAATGTGAGTTTTCATTTCACTCTCTTCCTCCCCTGCTCCCTCCTTGAGGAGAACACTGTGATCTCCATTATACATGTAAAGTCTTTCAAAACGTATTCTCATATTAGTCATGTTTCAAAAGAAAACACAAACAAAATGAAAAATAAAAAAAAGGTAAAAGAAGTGTGTTTAAATCTGTAGTCAGCTTTCTTCAGCTCTCTCTCTAGAGGTGCCTAGAATTTCTCACCAGGGTCTTCAGACTGACTGTCCTGTATTATTGTCTTGATCAAAGTGCCAAATCTTTCACAATCGACCATGCTTCTAATGTTGCTGTTACTCTGTAATGATGTTCTGCTTCTGCTCATTTCACTCTGCATGAGTTCATATAAGTATCCACAAGTTTTTCTGAAACCATTTTGCTCATCATTTTTTGTAGCACAATAGTATCCCATCATGATTACATACTGCAACTTGTTCAGCTATTCTCCAATTGATGGGCATCCCCTCAATTTCCAATTTCTTGTCACCATGAAAAGAGTTACTACGAATACTTCTTATTTGATCTTTTTGGTATACAGACCTAGTAGAGATATTGCTGAGTCAAAAGGTATGCACAATTTGATAGCCCTATGACATAGTTCCTAATTGTTCTTCAGAATGGTTGGACTAAGTCACAACTCCACTGACAATGCATTCGTGTCCCACTTTTTCCACATCCCCTTCAGCATTTGTCCTTTTCCTTTTCTGTCATGTCAACCAATCTGATAGGTGCAGGTGGTATATCAGAGTTGTTTTAATGTGCATTTCTCTTATTAGCAGTGATTTAGAGCATTTTTAAAGTGACTTGATAGCTTTGATTTCTTCTTCCAAACATTGCCTTTAATCATTTAGCAAGTGGAGAATGACTTTTATTTTTATAATTTTGGCTCAATTCCCAATATATTTGAGAAATGAGACCTTTATCAGAGAAACTGACTGTAGACACTGCCCCTTTATGTTTTCCTTCTAATTTTGGTTGTATTAGTTTTGTTTCTGTAAAAGCTTTTTAATTTCATGTAATCAAAATTATGTGTTTTACAACTTGTGATGCTCTCCATCTCTTTCTAATCATAAACTCTTTCCTTAACCATAGGTCTGACAGGTTTTCCCAAGCTCCCCTAACTTAGTTATGATATTAACCTTTATGTCTAAATTTTTTATTCATTTTTTAAAAATACTGGTATATAGTGTGAGATGTTGATCTATCTCTTGTTTCTGCTGATCTCCTTTCCACCTTTCCCAGGAACTCTTGTCAAATGTTGAGTTGTTACCTCTGAAGGCTGGATCTTTGGTTTATTAAACACTAGATTACTGCATTCATTTGCTACTGTGTATTGTGCACCTAAAGCTATTCCACTCAACTACCACTCTATTTCTTAGCCAGTACCAGATTATTTTGGATGATTTTGGATGATTACCACTTTGTAAAATAGCTCAAAATCTGCAACTGATAGATATATATTGATATTTAATTTGCCAGATGTATTTTGTTACTATTTTTTCTAGCTCTACAAAATAATTCTTTGGTTGGTGTGGATCTGAATAAGCAAATTCACTTAAGTAGGATTATTATTTTTATCATATTGGCTTTTCCTACCCAAGAGCAATGAATACCTCTCCAGCTTTTTTTGTTATTGTTCAGTCATGTCAGACTCCTTATGATCCCATATGATGTTTACTTGGCAAAGATACTGGAGTCGTTTGCCATTTCCTTCTCCAGTAACAACAACAACAGCAACAACAGCAACAACAATCCCTGGGTTTGTATCAGCAGATAGACTCCCAAATAATTATCTGTAGCTACTTTAAATGGAATTTCTCTCGCTATCCCTTCCTGCTGAGTTTTGTTGGTGATTTATAGAAATGTTTATGATTTATGAGAGTTTATTTTCTATCCTGCAATTTGCTCAAGTTGTTGTTTCACCTCATTTCTGGTTGACGGTCTAGGGTTCTCTAAGTCTGAGCCACCATATTATCTGCAAAGAGTGGGAGTCTTCTGATTCCCTCATTGCCTTGTCAGTCCTTCCTTTTCTTTTTCCTATCCTACTACCGTAGCCAGCACTTCTAGTACAATGTTGAATAATAGTGATGATCATGGACATCGTTGTTTCACTCCTGATCTTATTGGGAAGGCTTCAGGTTTGTTCCCATTAGAAATAATGCTTACCCTTGATTTTTAAATAGAAATTACTTATAATTTTAAGAAAGGCTCTTTATGGCACTATATTTCCTAGTGATTTTTAGTGCAAATGAGTATTTTTGAAGTTTTTTTTCCCTGCATCTACTGTTGCTGTAATCATGTGTTTTTTGTTATAGATCTGATTGCTTTTTAGAAACACACGTGCATTTGAGGTAATAAAAATATCTTGCATTTATATGATAACTCAAGCTTTGCAAAGCCCTTTATGAATATCATATCAATCTGTCCTCAAAACAACACTGAGATAGGTGCTCTTACCTTCATTTTGCAGATTAGGAAACTGAGTCAGACAGCAGTTAAGAGACCCAATGTCACACAACTAGTAAATGTCGGAAGTAGAATTTTAACTCAGTGATCTACTACCTACTGCCTCACCTAACTGTCTGATGTTATTGTACAAATACAGGGAAGGAGGCAGTCAAGAAAAGGCAGAAATTACAAAGAAGGGCCCATTGAAAAAGGCAGCAGGGAAACCCCCCACAACCATGTCTGGACTTACACTATGCATTTTTAAGATCTGTCTAGTTGAAATGTTTTGTAAATGTGCCCTGAAATGTTTGTCTCTGGTATTTGACACTATCCTTGTGAAGATGAGTTTTTTGAAAGACTCCTGCTCCAGGTCAGGTCTGATGCAGCCAAGTACAAAAGGTCAGGCTTAGGACTGAAGTTGGATGAGATGCTCATGAATCATATAACATTTCACAAAAGGAGCTTTACTTTACTTCTTTTTTTTAAACTTTATTCAAGATCTGGCAAACCAGGATATAGCACTGATTCATTTGGGCACAGCTCTTTGCCTTGAGATTTGCCATAGTCAGGAGGCACCCACATCTACCTCATAAGATTAAAAGTCATGTCCTGATTGTGCTGGTTACTGGGTCCACTTGACTGGACTCTATCTCGAGATGCTCTTCTGGGTTTCCTAATCTGGAATCTATTTTTTATCATCTCCCTAAGTTCCGGGTTTGAACCCTGAACCCTAACTTTTGCCTATGTGATAGAATCACAGAATTTCAGAGTTGGAGGAGACATTGAAGGCTATTGAGTCCAGCCTATACTCAAAGAAGAATCTTCTCTGTGATATACTTGACAAGAGATCATCCAATATTCATTGAAAACCTCCAATGGGAGGGAACTCTGTGCCTCTAGAACCAGTACATTCCATTTGGGACCAGTTCTAATTGTTGGAAAGTTTTTCATCAAACCCAAATTTGCATGTTTGAAACTTTCATTCATTGTGCCTAGTTCTTCTTAGGGGGAAGCCAAGTGATTCTAATTTCTCTTCTATACCATAGTGCTTTGAATACATGAAAACAGTGATCATGGGTACTCTGAGTCCTGTTTCCTTTGGGATAAGCATCTCAATTTCTCTCCACTGTTTTCCTGATGGCACAATGTCTTGGTCTTGCATGACCCCATAAGTTCTCTCCTGAACATTCTTTTGATCAAGGCTCAGCAAACTACAGATCCAACCTGCTGTTTGCTTTTGTAAGTCCCACAAGCTAAGACTGGCTTTTTGATGTTTTCTTAAATTATTTAAGTATTTTCTTAAAAATATAAATACTATTAATTTTTTAAAATATTTAATTTCTCCAATTACTTATTAAAGCAATTTAAAACATTAAAAAAAAAGTTTTGAGTTCCGAATTCTATCTTTCTCCCTCCCCCCAAGATGATAAACAATCCAATATGCATGTGCAATTACACAAAACATTTCAATGTTAGTCATTTTGTATAAGAAGACTCATACAAAAGGATGGAAGGAAGGAAAGAAAGAAAGAAGGAAGGAAGGAAGGGAAGAAGGAAGGAAGGGAGGAAGGGAAGAAAGAAGAAAGGAAGGAAGCAAGCAAGCACAAAAATTGGCAGCAGTTCAGATTTAGACTTTGGACTGTAGTTTCCTGACCCTGTTTTAGCTTATTGTCAAAGTCATTCCTAAAACATGGTACCTAGAATGGAGCATGATCCCCAAGTACAGTCAGTCTAAGGTAGAACAATTTAGTCTAAAACCCCATTAGCTTTTCTGTTTGCCACCTCATACTACTTCTCATTCTGCTCAAGTCTGGGCCCATTAAACTTCCATATCTCTTTCCAGATAAATTCATTTCTAGTTATGCATTCCCTCTCTTTTATTTGTGAAGCTCATCTTTAGAATCCCTGCACAACATTTTCCCATTATCTGCATTAAACGTCAGAGGAATGTACTTTCTGTACTGCTATTTTAGCCTGTCAGGATCTCCTTGGTTCCATATTCTATGATCTAACATTGAAATTATCCTTCCTAGCTTTGGTCATCTGAAAATTTGATGTGTGACACCTGCTCTTTGCCTCTCTTCAAGTCACTAGTAAACAATGTGATTCAACCCAGGGTTAAGCTCCTCCTGGGGGAACGTCACTACAGCCCAAATGATTAAAAGCTGCTGAGTCAGGCCAGCCATTCAACCAGCTCCAAATCCACTGACCTACAGCGGCACCCAACCACCATTACTCCATCTTTCATGTAAGAATAACATGCTGAGTTCTGCCAAATGCTTTTCTAAACTACAAGCCTTGTAAGGCTGCAAAGAAAGAAGGGAATCAAGTCAGTCTGGCCTGGCTGCTTTGAGGAAGCCATGCTTTGTCATCACTGCTTCCTTTTGATAATGGAACTAATCATCCCTTTATTATTATGTGATCAAGCCTCCCCCACTCCCCACCAAGAAACTGAAATCAAAGTCACTAGCTTCTATTTTGGAGACTCTGTTCTCTTCCCTCAAAAAATGGGCCACTTTTTTCTTCTCCAGGCCTGAGGCACCGCACTTATTCAGCATGATTTTTGGAGCTAAAAAATCCCATTCTCCAGCTCTTCCAGTATTTTGAGATGTTGCTCTTCTCAGCCTAGGGATCTGAACCCATCAAGAGCAGCTGGGTCCAGGGTGGGAAACCTGCCACCTTGAGGCCGCCCTCTAGGTGCTCAAGTGTGACCCTTTCACTGAATCTAAACTTCACAGAGCAACAAGTTTGGATTCAGTCAAAAGGCCACACTTGAGTACCCAGAGGACCACACACAGCCGTGAGGTGGAAGGTCCCCCATTAGCTGAGCTAGGTGCTTTCCCCTTCTACCTCCCTATTTACCTTGTGGAGCAATTACCTAGGAGCCAAGGTTGTCCTATGTGTTCCATTGGACTTTAGGACACTGTTTACCTCAAACAAATCTTCTAACTCTTCTTTGGGCCTCTTTCCTTCTTCAATATAAAAAACAAACAAACAAATAGTGACCCTTTTGTTATCCTTAGCTTCCTCACTAGCCTTAGGTCTCTAATTTTTTTTTTTAACATTTGTAATACTACATTTTCAGGACTCTTACACGGAAGGATGTGTTAAAGAAAGAGCTGATTGTTAAATTTTTAGTGTGAGCATATACACCTTAGAAATCATCTAATGCTACAAAACCAGGGCTTGTAAGACTTAGGTGTTGTAGTGGCTAGAGGGCTGTCCCTGGAGTTTAAATATGTCACACATTTCTGAAGAGCTGGTTGTTAAATACTTGCCATCACTTCCTCATACAGGTCTTTAAAAAATTTGATTTGGTTGGTAAGTTCCCTAAACATCCCTATTAGCCTCGTTAGGCAACTACCTGTCTTCCAATCCTGCAGATTATTTCTCTTTTACCTCTTCAGGATTTCATTCATGAGAAATTCCCTTTTCTGGGATGAATTTCCTTGTAGGATGAAGTCCTTTTTCTATATAAGAAGCATTCAGTGGACAGAGTGCTGAACATTCAGCCAGGAAGAGCTGAGTTCAAGTTCAGCCTGACACTTATTAGCTGTGAAGTTACATAAACTCTGTCTCGGTTTCCTCATCTATAAAGTGGGGATAATAATAGTACCTACTCCCCAAGACTGTTGTGAGATAAAATGAGACAATATGTGTAAACTATGGAATCAAATCAGCTATCATTTATTATGTACTTAGTATGCGTCAAGGTCTGTGTTAAGTATTAGGGCTACAAAGAATGGCAAAAAATAGTCTTGGTTCTGAAGAAGATCACATTCTTACGCTAATAACTATATACAAAGTATGTAGACAGAGTAAACTCACAATTTGCCCTATGTCCTAGCCTTTCAGAAGGAAGGCACTGAGATTAAAGAATTCTGGGAAAGGCTTTTTGCAGAAGATGGGACTTTAACTGAAGCTTGAAGAAAGCCAGTGAAGCCAGGAGGCAGAGGTGAAGAGAGAGCATCTTTGGCACATAGAAGTGCGAGCTATTCTAATTCTTTATCCAAACATGGTGAAATCTGCTCTCTGAAGATCTAGGGTATATATCAGATCCTGTTTTCCTTCATTATAAAAAATTCTTATAGAATGTAATCACAGATTTAACACAAGAAGATCCTGGAGGTCATCTATCTCAATTCTTTCATTTGACACATGAGGAAGCTGAGACTGAGAGTGGTTAAGTGACTAACCCAGGGACATACAGATAGCAAATGGAAGAGCTGGGTTCTGAACCCAAGTTCTCTCACTTAAAATTCATGGCTCCTACCTCTAAAGTTTCTAGCTTTTCCATGCCAGCAACTATTTACTCCTTATTGGTGAAAATCAAGTTCACAAAAAATTTTCTCCTTCTTGATTCCCTGTCTTTTGAAATATCCTTAAAGCAAATACAGAACTTACTAGCAGCTCCAATGATTTGGGTAGAAAGAGAGATCCGAGTGATGCCTGGATTGAAAGACCCTACCTAAAGGAAGTTAGGTGTTGTAGTGGCTAGAGGGATGACCCTGGAGTTTAGATCCAACTTCAAACATTTACTGGATTGGTGATTTGGGGCAAGTTACTTCACTTTTATCTGCATCAGTTTTCTTAACTGTAAAATGGGGTTAATAATATCACCTACCTGTAGAAAGCCAAAGTATTTGATTCTTGGGGGTCAGTTTCTATGCAGATGTCTTTGAGATTGGCTTTCGCTTCTGGGCTTTGAAGCCTGCTCTTTTGTCCTGCAAATACATCTTGATAAGAGTCAAATGACTTTCCCCATGACTTCCTAGGGCCTTGATAACAAAGCTTCATCTTATCTGAGCTACTTCCAGGTTATGACAGACCATTATATTGATAATAAAATTCCAGGATATGATTAGGATGAGTACTTGAATCTTTGTCTTTTTTAAATTGCATTTTGTTTAATTTTAGTTTACACCTTTCATTTCCACAATCTTTTGAGTTATGAATTTTTATCCCTGTCTTTCCCCTACCACCACCCCAAAACAGTGATCCCAATGTATACCCCTTCCCCCAATCTGCTCTCTCCTATAGTCTCCCCCATCACCCCTCCGACTTTCTGGTAAGGCAAGATGGATCTCCTTACCACAGTGTCTGTATATCTTATTTCCCACCTACATATAAATAATTCTATATATATATACATATATATGTATGCATGTATGTATATATATATATATGTAGCAAACATTTGATTTTAAAACTTTAAATTCTAGATTCTTTCCCTTCCTCCCTTGTCACCCAACCCACTGGGAAGACAAGCAATTCAATAAAGGCTGTACATGTGTAGTTACACAAAACATCTCCACAGTGGACATATTGTGAAAGACTGACTATATTTCCCTCCATCCTATCACACCCCCCACTTGTTCTATTTTCTACTTTGTCCCTGTCCCTTTTCAAAAGTGTGTGTTTCTAACAACCCTCCCCCCCAACCTGCCCTCCCCTTCATCATCCCCCTTCTCATCCCCTTCCACCATACTCTCCTGTAGGGCAAGATACCAATTTAGAGTGTGTCATTCCCTACCTAAGCCAAATTCAATGAGAGTAAGGTTGAAACATTCCCTTTTGCCATCCTGTTCTTTCCCTCCATTGTAACAGTTTTCCCTTGCCTCTACTATATGAGATAATTAACCCCATTCTGTCTCCTCTCATATTTCTCTCCTGCCTCTCAATTTCACCTTTTAAATGTCATCCCTTCCTATTCAATTGATCCTGTGCCCTCTATGTATACCTGTACACCTATATACACAAACTCACATATGTATTCATACCCATATATACCCTCCTATATAGACATATTATATATGTATATACATACATACATACATACATACATACATTTATATTCCCTTCAACTATTCTCATACTGAGAAAAGTTTCACAAGTTACAATTATCGTTTTTCCATGTCAGTATGTAAATAATTCAACTTTGATAAGTTCCTTATGATTTCCATGTTTACCTTCTCATGCTTCTTGTATTTGAATGTCAAACTTTCTATTCAGCTCCAGTTTGTTCATCAAGAATGCTTGAAAGTCCTCCACCTCATTGAGTGACCATAGTTTTCCCTGAAACATTATACTCAATTTTTCTGGGTAGGTGATTCTTGGTTTTAATCCTAGCTCCTTTGATCTCCAGAATGGCATATTCCAAGCCCTTTGATCCCTTAATGTAGATGCTGCTAGATCCTGTGTTGTCCTGATTGTGCTTCCACAGTATTCAAATTGTTTCTTCTTGGCAGCTTGTAATATTTTCTCCTTGATCTGGGAACTCTGGAACCTGGCCATAACATTCCTAGGAGTTTTCTTTTTGGGATCTTTTTCAAGAGGTGATTGGTGAATTCTTTCGATTTCTAATTTGCCCACTGGTTCTAAAACATCAGGGCAATTTTCCTTGAGAATGTCTTGAAGGATGATTTCTAGGTTTTTTTTTATCAGAGCTTTCAGGTAGTCCAATAATTTTTAAATTGTCTCTCCTGGATTTATTTTCCAGGTCAATGGTTTTTTCAATGAGATATTTCACATTTCCTTCTATTTTTTCCATTTGTCTGGATCTGTTTAATAGTGTCTTGATTTCTTATAAAGTCATTAGCTTCCATTTACTCCAATCTAATTTTGAAGAAATTATTCTCTTCAGTGAGCTTTTGAGATTCTTTTTCCATCTGACAAATTCAGATTTTTAAGGCATTCTTCTCCTCATTGGGTTTTTAGGCCTCTTTTGCCATTTGAGTTAATCTATTTTTTAAGGTGTTATTTTCTTCAGTCAAATTGTTGACTCTCTTTTCATGATTTTCTTGCATCATTCTCATTTCTCTTCCCAATTTTCCCTCCACTTCTCTTATTTGGTTTTCAAAATCCTTCTTAAGCTCCTCTATGGTCTGAAACCAGTTCATATTTTTCTTGGAAGCTTTTGGTGCAGTTGTTCTGACTGTGTTGTCTTCCTCCTGTTCCATGCTTTGATCCTTTTTGTCCCCCAAAATGGAATGTAAAGTTGTATGGCTCTGCTTGCTTTGCTTCCTCATGTTGTCAGTCAATTATTTGACTTTTGAGCTCTTTGCCGCAGTAGAACTCTGCTTCCAGAGGGGGGAACTTTGTCCCAAATTGCTGGAGTTTTCACAGGTGCTTGGAGCTATTACGAGGCTGCCATCTCTACAGCCCCCATTAGCTTTGGCTCACTGGTCAGGCACTTCAGGACCACCACCCAAGACCACAATCCCAATCCAGGCAGGCTAAGGGAAGAGCACTTAGCCTCTGAACAGTCACTTGGCCCCCCTGCAATGTGCAGTCCAGGAACTCTGAAGCAGCCATGTGGATGCGGCTGCAGGGCTGCCACTTTTGCCGCTTCTGGCTCTGGGAGCAGAGGGCTGGACCTGTTCCTCCTTCCCCCCGCCCCCAAATTCAGCTGAGTTCCACTGACCTTTTACTTTGTCTTTGATATTTATGGGTTCATAATTCTGAAAACTGCCACAGCTGCCAGTGATCTACTCTCCTGAATGCTCTGGCTAGGCTGATCAGGCCACCCTGGGGCAAAAACCACGGGTTCATATGGGGCTTGGCTCAGCTCCCAGTGCACTGTGATGAACCCTTTCTGCCTGCCTGCCGGGCTGCCTTCAATGGGAGATTTGTTTCTCTGACGCTTTGTGGGTTCTGGAGGAATCTTTGTCTTTTGGATCTTTAAAAACCTTGTTTAAATATCATTAAATCAGACTTCTTTTCTATTAACTACCTGCCTGGTTAATTCTCTCTCACATCTTTGCTCACATCTGGGGCTGGTACCCAGATGGTCCACGACACCTATCTCCCATGGTTATTGTAAAGATGAAATGAGATAATATTTGGAAAGCATGTAGCACGGTCCCTGGCACATAGTAGGCACTTAAGTGGTGCTTCTTCTATTCCTCCCTCCTTTTGTTCCCTTCCTTTTCCCTTCTTTCCTTTGTTCCTCCTTCCTTCCTTCCTTCCTTCCTTCCTTCCTTCCTTCCTTCCTTTCTTCCTTCCTTCCTTCCTTCCTTCCTTCCTTCCTTCCTTCCTTCCTTCCTTCCTATGTTGAGTCTCCATTGTCAGCTTGTGATCTGTTCCTAGAATTCCTTGACTAGTTTATATTTACATTCAGGAGTTCAGTGGTGCACATTCTGCACTTTTGCCTCTCTAAACCTTCACCCAAATGTGTGCCACTATCCCTCTGTCCTTTGGTTTCTGGACTTTCTCACAGGATTATTTCTTCATAATGTAAAATGCCATCCCTCCTGACTCTTTTTATTGGTCCTGTTCCTTTTAAATAAGATGGATTTCTGAACCATATTCTGGCCTCATTATCTTATCTCATGAAGTCATTTAAAAATGTACAAGGTTAAATTTGTCCCCTGATGTTAAGGTTTCTTTTTCATCTTGCATTGTTACCTGTTCTTTTTCCATTTTGTGTGCGGAATACTAAGGTCATGGGTTTTATCACTGGGTCTGTCCTTGTATCTTGTCTTCTGTGACTTTTAGGGACCCTTCCTGCTCTCTTCTTTCCCAGATGGTAATTATTCTCTACAGTCTCTAACTTGAAGGATATACATAGACCATCTTCTCCCTCCTAATTTATTTTTAGTTTGAACATTTTGGGTCAGATCTGCAAAACTCAAGAAAAGTACTTTCTTAAAGGCTTTGTTAGGTGAGTACCATTCCCAGTCAGGAACTTGTCATCCCTCTATTTTCATTCAAAGTTCAGAATCAGAATGCCATCCTCAGGTGCCACCTTGATACTCCCCTGTCCATTTCCTAGGATTCAGGTGCTTCTTCCTGCGTTCTTTTTACCCAGTCTGCTTATCTGGACATTGAGCCCCACTCAAATCTCAACTCTTTCCTCTGATTTAGCCTGACATATAGGCTCTGACAGAGAACAGTGTCTGATGCAGAGCAGGCACTTAACCATGTTAAATGGCATGGAATGAAATTGAATTAACCTTGAATTTGACTTCTGAATTCCTAGAATGCAATGTGTCTACTTCATTTTCTAATTCACCCCTGTCTTATGACCTTATGTGAATGTTAGTTGCAGTGCCCTCCTGCTCTAATGTCAATCCCAATCCTCATCAGATCATGGGTTTGAAAACTGGAAGGGAGTCTGGCAAGCATCTACCAGAAGTGCTTGAAGGCCATCAACTCCCAAGGGTCCATGGGTAGATTTCAGAGTCCATGAACTTGGATGGCAAGGAATTATATCATTATTTCTTACTGATCTCTTCCTATAATTTTGCTTTTCCTTCAATTATGAATAAAAAAACTTTCTGAGAGGGGGTCCCTATCCTTCACGTTTCCAAATGGGTCCATGATAAAAAAGACCAAGATCCCATAAACCTGAACACTCTCATTCTGTAGAGAAACATGAAAGCCAGACACTATATCATGTTTTATCTGTCTCAGCCTTTCTCATTTTCCCTTTCCTATGTGAGTTAGCCTTGACATCTCCTAAGGGTCCCTAATATTTTCAGGTCTGTCCCTTCTGTTATCAAAGGAAACCCAGTGTTACCCAGTATTAACCATTGTTAGCCTAATGTTATTAAATGAAACTCGGATCCAATAGGAACAAAATCAATGGAAAAATCAATTCCATTCTTTCTGAAAGGTTTCTTTTCTATTTTTCCAGTTCTGTGAACACACACCAAAAACACCAACCCTTTCTCCCCCACCCCCATGAATGATCTAAAAGGTTAGCATGGAGAAGCATATTAACTGGCTACACTTTTCAGCAGAATCACCATTATCACTCAATAATATACTTTAATGAGCACATTTTGCAACCATTGTTGAATTTGTTCATTTATGGTAATGGGGAATCAATTATATTGCATCATAAAAATGCTTGCAGGAGAATTTTTCTGTTTAGTTTTAAACAGCATTTGGGGTAACTATTAAAGACTGTGCATCAAGTATTATCATTCTTGTATTTTCCCCCTATGGGGAAAAAGCAGTCTGTTCTTTAGTTCTCCTAAGGAAAATAAAGAAAGGCTAGCAATTTGCACAATTGTTTTTTATTCTTTTGATGTTTCAATTTGTTCATGAATTGGAATTGTGCTGTGTTGAGTTAGAGGGAACATTGAAACCCATGAAATTACAATGCTTTTTAAAAGCATTCCCATAAGATTCTTTGGCAAGTATATGATGAAGGAGTGATTCTATAATTTAGTCCCCCTTTTATTTCCTCTGTATGTAGACAGAGGGGTAAGATGAGCTAGATTAAATGCTGGGTTTCCCTGTTAGAGATTGAACTTGCTATTGAACTAGAATAAAGCAGTTGTGGGCGAGAGGCCTGAGGTCTCTGAACTGCTCACAACTGCCAGGTATCAATGAGGTTATTTAGAAAATGTTATCCCCACAGGTGACTAGAAAAGGAATGGTCAGGAGAAACTAGGGTGTGAGTGTGGGGGACGGCAAAGGCCTGGAAAGAGAGCTAGGTCTCTCAAATGTTGATTAGCTACCCTTTCTGTGGCTTGAATCAGTGAGGAAAGTGGAAAGGGGGCTAGACTTGGAGCCATGGGGGAAATGTGGGTACCAGAACATGAAAGCACCCCTAGCTCCACTATCCTTTGTGTTAAGGGCTGACCATCATGATAGCTTCAAAGATGGTTGGCCTTGATGCTGCTTCATCTAAAACAAATGAATATGTATTATAGAAGAATCTATCAAGAATTCAATTGTAGGGGCGGCTAAGTGGCGCAGTGAATAGAGCACCGGCCCTGGAGTCAGGAGTACCTGAGTTCAAATCCGGCCTCAGACACTTAACACACACACACACACACACACAGACACACACACACAAACCTAGCCTTGTGACCTTGGGCAAGTCACTTAACCCCAACTGCCCTCCAAAAAGCAAAAAAAAAAAAAAAAAGAATTCGATTGTATTTCTTGATATCTTAGGAGTTACTCCCACATGCTGACCATGGTGCTAATCCTATCAGAGGTATCACCAGCGTGCAATTTATCAGCATTTCAGGCTTTCTGATGGGGTTTTCATAGCTATCAAGATGGTCTTAAGGGTCCAAGAAGCCTCCACCCACATTGGGTTTTGTACTGGCTGACATTCTTCTGTTTTGGTGTTGCTACCCTTCCTCTTACAAGGAAGGACAAGTTAGCCTTAAGGGTGGTGGTAATTATCATCATTTTTAATGATCTTTTCTGATGAGGTCCAGCTAGTAATGACGCTGGGGACAAATCACAGCCATCCTGTTATTTCCTTCAATGTTTCATGAACATTGATAGTCCAGATGGATAACTGCTTTTTGTGAAGTTGGATAAATTTACTAGGATGTCAGTCAATAAACATTTATTAAGCATTTATTATGTGCCAGGCAGTGTGCTGAGCACTGGGGATGCAAAGAAAGGCAAACAATTATCCTGCCTAAGTTCACTCTCTGCAGGCTCATTGCAAGCATCCTTGGTAAGATCCCAGCAGGAGCCAAAGTTATGGGACCTGATCATTCACCAGGTGACTTTCTTCTCCTCAGTCAGTTCTCTATATTTTTAAAGCTTCTTGCTCCATGTTGCTCTGTGATAAGGAATATTTGGGATGCATACATCTTTTTGCAATGTTCTTCTTTAGTTATATCTTGGTGACTGTGGTTAGCAGTTCAGTCTCTAATAATGAACTAATTCCACTACAGTTTACTGACTGAATTTTCCAAATTATTTTAAAACCTGTATTTGTACAATGGGGATTTGTCATCTGTCAGTTCATAAAAGATACAGAATTTCTGATATATATTTAATTCTGTCCATCTAGGTGCTACATTTTTATGCCTTCTATCACATTGTCTACGTCATTTCTTTGCATAAACAATGGTGTCACCAAAGCCCAATTTGCCAGGGTTCCTGCCAAGTCTTCCCATTTACTAAAAAACATCTCAGGACCCATATAGTTTTATATATTACACTGAGTGACATTTCCCTACTTTTCATTCCTTCCCCCTCCTGCCATGGATGAAAGGCTGTGCTTGGAGGAGGGACGTTGTTGTTGTTATTATTAATACCGAGTCAGTGGTTGCTTATAGGGGTGAACTGGTATGAAGAATTATGTGAAGGAGTAGGGAGAAAGAATGCATTAGTAAGGTGTTTCAGAACTTGGGCTTTGGGGAAATCAGTGGCAATGGTGATGATCTCATCTATGGGTACAGCAGGGATACCCTTCTCCTTGGATTATCTGCTAACCCCTACCTATTTTTCCTATACTTAAAACAATTCTGTCTTCTCCCTCACTTCTTGTTTTCTCCCAACCTCTATCCTTCCCTTCCTCTGCCTAAAGATTCTTAGGTGAATATTTTATGTCTTCTGGCAACATGATGCCTGAAAAATATTTAAAATTTATATTTTAGTTAGTATTTAATATTTTACAGGTGATATAATAATTTTTTAACATCTTGAAATTCACTCCTTTGCCTCTTATGAAATTTTGACTTTTAGTAACAAAGATTTTGATAATAGGGGGCATGTGGGATGCAGTCTTTTTAAATTAGAACTTTTACGGTTTTCTCTCTGTCTCTGTCTATGGCTGTCTGTCTCTCCTCTCTCCATTTATGTATGTTTATATTTGTTGATGATTTATATGTAAGTGGTCAGCAGACAATAGATTGCGATGTTCCCTTTGAACTAAGGTAAAGACAGTGCCCTGGGAGTAGAATTTGGTATGAAGAAAATCATTGAAATTGGAGTCAGCAGATCTAGGTCTAAATCTTCGACCTAGCACTTACTAGCTCTGCAATCATTGGAGCCACACACACACACACACACACGTATAGTATGTATATGTGTGTGCATGTTTTTATATCTTTGACTATTACAGACCTTTGTTGATAAGGTGATGTCTGATTTTTTAGCAAGTGCAGAAGTACAACATTTCTCTCTACCATCTGGGACACACTGTCTTCCATCTCACCTTGGTCCCTGGGGGAATAGACTTAAACACCAAACAATTTCTCCAAAGCGCACCCCCTCCCCCCCCCATGAGACTGAATTTTGAATGTGGCACATCAGTGGAGCAGTCCGTCCCTCCCTCCCTCTTGCAGCATGCAGGATCTTGACTGTGGAGTCAATTCTTGCTGACAAATCAGTTCTCTCTTGTCCTCAAACTTCTCATTTATGAAATGAGGATAGTAATAGTTATATTTCTTATGTTTTGTAGCCAGGCCTGACTCAGGATGAACTGGTGGTTGAGAATCAAAATTAGAATGAAATTCAACTCTCACAGACAATGAACAATGAACAAAGGGAGGTTTGCTTAGCTACAGGATTGAAAAGTACTCAGAAAGAATACAGCATAGATTCAGGTAGATGCCGTCCTGCTTGCCTACATACAGAAAATGGCTTGGTTATCAGAGTATGCTGAATTGGTTGATGTAATTTGCATCACAATAGGGCATCCATCATGCATCCAGAGAAAGAACTGGTGAATAGATGTATAGAATAATTATATACATGTACATATACCTATTTGTGTCTAACGGTAGCCGTCTCTAGGGTGGGGAGGGGGGAGGAAGAAAAAAAGGAAAGAAAAGAAATTTACATGATAGCTTTATTATATGTTTAAAAGGAATAGCAAATTCTACCTAACAGATTTGTAATTTCATGTGTAATCATCTTTTTAAAAATTATACATTGTGGAAATTCTTGTTTTATTCCATAAATTAAAAACAAAATAAGGAAAAAAGGCTGAGGGCAACTGATTTCTCTTAGACCAGACTCCTTCAAACCCTTGGGTGCAAACTGAACCAGTGATGAGAGCCAATAAGGGGAGGAAAAAGCTAGCTTGTATTGAATAGGGCCTCAGGCATACTCAGTGCAGCCTGTTGTGGAAGGACCTTAGGGTTCCTACCGTACTCCGTTACAGGGTCATCATGGGGAAACAAGAGATCGTGGTAGTGCGTGGATCTGTGATTTCTCTGCAATGGGGGCACTGCTTCCGACCCAGCATCTTCTCTCCAATTTAGAGGCGTCTTAACCCTTTAGTGCCACGGCATTCTGCTGAAGCCTTTCTCGGAATGTTTCTGAAATGCAAACAATGAAATACGAAGGATTATAGGAATGACAAAGGAAGCCGATTATGTAATGATAAAACAATTTCCCAATCAAAGTTCAGAGTCTCAGTCTTAGAGAACTGCCTAGAGCATGGAAGGGTTGAACAACTTGCCCAGGTTTGCCTGCACAGAGCCCGAGTCAGCAGAGGGCATTGAACCCAGGTTTTCCTGGCTATGCAGTCAGCTCTCCGGCTCCTACATTAACCAGTTTCTTCTGCAATGAAACTGTCTTATAAGCTTAGAGCGCTTTTAAAGTAGGAGGTATTGTTAGGAAAGCTCAGGAAGTGGACATCGAGATGGTAAAGCTTGAGGAAGAAAGGGAGAGCTGTCATAAATGCTGTTGGGAAATCCTGCTGCTCTTTCAATGATCTCACATTGTTCCCCCAAACAAAATCCCATCTTCTTGGGGTAACACCATCAATTCCCAAAGACTTAAAATTGTAGGTGGGTGAAAGACCAAAAGACAGATGTGAAAATAGATGCATTGGAAAATAACCTAAACCATGATTTCAACAATGTAAATGGTAAGAATGATAAAATGGAACTGAATGTTGGTATCTATCTATGTCAGTGCAGCTGGGTGGTGCAGTGAGTAGAGCGCTGGGCCTGGAGTCAGGAATACTCATCTTCCTGAGTTTGAATCTGGCCGCAGACAGTTATTAGCTGGGTGACCCTGGGCAAGTCACTTAACTCTGTTTGCCTCAGTTTCCTCATTTGTAAAAGGATCTGGAGAAGGAAATGGCAGCCATTCCAGTGTCTCTGCCAAAAACCCCAATGGAATCATGAAGAATTGGACACAATTGAAACATAAATGAACAACAACAATGTCTACACCACCTGTGTGTATATCTGTAGAAAAGTGTGATTTTATCTACATATGGAATCATATTTTTACCGTTCTTAGCACAATGTCTGGCACATAGTAGGAACTTAATAAGTACTTCTTCCCTGTGTATCTCACACACACGCACACACACACACACACACACACTCTCACACACACATCCATCCAGACACATCTGCAGTAGGTATTGTTCTTCCCCCTCTCCACCTCCATTCATCCTTTCCACCTTCCTTCCCAAAGCATAGATATTTAGAAGGCACCAATATCGGTATCACTCCCCTCTGGTGGTCCCAGAGGTTTCTCTATCCCTTAGCGGTATAAGTCCCTCTGGTTCCCTCTAGTGGTCATTTGCCAGTGGTTACATCTTTCCTTTACTCAGTATTTCTGCCCCAAGGGCTAAAATTCCTGCTGCAAGGACTCTAAATGATGGTCATGCTGACCATTTGCCTCAAACATTCCGTTTGCTTCTGATAATTCTTTTAGCCCATTTCTTCCTTCTTTCCCTCCCTTCCTTCTTTCTTTCCCTCCCCCTCTGTCTGTCTCTGTGTCTCTGTCTTTGTCTGTCTGTCTCTCCTTTCATTATTGAAATAAAACCCACATGGGAAGCTACAGACCTCTAAACCAATAAGAAGGTGGGGAGTTGGGGGAAAGAGCTTTTCATGTACACAAGAATTTGCTTACATTTATCCACGGATGCAAAACAAGTAAAAAGAGAATCTAAGCACTTAAATCAGATACCAATTTAAGTTACTTATTTGCCTCTACTCAATCCATAGCTTTAAAGGCACCTTCTCATTACTATCATTCCATCCTTTGCATAGACTCTCCTGACTGGTACTAGAAGCAATAGAACAGAAATGGTTTATATGACTTTTATTTGTCACTAGAGGTTAGTTCATAATTGAAAAGATGTCCATTTGAATGCTGAGATGACCTTGAACATCTCTGACCACTTGACAACTTCCCACTATTGTGGGTCTTCACACTGGTATTATCTGGTCGATATTGTGATGGTTTCCTGGGATCATTCTACTGGGCCCACATGGCAGAAAGTATCTCATGAATAGACCAAGCCATTTTGCAAGCATCTTTATTTCTTTTTAAGTCAGAGTACCAGGTAGAGTAATTTTTGATGGAGAAAATCCATTATCAGTTCAGAATTGCAGACCTGGGTTCTTGAAAAAAGAATAAATCAGAGAGTTTGGTATTAGATTGGCTGCTGTATTCTGTTTGCATCTTTAAAAAAAGTTTTATTACTCTAGTAAAGATATTACTTGACTTTTTTCAGGTGATAAAAAATTATGATGGGAACTATCAGACCACAGATTTCCTCATGGTTTTAGGGTCTTGAAGGATTAATGCTTTAAAAATGGACTGATTTCCATTTACTTTAGGTCTTTGCATTTATAGCTGCTTGATTTGTACAGACAGTCAGAAAGCATGAGTCAGCTGGTGGAGGCACTGCGATGGAGTAGACATTCCACTCTGTCTAGCTTTGTTTCACTTGCTGTGATTTGCCTACATCCCCAGGCAATGGTATGCTGGTAAATATCGAACAAACAAGTAACTCTCCATTAAAAAGTAGGACACAACACACTTTGAAATTCAGTCTCCATTATCAATACTTTCTCTACCACTTTCTTAGGATTAGGCAATTGACAAAAATAATCCACCCTTAATATAGCATTTGGTGATTAATTTAATGATTGGTTCTCCAGAGCAGGTAGGATACCACTGTCTCTAGGCTTCAGGCACCTGCCTCTAGTCAGAGGATTTTAAGATTTAGAGTTGAAAGGAACCATAGATACCTCTGAGTTAAAATGCCTCATTTTACAGTGGAAGAAACTGAGGTAATAGACTTGTCTAAGGTCACACAGATAGTAAATAACAGCTAATATTCAAATCCAGACCCACTGATTCTCAGTTTATTGAATTAGCTGTTCCCAAGGTTCATTTGTAAAACTACATTTGAGGAATTTAGAATAAATTTTTCCATAGAAAAAAGGTGGAAATATTGGTTAGGTCCTCAAGAAAGGTCACAGAATTCTACTTAAGTGGCCAAGTCCTTGGAGTCTGGGATAATACAATACAGGTGGAGGGCATAGCTACGAAGTATAATTTTTCATGGGGAGGACATATTGAACATTCCAGCTTAAGAAACCATAAACGTCTCCCTCCAGTGGGTCCAGCAAGATTGCTCTTCCTCTTCACCTTCTCCTCTTGTAGGATAGTGTGTTAATGTGTTAGTATGTGTGTATGTGTGTGTGAGAGAGAGAGAGAGAGAGAGAAAGAGAGAGAGAGAGAGAGAGAGAGAGAGAGAGAGAGAGACAGAGACAGAGACAGAGACAGAGAGAGACAGAGAGAGAGAGAGAGAGAGAGAGGGAGAGGGGGAGAGAAAGGGAGAGGGAGAGAAGCCACTGTTGTTGTGACGTGGGGCCATGGTTCCAACAGTGCAGGTTTTGGTGGAGGGAAGTGATGATGTCTGAAGTGGGGAGGGAATTTCAGGATATGAGGGGAAAGAGTTGTCAAGATGTGAGGACCTTTGCCAGCAAAGGGTTTCTTTGGGTTTCTGGCCACCCTTTTTTGTTTTGTCTTTGTTCTTTAGAAAACACTATGCACAATGGAAATAGGGCTATAAAATGGTCTAAATTCCCCTCTAGGAAAAATGTACTTTTCTTACCTCTGCTTGAGAAGGCAGAATGATGCAGTGGGAGAATTAGTGACTTGAAATCCACTGCAATAAAGTGAATATCACAAGAAAATGAGTCACATAATTTTTTAGTTTCTCATAAAAGTTGTCGACAGTATAATGCAGCCTTTTAGGTATACAGTAGTATTATTTCTAAAAAATGTACAAACCTTAATTAAAAATACTTTATTACCAAAACGTGCTGACCATCATCTGAACGTTTAGTGAATCATAACACTTTTGCTACTGGAGGGTCTTGCCTCAATGTTGATGGCTACTGATTGATCAGGGTGGTTGCTGAAGTTTGGGATAGCTATGGGAATTTCTTTTATAATATATAATATAACATATTATATGTAATATATTGTTTCAAATCCCATGTAAAAACAATTTTGAGCTTTCAGTTTTGAAAATGTTTGTGTTCCAATTCCCTCCCTCCCTTTCCTCCTCCCATAAGACAGCAAGCAATTTGTTATAATCTATTTAATTATTTATATATAATATTATATGTTAATATATCACAATTCTATAATAATCACAATATGTACATATTATGGCCCTTTCTTAAAATAAGACAGCAATGAAATTTGTCACATGAATTGACTCTTACTTCCATTTGAACACTTAGAGGCCATTCTAAGGTTATGAATTGGCCTAATTTCAAAATTGTTGTGTCTCATGCAATGGGAAAGCCCAAGGAGAGGGGAAGAGACAGTGATGGCTGGTCAATAGAGCAGTCAGAAGACACACACACACCATTTATCAATTAAGTTCGCCATCTTATGTGGGTGTGGTTCATGGTGCTTCAAAACAATAAAAAGGTAACATCAAAGACAACTGATCACAGATCATCACAGTAGATATAATAATAGAGAAAAGATTTGAAGTATTGTGGCAGGAAATGTGACACAGAGACACTATTTGAGCATGTGCTATTGGAAAAATGGTGCCCTCAGACTTGCTCAATGCAGGGTGGCCACAAATGTTCAGTCTCTCAAAACCTAAGTATCTGTGAAGTGCCTTTTCTTCACAAATCTGTGAGGGGAAGCACAACAAACTGAGGGATGCCTGTACAGACTTCAAGGGGTTTTTATGAGGTTCATATGAGATGTGGGACCTGGCTGATACCCTCTCATTGTGTGATAGAGAAAAGCTGCTGAACTTTCTTTTTTTTAAATGTTCATTGATTAAATTTACTTTATAAATTACCAAATATATATGGTAATTTGTTTGATTAAAATAGTGGAAATATTTCATCATCTTTCATTTTGTTTTTCAAAAAAATTTGAACTCCAAAACATTTTCTTTGATCCACAAAATTTGTGTTAGTTTGCTGCCACATTTGCCATCACTATCCTTTTTCTCCCCAACCATCTCCACCACCATTATGCACTTTCAAGATCCAGGTTATTATGTGAGCTAGTAGTTGCCTTCTGTTGCTCAGAGAATATTAAATGACATTTGTGATGATGATTGTATTCCAATGTCATCTCTGAAACAGGTAGACTTGATCTTGATAACTTTTGTGAGAGTGAAGAATTTCTTTCAAGAAAGGGCTGTGTGGCTTTTGTATTGCATTGGAAAATGCTCCTTGCTTATGTAACTGATGGGAAGAGACTTATTTTAGGAAACCAAAATTGGTTGTGTATCCTGGCTTCAGAAGAATGACTGTTCTTTTGATTGGTCCTTCTCATGCTTCTTGTATTTGAATGTCAAATTTTCTATTCAGTTCTGGTTTTTTCATCAAGAATGATAGGAAGTCCTCCACCTCACTGAATGACCATATTTTCCCTTGGAACATTATTCTCAATTTTGCTGGGTAGGTGATTCTTGGTTTTAATCCAAGCTCCCTTGATCTCTGGAATACCATGTTCCAAGCTCTTTGATTCCTTAATGTAGAAGCTGCTAGATCCTGGGTTATCCTGATTATGTTTCCACAGTATTCAAATGATTTCTTCTTGTCAGTTTGTAACATTTTCTCCTTGATCTGGGAACTCTGGAACCTGGCTATAACATTCCTGGGAGTTTCCTTTGGGGATCTTTTTTCAAGATGTGATTGGTGAATTCTTTCAAGTTCTATTTTGCCCTCTGGTTCTAAAGTATCAGGGCAATTTTCCTGGGGAATTTCTTAAAGGATGCTTTCTAGGTTCTTTTTCTTTGATCATGGCTTTCAGGAGTCCAATAATTTTTAAATCGTCTCTACTGGATCTATTTTTCCAGGTCAGTGTTATTTTTTTCAAAGAGATATTTCACACCACTGCCTTCTATTTTTTTTCATTTGTTTGGTTCTCTTTAATAGTATCTTGATTTGTCATAAAGTCATTTTCTTCCATTTGCTCCATTCTAATTCTGAAGTTATTATTCTCTTCAGAACACTTTTGAGATTCTTTTTCCATCTGGCAAATTTGACTTTTTAAGGCATTCTCCTCACTGGGTTTTTGGGCCTCTTTTGCCATTTGAGTTAATCTATTTTTTAAAGTGTTATTTTCTTCAGTAAGGTGGTTGAGTCTCTTTTCATTATTTTCCTGCATTATTCTCATTTCTCTTCCCATTTTTTCCTTCACTTCTCTTATTTGGTTTACAAAATCCTTCTTAAGCTCTTCCATGGCTTCTGACCATTCTCCATTTTTCTTGGAAGCTTTTGATGTGGGAGTTCTGACTGTGTAGTGTTCTTTCCTTCCATGCTTTGATTCTGTCTGTCCCCCAAAAATGAATCTTAAGTTTGATTGCTGGGTTTGCTTTGCTTCCTTTTCCTGCTCATGTTGCCAGTCAATTACTTGACTTTTGGACTTGGTAGAACTCTGCTTCCAGAGGGGAGAGCTTTGTCCCAAATTGCTGGGGTTTTCCCAGATGCCAGAGCTATTAGGAGGCTGCCATCTCTGCCATCACTGAAAATGCACGTCAGCACCACCACCCAAGACTGATCCTGATCCAAGCAGCTCAAGGCAAGAGCACTTAGCCTCTGAATGGTTTCTTGGCCCCCCTGCACATTGTAGGGTTTGAGTTCTGTAGCAGCCATGTGGAGGCAGCTGCAGGGTTGCTACTTCAGCTGCTTCTAGCTCTGTAGGCAGACGGCTGGACTCTCTCCCCCAAATTTAGCTGAGTTCTACCGAACTTTCACTTAGACCTTCTTTTTTATGGATTAAGAATTCTGGAAACCACCACAGCTGCCAGTGATCCACTCTCCTGAGAGCTCCAGCCATGGCTTGTTCTAGCCCTAGGGCTCCAGCTACGGGTTTATGTGGTGCTGGTCTGGGCTCCTGCTCGCTGTGATGAACCCCTTCCCATCAGCCTGCTGGGCTGCTTTCAGTGGGAGCTTTGTTATGCTGTAATTTTGTGGGTCCTGGAGCTCTAAAATTTGTTTAGAGTCATATTTTACAGGTATTTATGGTGGTTATGGGGGGGAGCCACAGAGTCCTCTTGCTTCTAAGCCATCATCTTGACTCTGCCCCCCAGCTACTGAACTTTTTTTTTTTTTTGCTACTGAACTTTCTAGGCTTTCTGGAGCATCACATCCTACCAGACCTAAGACACATTTTCCTTTACTATATGGCCAAAAGAAACATTAACTCAAAAGCAAAAGACATTTCATCACATAATAGCAAAGAAAATGGCAAGGCAAGATTCTTCCTCTCCTAGCCCCATGCACACATTAGGTATAGTCAACACAGGTTACTACCATTAGGGAAGACACACACTCAGAGAACATGTCACAGGGAAATATGAATGAAGGGACCTATATCAGAAACCATGTGGCAGGGGCACACATGTGAAGGGCATAAATGGATTACACATGCATGACCAGGTTATATGAAGGCTAGAACAGCTCACATCTCTGACACCACAGGGCTCTCAGTGTCTTCTGGCAATGTCATCACTCTGTTCACTATTGTGGGTGATCTTGATGCTGAATGTTGCATCTTCCCTGGACACCTGTTATCTCTGCTCAGTGTCTAAGGTCATAAAGCTACCTTCTGCTAACATCTAGAGTACTTTAACTCTTTAGGACCATCTATATGTTACCTCTATGCTCTCATCTTCAAAAGTGCAGTGAATAGAAACTTTCTCCCTAATTATGAGTCTTCACAATCATTTAAGTTAAGCCAGACAAAAGTAGTCAGAGTACCCAAGATATTTGTCCTTGCTTTTGAAAAAATAGCTTATTGTTTTAACAGCTCATTAAAAGTTCAATTCTGTCCCTTTTGTTTTCAATTTTATCTTTTGTAGTTCATTATTTTAAAGAACATTTAAAAAATTAATCCATTCCTCCCACTGTCCTATGCCATTAAACAAATCAAAATAACAATAACAAGAACTATGAGAAGAAAATCACTCAATACATAACTGTACAGATGAGCAAAACAAAATTCCTTATTAGCCATGTCTGAAATGTATGGGTTTTTCTGTATTTTAAGTTCATCACCCACCTGTCAGGAAATGTGTCTATTTTATTTTTATTCTTTTGGATTTGCGTTTCATCATTATGTTGATCAGAGTTCTAAATTTTTTTAGAATTGTTTTTCTCTTTAATGTTTTCATTATATAAATTGTTCTCCTAGTACTACTGCTCACCTTAGTATGCATCAGTTCATAGAGATCTTCCCAGTTTCCTCTGTAATGATAAATTTCATCTCTGGAGCCCAATATTCCATTCCATTTGATGCCAATACTTGCTTAGTCATTCCCCAATAGGTGGGCAGCCCCCACTCCTTAATTTCCATTTTTTTCCACCATAAAAAGAGTGGTTATAAATATTTTTGTATACATAAATCCCTTCTATCTTTCTTTGAATTTTTTTGAGGGAGTATCAGACTAGTTGTTGTGGTGTCACTGGGCCACAGAGTATACTCACGTTGGTAACTTTCAAATCATAATTCCAAGTTGCTTCCTAGACCCAGGCTAGCCTTTCAACTATCTGTCTAATGTGAATGTGTCTTATGAGAATCTGAAGATCTTCCCTGCCCCTAGGCTGTTTGATAAGCTTAAGTGATTCTGAAAACCTTCCCTGATTTGAAAGTATATTCTGCCCCCTAACAGGCTGAATGTTGTCATATGGAGCGTGTGGCAGGAGGTTTGTTCTTCAGGAATGCCTGTGTCTTATTACTTTGTGATTGGGCAGTGGGTCAAGAGGGCTGTGACATTCTCTGATCAAGGAGAAGGCTCTATATACCCTGATGTGAGGTTTTGCTTTGGGGCTCACTTTGGAAAGAGTTGTGTGATTTGGCCAGATGAGACTCTGGTAAGCTGTTGAGTCCCGTGGCTTTGAAAAACCTAGATGTTGGTGATTCTGTCTCTGGTAACTGACTAGGTATGGATTTAATGGTCAGACGGCTGGAAGCCTTTCTGCTGATATATTTCTTTGTCTACTTCTAACTTCTGCTCATATTCTCTGAAGTTCAGTGTGCTGACTTTTCCTCCTGAACTAGATATATGATATATGTTTGATTGATTAAAGTAAGACTGTTAACCCATTTTGAGTTGCTTTCTTTTAGAAAAGCAGATCTAAGAACCTGTGCTAGCAGCCAACCTGGGTATGCTAGGGTGCTTGCTGATACAATAGGTCTGTTGTTTCAGACAGTTATCTAATATAAGGTTTTAAAAGTCCCTGTAATTCCAGTTTAATCCTTCTCTGGGATTCTGTGACCCCAAAACCATTTTGTGGGGCCCTTCAAAAAATAACCACATAAGAACTGTGTAGAGGTTGAGGTAGAGGAGGCCATTTTGCTCTCCAAATCTTCTTTTATTGATACCCAAATGAAAGGGAGGCTTAACAAAAGCTGAGAGAAGATGGTAGTGCTATTTCCCCATACACCTGTGTCCTTCATTTTTTACATTATTATATTAACTTTTTCAGAAATGAGGCAAAATCTGGCTTTTGTGCTATACTCAGTGTAAAAAAAATGCATTCTGTTTTAAGCACAAGTCTGCTGGAAAAATAAAAAAAATCAGTTTAACATTATTTTAAATTTAGACTTCTAACTTGGGGATCTAGTTACCCTTATTACCTTCCCCCAACCATGCACTCAGAATCTCTCTCCTATAAGGCAATTTGAGACAATATTTATAGAAATCTTGAAAAAGGAAAAGGTTATAATATGTTAAAAATCCATTTTGGGGTGGCTAGTTGGCGCAGTGAATAGAGCACCAGCCCTGGAGTCAGGAGTACCTGAGTTCAAATCCAGCCTCAGACACTTAACACACACACACACACACACACACACACACACACACACACACACACTAGCCGTGAGACCTTGGGCAAGTCACTTAACCCCAACTGCCCTCCAAAAATTAAAAAAAAATCCATTTAGAGTTACTTTATCAGAGTAGACCAATACTTCATCAATCTTCAAAAACTATTTGAATGGTTGATTTCTTCATTGACTATTCTTCTTAAGGATTGAAAGGACCTGTGAAGCAGTATCTTAGTCCCTCCTAAATGGAAGAGAAGGCCCTGTTATTAGATAGGTCAGCACAATACATTAGCGGATGTGAAGGCAATGATCTTAGCTAGATGAAACGTGATTTTTCCAAATGTTTCTAAGCTTGTTTACCAGCAATGCCCCATAATTTAGCTTTTGTTCTTGACCTTTTATATGCTTTCTTGAGAGGAAACAATTTTAGAGAACACTTATTTCTTAATATTTTCAGTTGTTCTAAAATAAAGGTTTTAAAAATATATCTTCACATCTGTCTCATGCAAAACCTGGTTATCCCCCTACATGAGTAATCCATGTAAAGAATTTTGTTGACAAGATCTCTATAGCAATGCCAAATCTTTATTTTCTTTTTGCTCATTTCTTTCCACAGACTCTGCCAAAGCTGATAAACTGATCTAACTATTATTCACAACTCTGAAATGGCTTGGGTAATAGAATCATAGAATCAGAGCTAGATAGGAACTTGGGGACCATCCAGAATCCACTTCTTCCCATTTTTCAGGTGAAGAAAATGAGGCACAAAGAGGTTAAATGACTTTGATTGGGCTATGCAGTTAGTAAGTGCTGAGATAAGATTTGAGCCCATGTCTTTGTGATTCCAAGTCCAGTGCTATATGCACTCCTATCTGAGTGCTGAGATAGATAAAGGAGAATTTTTATATTGAAGCTGATACATCAAAACAGAGCAGGACCATCCTTCCCCAGTGATATATAGCTCAGGATATAATCTTTACAACACCTGTCCCCAAGTTCCCCACCCATGAATTACAAAAAGCTTCTCTATATCCCCATGAGCAATCTACTTTTTAAGAGTCTACAGGGGCAGACCAGAGACAATATCTGATTATGGGCAGTTTTCCATTTTTAAGTTTGTGTCCAGGTTTTTTGACTTGTCTGTTATCTTTATGCATTTGGTCTTCAAGATTAATTTGTTTTGCTTATATAGAGATCATGTTTCTTTGAATGTTATTGCATATTATGCCACAGGAACTTCTTGATCCTGGAAGAGCACTTCAGCCCTGGAACTCATACTTCTTTAGTACCCTCTGCCCTCAGACCTCTCTCTCTCTCATTGAGGGTAGGAAGCCTGTCTCAGAATTTCCCTTTTAGGAAGGTACCTTGCACAGCAATCTCTCTCTCTCTCTCTCTCTCTCTCTCTCTCTCTCTCTCTCTCTCTCTCTCTCT
>CM053601.1:6734188-6745913 GCA_028646575.1 Pseudocheirus occidentalis
TCATTCCACCACCAATTCATTTACACTGCATTTTAAGTTTTGTCTTCTTATCAGAATTTAAGCTCTTTGAGGTAGAAACTGTCTGTTTTTGTTTTTATTCCCAACACTTCACATTGTGTGAAACATAATTAATAATTATGTAAATAATTAATATGTGCATGTTGACCTGAATTCTTTTCTTCTAGATTGTCGTTTATTTCTGTGCTTTTATATTCTCAGCCAGTTTTTCTTTCTTGTTTCTTTGGGAAGGTTTGCCATCATGGATTCAAGAGTTTCTAGTCTGCCCATTACTTCTGCCATATATCCATAAATTCTGCCTTAACGCCTCTTCATTTTTGAACCATTGAATGACATTCTGCTGTAATTTCATACTTTCTTGGCAATCCATAGGGCCCTTAGTCTCATGAGATGTTCACATATTTTTCTTCATCTTGCAATGTTTATTTAAGAGATAGACACCAGTCCCCTGTCCTTCATTCCCATTGGAGCCCCACACATGCTTGTACTCTGTTCTAGCTCCCTTGTCCTCAATTCTTTGGCTGAGCCCAGCTATAGCACAGATGACAGTGCTCCAGGCAGAGTGCACTTTAACTTTCCTACATCACCACCCCTTCCACACACAGGGAGGGAGAAGAGCAGAGCAGAGTTCTGTTGCCATAGAATAGTGGTGTGAAAATAGGGGCAGTAACATGTACTTGAAGACAGTTTAGCGGCAGCAAGAAAATTGCTGAGTAGATTCCAGAATACAAGCCTATGGATTCCTTTGTGTAGCTAGGCTAGAATGTAGTGACTGATGGGAAAGGTGCTGCTAAGGAAATGCATCATGGATTAGCTTTCTCTGCTATTGATTCATTAGGCTTTTACCTCATAAGCGTTCTTGGTTTTTGCTTCAATGAATAAGGTCACAGTTAATTTACCTCTTGTTCAAAATTCTTATCTTGAAGAGTTTTGAAAAGCCCTGAGGATCAGAGAGTCAAGTTCTCAATTTTATTCATCATAATCTGGAAGCTAACAAGGTCTGCTTATAACTACATATGATTTTTTTATTTCAACTTGCTCTGAAGAACTGATCATTCTAACACAGAGCTGGGAAACTTTCATATTAGAATTTTTTAAAGTGAAATCTCCTGCCTCATATAGCAATACAGTTTCCTAGGAATCCATTATGTATTACCTGTGGATTGCTTGAATTGATAAAATGAAATTACAAAGTAATATTTTTTTCTGGGAAGGAGGCATTTTCTCTCTCTGATTCCTTTACCAGGGGAAGGAAAATTAGCATAAAGAAACATAAATGGAGAGGAAGACACAACAAAAGCACTTAGGATCCTTGATGAGGATCCTAGGCATATGTTTTTAGGCATTTTGTTTTGTGACAGTCCCCTGGCATGAAGAAGTCCCTCCTGGGAAGATGAGAGGTTCCCCTATTATTCTTTGCTTTCTACAACTGGGATCACAGTGCCATGTTACCTTGGTATAGGTGTTGCTATCAACAGGATAAGTCCTTGTCCAAGTAACCAGTTTATGTTGAAAGATAAACATGTGGGTGAGCCAGAGAAGTGAGAGTAAGCAATCCAATAATGAGTTCAAGTGCTGAGCATAAAATGTAAAGCAATGGCAATCAGTTCAATATAAAGCTTTATTGTAAGCAATGGTGAAGAGGAGTAAAGGGAGAGGAGAGAGGAGGAAGGGAACTGATTCAACTAACACACACACACACACACTAACATAGAGAATAACTCATATAAAAGCCTGCATTGTTGAGTACAGAGACATGGATACATTTAGTAGCAGAAAGGTGTGATTCCATTGGAGGGGAGGTGCCCTTCTGAGGTGGCCCCCTGGAGCTGGCAGATTTGCATTTTAGAGATCAGGGTAAAATACTTTTTGAGGGCTTGTTTATCAGGGGGAAAACGTTGGTGGTGGGCTAAATATTATATGGGGGCACACAGCTATGTTAAACTTATTATTGCCAGTATTTTTCCATGAGTGTGTTTTAAAAACTCACAGCTTTCCCTAAGGGGATGTTGTCATGGTGGTCTCAAGAGCACCAATTCTAATCTTATGACACAGTAAACTATCAGCCTTCAAGTATGTTTCAACACCTTTAGGATTCTAATTGTGTGTTTCAGGTTCCATACTCTCTCTAGTTCCTCATGGTAGTGGGAGGAGAGTTCTGTCTGTCAAAGTCAACAAGAAAAAGTATTCCCTTTTCTTGTACCTTCTCCTTTGCTTCCCTAGGGATAATATGAATTGGTTTCCAATGATGTTCCTATTAGCCTAGCATCAAGGGGTTTCTGGGAGTTGGGGGAATCTACTAGCCCTGTTTGAAATTTTGAGCCAGAGGTAGGGAGGGACACATAGTAAGTATCTTTTATGAATTTCAAAGTAAATTTTACCCTTAATTCTCTCTGCTCTAGATTTCCCCCTATTAACCACTTCCTCACCAATAATCCACCAACTCCCCAAAACTAAAAGAAAAAGGCAAAGTTTATCATGTGCATATATGAATCCATACAAACACACATATAGGAAGGTGAGGGAGGGAGGGACAGTGTAATGCCAAGCAACAGCAACTTCCAAGGTTGGGATTACCAGCATAGCAAACCCCATTTATTCAGCAAACATTCACAGAACAGAGAAAGTCAAAATACAGTATAACTCATTCATTTAGAAAGTAAGTTCTCAATTAAATTCAGGTACTACTCCACCCCTAGACAGTACATTCATTTAGTCAGTCAAAATCTCTTCTCAAATGGAGATCAGTTTCCAATCATAAACAAAGTACAGTCATTTGGTCAATCACAGAGCACAAAAAGGCCAAAGCTTTCCCATCCCTGGAATCAAAGTAATTACAATATCATCCATTAACACCAAGCACTTTCTCAAAAGGGAGCAGGAGAGCACAAAAGGCCATCCACCCTTAAGTCATAACAAGGTCAAAATATCATCTTAGCATGGAAAACCCAAAAAAGGCCCTTCTTTCATCTTCACTGGAGGTAAGCCCTCAGCAATCTCAATTCCTAGGGAGACAAGGCTCAACCAAGTCATAGTCGGTGTCCTCATCAAGTCACTCTCTGCCTGTAGAACAGTCCCAGAACCCCTGAAAATATCAGCAAGGCCCCCTTCCAGGATTTCTGTGAACATACAACAAGAAAATCCTTCTTCAGGTCTTCTGAACCAACAGCCAGGTTCCAGGACCTCTACAACAGCAGCACTGTCCACCATCAGGTGAATCTCGTAAAACAACATCAAAACAGACAGACAAAATACCGGCATCACAGCCATGCCTCCTCAGTTCTTGGCAGCTCTGGGTGGCAGTTCTCAAAAGTCCTGGGCAGCTCCAATGGACTCTCAGCAGTCTCTCTCTCTCTGCAACTCAGGCTCCACAATACTGGATACTGCTCTCCCAAATTCCTTCTTCTGGCCTTCTCTGAGCTTGAGCCTTTTCTTTCAATTCATGGCTCCTTCCAGTTCAGCCCTCTCTCTTCATGTCAACAAGTCCATCCTACAAGTGGGATTCACAAGCTCTGGGTCTTAAAACTCAACTCAAAAGCCAAGTCAATTCAGGGGCATCTCCAAATTCCATTACCATTACAGACAGACAAAGAGAGGTAAAGATAGAGAGACAGACAGACAGAGACAGAGACAGATAGAGACTACCAAAAGCATTAGCTGTTACTATTTAACCTGGTTCTTAAGTCTCATTTTTTTCAAACCACCAAAGAAAGGCAGCATGTTGTGCAAGTTGTTACACTACTATTCTATTCCATTAATATACTATATTTTACCTCATTCTCCTTGACTCTACTGCATCCTCAATGGTCACACCACTGTGTGGTGCCATTGGTGACTTTCTTTTAAGGATCACCACTTAGGAAGGACACCAATCATGCTTCATCTTATGCTTATGTAAGCTCTCCTCCAGACTTCACCTTCTTCTCCTGTCCAGCCACACTGTCCATGAAGAAATGGTCTTCCTCTCTTTCCCTCTCCCCTTTCCTTTGTCTCATTCCATTAGAACATAAGCTCCTTGAAGGTAAGACTGTTTTCCTTGCTTGCATTTCTATCCCCACAAAAAAATTTGCTATCCATATTTCTGCACATAGAGAAATACTTTTTCTCTTTCTTGGGGATAGTTTTAGAGAAATCTGGAAAGTGTTGTGATGCAAAATGAGGTGAGAAGAACCATAAGAATATCATTATAATAGCAGCACTATCAAATATGAACTTTATAAAACTTAAGAACTTCAATCAGTGAAATGAAAGGCTAATTCCAGAGGACTAATGATGAAAAAAATGACACGACACAGAAGTGATGAACTAAACGTGTAGAATGAAATCCACATTGTTGAACATGGTAATAGGAGACATTCTAAAAAGAATGTGGGAGTCTCTTTTGTTTGACTAATATCTTTGTTATAAGACCTTTGTTTTTCCTTCCCCCCCCCCACCCAGGGTGCGGTGGATGTGGGAGGGAGAGAAAATACGAGTTTGTTTGTTGAAAAAAAATTGATTAAAATATGCTTGGAAGGAGTAACTAGATGCTGAATTGAAAGACCTGACTTCGAAGTCTGACTCTTCTATATATTATGTGTGCAAATCTGGGCAAAACCCCTAACCTGTTGAAGTTTCAGGTTTTTCATCTGGAAAATGAGCAGGTAACCTCGGGGCTCTCTTCCAGTTTCATAGCTATGATGCCACTGACCTTGCAGTTCCAAAATGTATAGCTTGCATTTTGAGGCTGAGGGACACAAGAAAATTTTCATATTCAATGAAGGAACATTATTTCTATTTCCTTGATGATGATGATAATATGTTTTATAAGGAAAGGAAATGAGTAAAATCCTCAGTTCCACCTCCTCCTACCCTGTAGTCTCTCTAATATTGATTTGGGAAGGGAGGGAATCATCTTTTCTACCTTTGTGGTTTTGAGGAAGTCTTTTCTCTTGCTGAAAATAATTTGTAAAATCAAGGGAGTTGACTTAGATAAACTCTAAAGTCCTATCCAGCTCCAAATTCAGTAGAATGTAAGCTTGAAGGCAAGAATGGTTTCATTAATTCCTTGGAATGCCTGGCACCCAGAATAGTGCCTTATACACAGAAAGTGGCAGGTCCTTTTGGCTGAATTGGAATGAATTGAATCTTATTCTCTCAGAGATGAAAATTTCAATTTGTTCTGGGATTGAGTTTTGGATTAGATTATGGTAGGCTCTGAAGGTTCTTACTGATCTTCCATGCTTTTAGTATTAGGCATAAAGAAGGAGATATAGAATAATGCCTGGGTGTTTGAATCTTGAAAGAAATTCTTGATGGATTTTAATAAATTCATATGATTTCTAAACTGAGACCAATTCCTATATTCAATAGCAAATTTTTCAGTTTGTTGAGCTCTGTTCTAAGTTAAATAGATATGATATTTCCATTAGAAAAAAGATCATCATGGACCAGGGTAGTTCACAGTATGGTAAGCTTAAGAGTTAGAGGAATCTACTCCATTTTATAGCTGAGGAAACTGAGCCCCAAATCGGAAATGATTTGTCTATGGTCACACTGAGAGTCAATGGCAGAGTCAAGACCATATTCCAGGTCCTGTGACTCCAAATCTAGCATGGCTTCCATGACATCAATCAATCAATGGTCCAACAGGCTCTTATTAAATATCTATTATATACCATGCACCTCATTAGGCACTCAGAATACAAAGACTGAACTGAAACAGTTCCTACTCTTCTAGATCTTGCAGGCTTTTTGGGTGGAGGAAGAGGGTGTGTGAGGGGAGACAACATGTATATGAATAAGCTCACACAAAATAATCTAAGATCAGTTTTGGAAGGAGGGCACTAGTAGTTACAGGGATCAGGAAAGTTATTGTGTAGAGGATGCTGTTTCAGTAGAACTTTTAACAAAGCAAAGGCTTCTAAGAGGTGGAAGTGATGCAGCAGTGCTTTCCAGGCATAGGGAATTGCCAATGGAGTGTCTTGTGGGGAGTGTCATGTGTGAGCAACAGTAGGAAGGCTGGTTGGTCTGAACCACGGAGTGCAGCAGGACAGGCTGTAACTTATAACAAGACTGAAAAGATAGATTGCATCCAGGCTGTAAAGGTCTTTAAAGGCCAGAAGAGGGGATTTTCTTTGCTCTGAGAGGCAATAGAAAGGCACTGGAGTTTATTGAGTATGCCCCTCAGGAAAAATGACCTTGGTAACTATGTGGAGGATGGATTGTAGAGGGGAGAGATTTGAGGCAGGAGTAATTATAATTAGGAGCTCATTGCAAGAGTTATGGCTCTTGGAAAAGAAGAGGAGGGAAAAAGGAATATATATTGATGAACGTATTTATATACTTTTCCCCTAAGGGTTGTTTTGTCTGCAGTCCTAAAGTTTCAGTTTGTCACCTCATTTTTTCCACTTCTTTAATGAAAGTATTTATTTCTAAAAGTTGTTATTTAACCAAGGAATTCTTTAATATCAAATTATTTAGTCTCCATTTGAGTTTCTGTCCTTTCCTCAAAGTTCCTCGTGGTTGTGTGAACAGAGAGTATAGGATGCATATGAGAGATGTTGTGAAGATATAAATGACATAGTTTGGAAATAGGTTTTAAATTTGAAGTAAGAGAAAGAGTGAGGAGTCACAGATGGTTTTGGCAGAAAGATATTGAGTTATGTTATGTACATATTGAGTTTGATATGCCAATGGGGCTTTGGATTCGAGATATCCTAAAAGCACTTGGTGGTGTGATATTAGAACCCAGTAGAGAATCTGGACAGATGAATCTGGTAATCATGTGCATAGTTATGATAACTGAATCCATAAGAAAGGATGAGATGCCCAAGTGAGAGAGAACTGGGAGAAGAGGACCCAGGATGTAATCTTGAGTGATTCTTATAGTGGACATGATTTGGATGTAGATCCAGCAAAGGAGTCCAGAAAGAAGTGGTGAGATAGGGAGGAAGAGAACCAGGACATACTATTTAATATAATATAATAATATGATATGATATGATACGATGTGATACCGTATTCTATTCTATTCTACTGGTATTATAAAAAAATCCTAGAGAAGAATATTTGGGAGGAAATGGTGATTGATAGGCTGTAGAGAGATTAAGAAGGAGGAGAATTAAGGAAAAAGTCATTAGATTGGTATATTAAGAGATCACTGGTAATTTTGAAGAGAGTAGTTTGAGTTCATTAATGAGGATTGAAGCCACTTTAAAGAGATTTGAGAAGAGAATAAGAGGAGATGTTGAAGCATCTAGTAGAGAACATTTTCTCAAGGATTTTAGCTGAAAAGGGGAAGAGTGAAACTGAATGATAACTAGCAGGGGTGGTTGGATCAAGTGAGGGATTTTTTTTTGATGTGCTTGTTAGGCTTCAAGGAAGGAGCCAGTAGACAGAAGAAGAAGTCAAAAATTAGAGAGAATAGGGGTGATAACAGTAGCAATCACCTTGAGAATACAAAAAGGATAATATCAAGGGTGTACTTGGAGGGCTTTACCTTGACAAAGAAAAGGGCCACCTCTTCATGCAAGACACGAGTGAAGGAGAATATAGATTTTTTAAAATGATGTGATATGAAGAAGAGAGAGAAGAGGAAGCTCTTGATGCATGGTCTCCCTTTTAGGGGTACAGTATGAGGTGAGGGCCTTAAAGGAGAAAACCTGAAGAGGTAACATCATGTACCATCACTGCCGAATACCAAGCTGTACACATTCAAAAAACGATAGTTTTGGCAATTTCTGCCATTTGTTGTTTTCAAGGCAGAGTTCTTTGACACCCAGATTGCATTCATAAAAATCTCTATCTGTTGAGTAACCATAGACTAAATTTTGATCCCCGCTTACACGATGTGAACAGAGTTGTACAAGGCTGCTTGATCAGGGTATCCACTTACCAGATGTTCCTTTGCTCCACATTGCACTCTTCCCCCCATGCCCCCAACCATAAAGGTTTATTTTGTCATTTCAATCCAATTATTCTAACTAATGCCATATTGTAAGCCAGGTCTGAGTCAGGCAGTCAGGTTCAAGTTCACTATGGGAATGAAATGAGATATACAACATTATTGAACATCCCCAAAAGAAGTCTAGTTAACAGTAGAATGGAAAGTACATTCACCAGGGTCATACCAAGAGCAGTCTTCTTGCCTCTAGATTTGAGCACCAGCATGCTGGCCACCAGTATGTGTCAAACCCCAAGGGTTGATGAACTAAACTTTTGTACTTGGGTGAACAAGGTGCCACAGCAATTGCTGGGACTTAAATTCCCTGGATAAATTGATCTCTAGGATGGTTTCGTTACCTTTTTTTTGTTTTAAAGACAGAAATACTGTGTATGAGTCTTATTAACTACTAAATTAAAATGCATTCATAAAATTTCGTTCTTTTAAACATTTAAAAATGCAAAGCCCTGAAGAAAAGGCACCATCCATTTTTCATATTCACACCTTTCCTCATCCTGACTACTTTGGCAAACGAAGTTATAATTTTCTTCATCAGATGCAACTACATGAAGCTAATCATGAAGAGCTTCTTTCTAAGGTATTTCTTGGTAAGGTTTTCTTTTGAGAATTATTTTTCAGCTACAATGCTGATCTAACTTTTCATGCATTCAGTATGAACAACATTCCCTAAGTTTTCCTCCCACAGTGTTCTCATTAACCTTAACCTTCTCCTTCAAGAAATGCTTCTATTAACAAAAGAGAAAAAAAGATATGCAATTTTGAGAAAATTAACTGTAGATAATTCACTAGGGAAGGTGTCAAAATATCCATAACCAAAGATGGAATCTTCCATTGCATGGATGAAGTTAAGGATAAATTTCCATGTTTATCTCTTAGTCTTCTTGACTGTTGATGGTGCCATCTTGGGCACTTGACATGGAGTGAGGCTATTTCTTTACTTTTAAAGGAAGAAGAAGCCAAGTGTTAGTGGGTGTGGATGTCACTTCTATGACACCCATACTTTGTACATTTCTGTATAGACTTATTAGTACATGACATTTACTTGGTCCTTTCAAGTTTACAAATCCCTTAATATAAATTACCTCATTTGAATTTCACAGTCCTATGAATGGTTTACTCTAAAATTTCTAAATGTTACTATTTCTAGTTTATAGATGAGAACACTAGAGCCTAGAGAGATGAAGCAATTTGTCCTTGGCCATGTCACTAGTAAATATCAGAGGCAGGGTTAGAAACCAGCTCTTCTGACAGTAAGTCCAATATTCTATTTTGTATATCAGCAGTTTTAACCCTTTAACTAAAAAACAAAACAAGACAATTTTGGCATAATTAATTTCCCTTGCAATCCTAGGTATTTTGCTTTATACATTTAAACAAATGATTTTGATATAGGGCCCACATCTTTATCAGATTACCAGAAGGGGCCATGACACAAAGAAGGAAAAGAAACTCTTACTTACATCAAGTTGTTGCTCATTTTAGGGCCTGGGCCTTCTTACTAGTATTTTCTTAGATTAATTTTTCCTGTTAATTATGGAGTACTGAAACCATGATTTTCCCTCTGCATTACAGATAGTCTCTCTGATATCTAATTTGATGGAAATATCTAAGCATTTTTATCTCATCTCCTTTCTTTCAATTGTATAATCCCTTGCTGGCCTAGATGTTCCCTTGGCTCATTAAACTTGAACGTCAATGAAATCCCCAGGCCCTTATTGGTGGACTTCTAAGTCATTTTTCTTTCTTTTTTGTCTTTAATATATTTTTATTTTATTAAACATTGCCAAATTAAACTTCTTTTAAACATTCATTTCTAAAAATTTAGAGTTCCAAATTCTCTCTTTCTCCTCCCTGTTCCTACCCTTCACTTTGAGTAGGGAAGCAATATGATATCAATAATATGTGTGAAGTCATACAAAACATATTTCCATGTTAATCAAATTGCAAAAGAAAACATACACACACACACAAACAAGAAAAATGAAGTTCATCAGTTCTCTCTCTGGAGGTGGATAGTATTTTTTGTCATGGGTCCTTTGGAATTGTCTTAGATCATTGCCTTGATCAGAAGAACTAAGTCTTTTACAATTTATTATCATTAATGATATTTCTATGACTGTGTACAATGTTCTTCCGGTTAGGCTCACTTCAGTTTGCATCAATTTATATAAGACTTCCCATATTTTTCTGAAACTATACTGCTTTCCATTTCTTATAGCACAAAAGCATTCCATCACAATCATATACAATAACTTGTTTAGTCATTCCCCAATTGATAGACATCTCCTCAATTTCCAATTCTTTGCCACCACAAAGAGTTGCTTTGAATAAGCAAACAAATAAATACATAGATAAATAATTAATGCACTCATACTTTACAAATAAATACTTTTGCCTTTTCTCATTATCTCTTTGATTCTCTGATCTTTTACTTGTGAGGCTAATATTTGTCCTGAAATGTAAGACTTTATCTTGAACTGAAGCATCAAATTTATGGTCCAGTGTTCTATGTTGTCAGAACTATGATTTGGGACTGTCCCCTTGGTAGCTGAATGGAGGATGGATTGAAGTAGGGAGAGAAAATACAAGGAGCCTAATTGGAAGGCTATTGTAGCTGTCTACTAGAGAGGAAAGATGACCATAGAAGAAGGGGATCACAGTGGTAGAGTTTTATTTTGAAACCAACAGTAACATTTTTATTAGGTAATGAATAGTTTCAGTTAAGTTGCAGGTTACAAAAAAACTCTCCAAATCAATAGCATTTCTCTCTCCCTCCCTCCCTCCCTGCCCCCCTCTATATATGAATAATAAAGAGAAGATAATAGAAAGTGAAGTACCATTCAAAACAGCTTGAAAACACATCAGATATCTGGCATTAAATCTATCAAAACATACTCAAAACCAAATTAACTTTGATAAGAAGGATAAAGCCCAGTAACTACTTCCTTTTACTTTTTCCTTTATTAAGTATTTTATTTTCTCCTAATTATATGTAAAACATATTTTGACATTTGTTTTTAAGATTTTGAGTTTGAAATTCTCTCCATTCTGTTGTCCCCACCCTCCTCTCACTAAAGAGGCAATTCTTTTTGTTGTTGTTGTTTTTTGCTTTTTGGAGGGCAGTTGGATTAAGTGACTTGCCCAAAGTCCAATGGCTAGTAAATGTGTCAGGTGTCTGAGGTTGAATTTGAACTCAGGTCCTCCTGATTCTAGGGCCATTCTATGGCCCTATTCATTGTGCCATTTAGCTGCCCTGAGAAAGCAATTCTATATAGGCTATACGTGTGTAGTCATGCAAAATATATCCATGACAGTCATATTGTGAAAGAAAACAGATAAAAAACTCAAGAAATATAAAGTAAAAAAGTCTGTATTCAGACACCATCAGTTTTTTCTCTTGGGATGGATATCATTATATTGCAGAGAATGGCTAAGTCATTTATGGCTGATCATCCTTAAATATTGCTGTTATCTTGTATACCATAAATTTCACTTTGCCTCAGTTCATGCAGGTCTTCTCAGGTTTTTCTGAGAGCATCCTGCTCATCATTTCTTATAGTACAATATTGTTGTAGGCCAAGACTTTCAGGGGCCTTGGCCACATTGGCTCCCCAGTTCTACAAAGGTCATTAGGCAGATGTGCAAGAAGAGTATAATCTTGTTGGGTGGATGCTCTCATTGGTTTCATGAATATCTAAAGAAAGTACTGAGTTAATTTGCAAGTCTTGATTGTAACACCCTGTTTGTTTGTGCCTCTGGACA
>CM053601.1:6746413-6809626 GCA_028646575.1 Pseudocheirus occidentalis
ATACACAGCCTGTATTGAATTGGTTGTCCTTCCAGCGGGGGTGGGTGACAAGGGAGAAATAGAAAGAATCTAGAATTTAAAGCTCTGCAATACCTGCAACTAGGAATTAAGATATACAGGGGCTGGGGTAGGGAGACCCTCCCTGCCCTACCAGAAATTTAGAGAGCAGACCAGGGAAGGGGCTCTACTGTGGGATCACTGTTTGGGGGTTGGGATAGGGGAAAGATAGGGAGAAAATTTGTAATTCAGAAATCTCATGAAAATGAATGATGTAAACAAGAAACAAATAAATTACATAAAAAATAAAAATAAAATAATTGAGTACATATAAGATATTTAAAGAGCATAGGAAGGTCATCTTCGAGGAGAAGGCATTGCCAGTGTGGGTGGACTGGTAAATACCTTGTGCAGAAGATGGGACTTGAGATGTTTCAGAGGAAGGCAGAGAATCTAAGAGATTGAGATGGTGAGGTAGAAAAGTTATAAGGCATCCAGAGGAACATAAATGGGATGGTAAAAGACCTCAAGAATATGAGTAGCTGTGAATAAACTGAGAATATGTAGCCTGAAGAAGACTCAGGGGTAGAGGGGAAAAGCGCATAACTATCTCCAAGAATTTCAATGCCATCATGTAGAAGAGAGATCTGTAAATAGGCAGCATTACATTCTTAGCAATTTTATCCCCAGTGCCAAGCAGAGTTCCTGGCACATACTAGGCAATTAATAAATTGCTGCTCATTGATTGACTGACTGATTGATTGATGGCACCATAAGACAGAATCCAGAGGAACTGTAAAGGATTTTAAACAGCAAATTTAGGTTAAATGTCAGGAAAAGCTTCCTAACACCTAGTGCACAGGTGGGCTCCTCTCCCTGGAGGTCTTTGAGCAGAAGCTGGACAATCATTTGTCATCTGCCCACACTTATTTATCCCCTCCCCCACCTTGCACTATGTCCATTAGATCAAAATTTACTTCAGGAAGAATATCAATGATCTCTTCAACTCCCCTCCCTCTGTTCAGCCTGGTTTCAATTCCAGGAATAAGATGCCCCTCCCGAGTTAAGCAGGGAAAGGATTAAGACAACATATTTCCTGAGAGAATTGGATTTAACCCTTCTCTTACAAAGAAACATGAAGGGAATTCATAACAAAATGCATTAATTTGTATTCTGAAAGAATTTAATTGTAGGACCATTTCCAGAAGTCAGCAAATCAAGTAATGGTTAAAGTTGCCTACTACCAATACATATTGTCTTTAATCAGCTTGTTCAACTTTGTGTCTGCAGCTCTGCCTGGTTTTACCTACCAGGTTAAGTTTATCACTTCTAATCTCATCACCAGGCTGCTAACTCAAGCTTTGATTGACACCACCTCCCTTAGCCTCCTCTCCCCCTGAGTGAAGTGCTGGAGGGTGGAGAACCAAACTCCTCCCAATTCTTTCCTTTATAGAAGGCAGAAATGGAATTTTTTGGCATGTTCCACTCTGCATCTGAGTTCTACCCGGTTTTTAACTCCACAAAATAAGAGAGCCCCCTGGGTTCCTCTTGGCCACCCCCCATCTTTCTGCCTCTTTTGTGTGTTGTCTCCCCGATAAGATAGAAGTTCTGTGAGGGCAGGGACTATCTTTCTTTTTATTAATTGTGTCCCCAGCATCTTGCACAATGCCTGTCACATAGGAGGTGTTCATTGGAATAGATTGGATTTCTAGAGAAATCCAGTGAAACTTTCTTGCGTTCATCCTGCTAAACCACTCTCTAGTCTTTAACAGTATTCTCTCCTTCCTGGGTTTTTCACTCTCTCCTGGTCCTCCTTTTACCTGACTAGATGCTCCTTCTCACTCTCTTTTGCTAGACCAAAAGATCACAACATCACCCCACCCCACTCCCCAGTAAAATATAATCCCTCTGAGAGGAGGAACTGCTTCACCTCTGCATTTGTGCACCCACTGGTGTCTGTAGATGTTCAATAGAGGCTCCATTGGCTATGTAAGAGAAGCCTGGGTGGTTTGAGAAATAGAAGCAAAGGATCTAGTACAAATTTGTATTTTAAAACATTAATGATTCAGAGCTTGTGTTGTAAAGCAGAAACATGATTTTCCCATTAAAAATAAGCAAGTCTGCAATGTTGTTCTCACCACTGTTCCTGGTGCCCAAGATGAGCAATCTCATTAATAAAACTGATGAATGTGAGGGCACACCAAGTATGTGATCAGCAGCTTTATCTGGGTATTCATCACAGCAGCCAGGTAAGGTCTTGAAGAAAATCAAGTATGTCTGGAGTTATCATTACTGTCTATCATGAAGCTTACTAGAGCAAGGAAGAATTAGAAACAGTCCACCAGAAAAGCAAGTAGAAAGAACGGCTGAATTTGAAGATCAGTTATGCAATGACCCTAGGGTACACACGAAGAATCGCTTCTCTGTGTGTGTTGTTGTCAAATATGATCCTCCAGTCAAATATAATCTCTTTGAGAGGAGGAACTGCCTCACTTTTACACGTGTGAACATCTTGCATTTTTCAAAGAGGTCCAATAACATCATGGGGTTGATGGTCTTGTCTTGCAGGTTAGTTTGATTTAAGTGAGAAGGAGCTGCACTAAGGAAAGCACTGCCCTCATTCTCTTCTCTAGAGTCATCAAAGTTCAGTGGCCAAACAAAAGTCAAGACAGCTGGTGAAGTCCCAGAATGCAGCAGATGACCTTGGCATCTTCATTGTCTGACCGAGTTCTAAGCACTCCATGGTACCTGTTCCATCCACCTGCATGGCCATTGGAATAAAGTGTTTTCATCTGCCCATTCTGCTGGGGAAGTCTTCATGAATTTGAGGCAGACATCTCCCTAGCTTACCAATGGGGCTAAGGCCTATTGTTTCCCCTCAGTCTGGCTTAGCCCCTGTGCCAAGATGGTGTTACTGGGGTGTGGCCAGTGTGCATGCTATAGAGCTTCCTGGAGCTGCAGGTGGAAGTCGGGTGATGAGTGGATGCCAAAAGGGGATGTGTCGTCCTGGAAAGGGCTCGGTGAGCCCTCGTGCCAGAGGGGCAGCCCCCCCGAACATGTTTGTGTATGTGTATATATATAGAGAGAGAGAGAGCGAGAGCGAGAGGAACTTCTTTACTCCCTGCCCTAGTTACAGATATATATATATATACACACACACATAAACACATCCACATTTATGTGTATATACATAAACATACAGATAGGTCACTCGAGCGTGGGCTGTCCTCATGACTTATGTAATAGCAAGGGAAAGAAAACAGCAGTTGTGTCTGGCTACAAACTTACACCTTTCCTTAGTGACATCATACCAAACTAGAGCCATAATGAACAGTTTCTGCACCTGGGAAAAGAGCCCAAATGAGCCTTCAGTTCAGCTGGAGCAGAGCTGCACCAGGACAATCTCTCCTTTGGTTCAGTCATTGGGAGAGGCTATGTGAGCAATCTGATAGCTTCTTCTTTTCACTAATTTTGCTCATTTTCAAAAGTAAATTCAATGGTTTCTGAGCTGCTGAAGGACTGTGGGTACTTTCCCTGTCTTCTAAACTTCAGTACCCTGAAACTTAACTGCAGTCTCCCTGCCCTAGGTACAGATCTGTATCAAACACTATTGACCCTCAAAACATTCTCCCACACGACTTCAGCCTCTGCTGTGACACTATAGAGATTTCCCTGATTTTCTGAGTGAAGTGTCTGATTTTGTACCCAAGGAACCAACCAGGAGAATAGCATAGGGGACAAAACATTAGGAAGCCCAGAGGTCAAGGGCTGCTTCTGACTCAAGCTAGCGATGTGCCTCTGGTCAAGTCATTTAACTCTCAACACTCCAGGCAGCTCTAGCAAGAGCATGAGTTGCAGAGAAAATGCCCACCTTGGCAACGGATTGATTGAGGAACTTCTCTACACCGTTGAAAGCTCAGAGCCAGCTCCTGTCCCTAGCTTTTGTCTCCCTAATTGCTAGGCACTGGGGGAACAAAGATAAAATGAGATGGTGTCTGCCCTCAAGGTGCTTGCAGCCTACGGAGAAAGACATCATGTACACAGTGCGTAATATTCTCATATAAATGTACGCGGCATCATTTGGGAATGGAGGGGGTGGGAGAAGCAGGAGAATCCTCATATAGAAAGTGACATGAGCTGAGTTGAAAGAAAAAGTCCATCTACTGTATTCTAATGATGCCATCCATGCATCAGTCTTTCCCCTACTCTCAGGACCTAGCAGTAGGATTGCCTAGGAAGAATGAATATTTTTTAATGAATTTTTTGAGCAGAAGGTCACAGGAAATGTGGCAGTGGCCATGGGCCAGAAGGCTGGTCTTACAGCTGTGCAGGGACATCATAGAATTTTTCCAGTCTTTTAAGATTTACCAAGTCCCTTTGTCATGGCAACCCCGCAAGGTAAGCTGTGCAAAGTGTGTTATCTCTGTTGGACAGAGGAGGAAACGGAAGTTGAGGGAGATTAGTTGAGTTGCCCAGGGTGACACAGCTTGGAAGCTTCTGGGCTGGTATTGAGACACAGGTCTCTAGACTCTGCTACTTCCACTTCCTTTTGACTCTACCACACTGCCTCTCACACAAAGGTCTTCAGAACCCAATGTAGTCCAATATAATGCCAACTGAGCCCACCCAATGTTCTAGAAGAAGCACCAACTGAAAAGGCTTCTCTCTGGCCTCTGACTCTGCTCTCATCACAAATCAGAAGGCACCTCTTGCTCAGGTCCCCAGATATCACAGGCCACAGTGCCATCCCTCCCTGCCTCTCAAATGACTTTGGATCTACTTTGCATGGCTTTCACAATGGACTTTCTGTGCACGTGTCGCCTCTCTCAATAATTATGCAAGTTCTTTTTGGCCTGGGACCGTCAGCTTCATGTCTTCATATTCCCAACACTAGCACAGGGCCTGGCATGCTTTGTAAATCCTAAATGAATGAACAGCCTGACTTCCCTTCTGCCCAACTCCGTTGCCACTTATCTCTTGCCAAACTCAGACATGCTTTACTCCCAACATCCACTTTCCCCATTCGTATTCACGAACCACTGAACACAATGTCAGAAATCCCACAACCAAGCAGACAGAGTACATTACAAATGCGTCTTATCTAACCTCAACAGGGCCCTAAATTGTCTTGTTCCCTGATTGGCTCCCCATCTTACTTTTCACAAAAGCGATTCAGAGTTCTCTTCCCTCCTCAGGTCTCCCATGTCTCTCCCTTCCTCCCTCCTCCAGCTGAGGGCCACCTCTCCTGCTAGATTGAGAAGATCAAGGTTATTCTGCATGAATTTCCTTTTATCTCCTTCTCTTCATCTCAAATAATAGCTGGGTAGCATTTAAATAGCACTCTCATTTCTGCAAAGAGCATCACAAACATTTTCTCTAATAACCACCTCTGGGAGTCAGGGGCCGTTATTATCCCCACTTTATAGATGAGAAAATTGAGATAGCTTCACAGTGACTTTCTCATGTGCATGTCCCTACTAAGTGTCTGAGGACAGATTTGAACTCGTCTCCTGGTTCCAAGCCATATATTCTACCCCTGGTTCCACCTAGAGCCTTTGACTTCCTCTCTCCTCTCCTTCTTCCCATAGACTCTAGGGCATATAGAGCACCAAGTCTAGGAGAAGGAATCCCTTTCTTGAAGTTTGGGTTCAGTCAAAGGGCTGCCCTTGAGGACCTAGAGGGCCTTGAGGTCACAGGTTCCCACCCCCGCCCCAGACTCTCACAAAGAGATGGCCCTTGCCCGTCAAGGCCAACTTCTTTTCATGTGGGCTTAATCCTGCCCCATCCCATCTTCTCCCATTCATTAGAATTCCTTAGAATCATCAGTCCCTCCCAGTGACCTGCTACTGCTTCCAAACATGCCCAGGTCTCACCCAACTTTAAAAAATCTTAACTAGATGTTACTGTGCCCTCAAAATAGCCTCCTGTATCTCTGCTTCCTTTCTCAATCAAACTCTGTGGAAAAGTCATCTACACCCATTGTCTCCACTTTCCTCCTCTCCATTGCTTTTCCAGTCTTATCACTCCACTCAAACTGCTCCCTCTAAAATGACCAATCATCTCTTAATTACCAGGTTTCACAGTTCTCCTTCCTTGGCCTTCCTGACCTGTCTGCTGCTCCTGATGCTGCTGATTAATCCTCTCCTTCTGCCTCCTCCCTCCTCGTTGGCTTTTCATAACGCTGCTCTCTCCTGGCATCTCCTCTCTCTCTGACTGTCCCTCCTTCACCAGCTCATCCAGATGATGCCCTCTAGCTGCTGGTGTTGCCTAAGGATCCATCCTACACCGGCCTCTCCAAGGCCAGCCTCCCCTAGGTCAGCCTCTCCTCACCCACTATGCTGTCCCTCTGGGAAGCTTCATTAGCTCCACAGGTTTAACTGATGTCTCTGGACATCCAGCTCCTGGTTCTATATATTTACCTCTTGTCTCTACTGAGGCCCAACCCTGAATTACTCATTGCTAGCTACACATTTCAAACTGAGTGTCCTGAAGCCGTCTTAAATTCGACATATCCAAAGCTAAGCTCATTATCTTTCCCCTAAATGACTCCCTCCTTCCAAACTTCTCTGTCAAAGGCATCACTATCCTTAGAATTTCCCAAGTTCAAAAGCTCAGCCTTATCCTGGGTTTCTCATGCCCTCTCCCCACCATAGCCAATGGACTATCAAATCCCAACATTTCTGCCTTCACAATGCCTCTTGTATCTGCCCCATCTCTCTTCTCACACATCTGCTCCTTTAGGTCTGGCCCTTCTTGCCTCTTACCTAGATTACTGCGATGGCTTCCTACGCTGAAAAAAAGTTCCTTGAAGAGACTGCCCTCAAGGAGCTTACAGTCTCCTTGGGAGCAATGGCGGAGAAACAGATAAGTCTGATACATAGAAACTTGTATCTGAGGCAAGAAAAGAAGTCAGATGAGGTGACATTTCCACCTGAGAGGTCAGAAGAGGTGTCACCTAGATGTGTCATTCAGCAGCAAGGCAGGGCAGAGGTTCTCCAATGGTCCATGCATACTTCTGGGCCCTCCAAGAGGCCTGAAGGGCTTCCAATCTAGAATCTTACTGCAACCACAGCAGGAGATAGGGGCTGCCCAGAGAGCCAGAGAACAGTACCCAGATACCTGGGGAGGGTAAGAGGGAAAGAGGCCCCACCTGGTGACTAAAACCAGCCGAGGCTCTGACACTCAGTGGCTGCACCAAGTAAACAAGGAGACAGATGAGGCAGAGAAAGAAGTGGTTCATGAGAGGCCTGAAGCCAGCATGATGTCCAGCACCCAGATAACCTGTCACAGCTTCACCAGTGAGTTAGGACCAAGTACAGGTTGGAAGATGAACAAGCAGAAGGAGACATAGAGTTCTGGATGTGGTCCCAAGCCAGTGCCTTCAGTGGAGCCCCAGGAGACAAAGATAGAAGCTGGGGACTGAGGCAGAGGGCCCAGTTCCAGGCCCCCCTCTCCTGTCCCATGCCAGGTCTGCATAAAAGGTCAGGAAGGGGGTGTGGTACTAACAAGCAGCCACTCCATCCAGAACTGCATCACAGTGGTAGAAGAGGCACCAGACTTTAAATAAAACAAGGCCAGAGCCCAGGAGCCCCATCCATGAGAGGAAGAGAGAGAAGCACCTGACCATGGCACAGAGTCCCAGAACAGAAGCTAAGGCTAAAGATATGAGTAAATGAAATAAAGCATTGGATGCAATGATGAAATACAGCAGGCTAAGAGAAGGCCAAGACTGACCCTCCAGGAAGATAGTGAGGCCACAGTGAGTAGAAGTGGGATCTCAGAGACAGAGAGAGAGACAGAGGGAGAGGGGGACAGAGAGAGACAGAGAGACAGAGACAGAGAGACAGAGACAGAGAGGGGAGAAAGAGAGAGAGAGAGAGACAGAGAGAGACAGAGACAGAGAGACAGAGAGAACACAAGGACTGCAAGAATAGATAGAAGATATGAAAGCAGAAGTTTTTTCAATGAAATTAAAACTCTTCAGGGAAAACAATGGAAAGATATTAGATTATAATAAAATATTGAAAACATGATCCAAGTGATGGAATCCCTGAAAATGGGAAGCAGAGCTTAATGTGATTCAATGGGACAAAACAACCCCAGACCAGTCAAAACAGTAAAAAAAAAAAAAAGATTTGAGATGTCTGCTTTCACAAATAGCTGGTCTAGAAAGCAAGAAAGACAAGGAGAGACAGTTTGTGAATTAGTGGAGTCCCTGAAAAACATGACCAAAACACCAAGGGACCTGCCACATTTCAAGAAATCATAAAAGAAGCCAAAAGTCAAAGTGAAAACATAAAATATTCACTAGGTACATTGTCTCTGTCTCTGTCTCTCTGTCCCTCTCTGTCTCTGTCTCTCTCTGTCAAAATGAAAACTCCTAGGAATTTCACAGTCAAATCACACTGACGACTGTGGAAAGGAAGTAGTTCAAGCACCAAAGAGTCACAGTCGAGAACACCCCAAACCTCAGCAGTTATGATGAAGGGAAGGAGATGCTTAGAGTATGATATAAAAAGGCAAAAGACAAAGACATAGCCAAAAATGACTCACCTTAAAAGACTGAGTGAGATCCTATAGGGACAGAAATGGACTTTGAATAGCAGAAAACTTTCAAGAATCACTGAAGACAAGTTCAGAGTTTGGTGGAATCTTTGAAATGGAAATACTGGGATGAAGAGAAACATCAAAAGGTAAACTGTTTGAGTGATTAAAAAGGCTAAATAATGACAGGCTAAGGGCTTATAATCCAATAGAAGGAACTGAGAAGTGTCTCTGAAAAGTGCAGCTCCTTTCTAGGGTCACGGAGAGAGTGAAGGAAGATAAACCTAAGCCCGAAGTGTGGGTTTGTTCTGGTTTGTGAGTTTTAAAGGAAGGAGAGAAAAGAATACACTAGAGGGAAATCAAAGAAAAAATAATAGTGCTATTTCCCATAATCCAGGTGAACCAGAAGAGTGCACAACCATGGAGTTATGGGGGGAATCAAGTATATGTGCATTTATTAAGTGCTTGCTGTGAGCCCAGAATTATGTTTATACTAGAAATACAAAGAGAGCTTAACAACAACAAAAACCAGACCCTCCTCTAAAGAGTCTCATATTGCAACAGGAGAGACTACATGCAAACAAATACGTACAATTTATACACACAAATATTTAGATATGTCATTTATATTATGTTTCATCATATATAAACATTATTTAAATTTTTACATAAAACATATTTATAAAATATCTATTATATATAATTTATATATTTGTGTATATATGCATACATGACAAAAAGAGGGTTTAAGAGGGAGGGTAGATTTGGAGAACAGTCACAAACACACCAAAATAACTATGGAATGCAGATGATAAATAGGGAAGTTAAAAAGAAAGAAAAAGCATATAAGAACCAGAGACTAAAAAGGAATTGAAAAATAGACAACTTCACCATTTCCAGTTCCATTTTAATTTCTGAGTCTTACAAACTTTTCCCTTCTTTTTAATTACCCCATTTATCATCTGCATTCCACAGCTGGATTGGTTTGTTTGTAACTATTCCCCAGAAATTGTGGTGGATATAGGGGAAAAGGATGAATTACAAGAACTCCATATCTTTAATTACTGCCTTCTACTGTGCTCTAGTCCAGCGGTTCTCAACCTGTGGGTTACAACCCCTTTGGGGATCAAAGAACCCTTTCACAGGGGTCACCTAAGACCATCAGAAAGCACATATTTTCAATGGTCTTAGGAACCGAGACACAGCTCCTCTATCAGTCTCCAGGCGGGTCTGCCCACATGCAGATGCACCCACATGCAAGTATTAAAGGGTCGTGGCATTAGGAAGGTTGAGAACCACTGCTCTAGTCTCAAAGGATTTGGTGGTGAGCTAACCCTTCTGTTTGTGACCTCCATACCTTCCCTTTCTGTCTAGCTTGAGAGTTTCGCCCACTGTCTCTACTTATCTCTTTCATCACATCTCTCTGTATCTTGGTATCTCATTTTCTTTATGTCTGTGTCTCTGTCCATCTGTCTCTCATATTCAATCTCTCCCTGGAACTATCATCTTATATCTTCCCCTCTCCTAGTATAGGGGAGTTGGTCTTTCTTAGACCTTATCACAGTTTAGGGTCTGGTGAAAGACTGTAATCATATAGCCACACAATGATTACAAAAAGTGGGAATAGTCGGTATTGTGAGAGGTGTGGAAAGATGTGTGCACCCTTCTCTATGAGAAAATGTTAGGATGTACATTGTTGATGGAGTTGTGAATGAATGTGGCTACTCTTGAAACTGATTTAGAATTATGCAAGGAAAGTGATTAATATGTCCACACCCTTCAACTAGGAGTTCCTACCTTAGGCTGTGAGCTTCTTGAGGCTAGTGACTGTCTTTTGTCTTTTTTTTATCTTCAGCTGTGAGCACAGTGCCTCGCGTGTCACAGGCAGTCAATAAATGCTTGTTGACGGTTGACTGACCGACTATGTTCTACTGGTAGGTATATTTGGAGAATATGGAGGTCAATGGCTTAACAAAAAAAAAGGCTCCATACACAACAAAATTTTTTGGTGCCCATTGATTGAGGAATGCCTAAGAGAGTTGTGACGCATGGATGTAATGGAATATTCCTGTGCTGTAAGAAATAACAAATGTGATAAATAAAGAGAACTGATGCAAAGTGCTGTAACTAAGAGAACGAAAACAGCAAACACAAAGATTACAACAACGTGAACGTAAAGAACAAAAACAAACGATCAAAATTGAATTCTGTAACAGCATAATTTCTAAGCTTGACCCTGAAAAGAGAGATAAGGACAGCTCCATTCCCCACCGTCTTTGCAGAAGGGGAATACTGTATTTCATGCCAGACTTTTTTGATGTATTTGTTAGTTTGGTGACAACTTCCCCCCTCGCTTTAAGGGATGGATCTCTGTGAGGGGGAGGAGAAGGGATACTTGGGAAATACAGGTGAAGCAAGAACAAATGACATTCATTAAAGTACATTTTTTTTAATCTAGCTGTGCCAGATGATCCCCTATCGAGGTAGGAATCAGACTCTTGAGTGAATCAGAAAGGAAATAACCCCACAGGATAAAGAATAATAAGCTATGGCTCAAAGTGACCTTTAAAAGTCAGTCCAATGGATCTGAGGAAGAAAGACTCAGAGAAGAATCAAGCTCCTAAATAGACATACAGATGTGTGGAGCTTAAGAAGGGGAGGCTAGGAGAAATCAAGTGGAGTCAAGAAAATGGACACATGAGCAGAGAGAGGTGCTGACAGCAAGGAGTCAGGACTCAGCGTGAAGCAGCACTCCACTTCTGCGAAGAAAAACTTCCCACACTAGATTATCTCCTCTCCTGTCTTGGTCTCTTCACATAAGCCAAAAGCCTCCCTTCTTAAAAAAAATTCCTCCATTTGTTTTAAACATTTATTTATATCTCCATAAACAGTATTAACCCCAGACTTTTCCCAAAATGTATTACCGAAAAGGGACAATACTGACAGGAAAAGGCATCAGCAGGAAGTGTAGTCTAGGATTCAGAGGTCTCTGGAGGATATATTGAATATCTGTGCCATCTAGGCCAAGAGGAAAAAGAAAAGAGGGAGAAAGGATGGTAACTGATAACTCCCCAGGCAGTCTCAGGTCCATCTTATTGTCAGCCTCCAAGGTGTTTGGAAGGGGGGTTGATTTTCATCAGCAAGGAACTTGAGAGGTTGTACCAGAAGGTTGAACAACAACTCAAAGGGAGATTGGAACACTGATTAGTGAGGACGTGTTCCACAAAGGCCAATGTGAAGCAGCTAGGTTGCACATTAAATAAGGTATGAGCTTTGCAGTCAGGAAAACCTGAGATGGCACCTGGGCTTAAGTACTTGCTAGCTATGTGACCCAGAGTGAATTGTTAAATCTCTGTCTGCTTCAATTTTCTCAGCTGAAAAATAGCGCATCTCACAGGACTGTCATAAGCATCAAATGAGATCATATTTGTTGACTTCAGGGCAGAGTCAAGATAGCAGAGTAGAGAAAGCTGAGCTTTAAATACCAAATGACTTTGAAATAATGCCTCAAGTTGAATTCTGGAGCAGTAGCAACAAAGCATCAAAGATATTTCCCCAGTCCAAGACAACACAGGAAGTCAGAAAAAGAGAATTCTCACGTGGGGGGACGAGACCCAGCGTAGACCTCACACGAATGAGATGCCAGGGGTGAGACTAGGTGATGTGACAGAAGCAGCAGTAGTCTCAGGAACACTCAGGCCACAGATGGTAAGGGGATGGGATTAGACACGGTTTGCCTAACACAACTCCATTTCCCATATTTGTTTCTGGGTCATAGTTCATAGAAAGGAGCACTTTGAGTCAAGGAGTGAGAGCCCTAAGGGGCAATATCACTTCTGGCCCCAAGGGATCTGAGACCTTGAGGAATAGTATCTTCTCCTGGCCCACAGAAGGAGGGGTCCTGAGGAGATGTATATATTGCAAGTCCAAGGGCTCTTTATAGGTAAGGACCAAGAGAGCAAAGACCACACCTCTCCCCAGATTACAATTCTTGGTAACACTGAAAACTTCCAAATCCTGAGAATTAGCTCTGAAAACAGCAACACACACACACACACACACACACACACACACACACACACACAAAGCCTAAAGCTAGAAACAGAACACCACACTCCCTCCCCTGCCATGGTGGAAACAGAGTCCAACATTAGCATAAAGTTCCACATCAAGAAATAGGTAGGAAAATTAGCAAAAAAAAAAAAAAAAAAAAAAAAAAAAAAAAAGCTTGACCATAAAAAGCTGCTATGGTGACAAAGAAGATCAAGACACACACTAAGAAGAAGATCATGAAGTTAAAACAGCTACAAGCAAAGCATATAAGAAAAAAAAATGTGAATGGATACAAGACCAAGAAAAATGCTTAGAAGAGCTAAAAATTATTTTCAAAATAAAATAAGGAAAAATAGGTTAAAATTAAAGCAAGGGAAGAAAATTATGAAAAGACAAATAACAGCTTGTTAAATAGGCAACAAAAACAATTACTGAATAAAATAGCATCTTAAAAACAGTATTGACTAAATAGATAAAGAAGTGCAAAAACTCACCAATGAAAATAATTAAAAATCAGAATTGATCAAATGGGAAAAGAGGCAAAAAGTTCACTAAAGAAAGTAATTCCTCAAAAATTAGAATTGAGCAAATGGAAACTATAAACTAATGGGGAAAAGATCAAAAGAATTTTTAAAATAGAAGAAAATGTGAACTCTCTCATTGGAAAAACAATTGACCTGAAAGGCAGATCAAGGAGGGGTGATTTAAGAATTGTTGGATTACCTGAAAGCCACAGTCAAAGAAAGAGCCTTTCAAGAAACTGTTGAGGAAAACTTCCTCCATATCCTCAAACCAAAGGGTAAAATAGAAATTAAAACAATACACCCATCACCACCTGAAAGAGAAATAAAAAATGAAACTCCCAGGAAGATTGTAGCAAAGGTCCAAAGCCCCTAGGTCAGACAGACAACACTTCAAGCAATTAGAAAGAAGCTATTCAGATAACATGGAGGCACAATCAGAATCACATAGGCTGCTACCACACTAAAGAATCAGAGGGACCAGCCCAGCATGAACCTGTGGCTGGAGCCCCAGGGCAGCCAGGAAGAGCTGCAGCTGGAGCCTTCAGGAGAGTGGATCAGTGGCAGCTGTGACAGTTTCCAGAATTATCAAGCCATAAGAAACAAGGACTAAGTGAAAGGTCAGTGGAACTTGGATAAATTTTGGGGAGAGGGTCTATCCAACTGCCCCAGGGTGAGGAAGCAGCATAAGCAGCAGCCCTGCACCTGCCTCAATGCGGCTGCTTCAGTGCTCACAGCCTGCAGACTGCAGAGGGGCCAAGCAATCATTCAGAGGCTAAGTGCTCTTGCCTTGACCGGCCTGGATCAGGATCAGGGTCTTGGGTGGTGGTCCTGGACTGTGTGATCAGTAAGCCAAAGCTGGTGGGAGCTGCAGAGACAGTGGCTTCCTAACAGCTCTGGCAGCTGCAAAAACCCCAGCATTTTGGGACAGAGCTCTCCCCTCTGGAAACAGAGTTCTACTGAGCATAAAAGTCAAGTAATTGACTGGTAACATGAGTATATGTTCCAGGGAAAAATATGGTCATTCAATGAAGTGGAGGACTTTCAAGCTTCTTGCTGAAAAAGCCAGACCTGAATAGAAACTTTGACATTCAAATACAAGAAGCATGAGAAGGTAAACATGGAAAAGAAATCATAAGGAACTTATCAAAGTTGAACTATTTACATGCCAACATGGAAAAATGAGAATTGTAACTTATGAAACTTTTCTCAGTATGAGGATAGTTGAAGAGAAAAAGTGTGTGTGTATGTATATGCATGTATATATACACATATACACATATATACACACATGTATGTGTGTATGTAAACATACATGTGTGTCTATATAGGAGGGTATGTGTGCCTAGAAATACATATGGGAGTGTGTGTACATATGTGTACATAGAGAGAGGGCACAGGATCAATTGAATAAGAAGGGATGATATTTTAAAAGGTGAAGTTCTGAGGTGGGAGAGGAATAGAATGAGAGGAGACAGGGGTGACAGAATGGGGTTAATCATCCCATACAGAAGAAGCAAGGGATAACTATTACAATGGAGGGGAAGAATAGGAAGGCAAAAGGGAATGGGTCAACTTTACTCTCATTGAAGTTGGCTTAGGGAAGGAATGACATACATTCTACTTTGGGTGTCTTGCCCTACAGGAGAGTAGGGGAGATGAGAGGGGAGAGAATGGAGGGGAGGGCAGGTTGGGGGGATGGTTGTTAGGAGCACACAATTCTGTAAAGGGACAGGGACAAAGTAGAGAATAGAATAAGTCGGGGGTGACAGGATAGGAAAGAGGGAAATATAGTCAGTCTTTCACAATATGTTCATTGTGGAGATGTTCTGGGTAACTACACATGTATGGCCTGTATTGAATTGCTTGTCTTTCCAGTGGGGGTGGGTGAAGAGGGAGAAAGGGAAAGAATCTAGAATTTAAAGTGCAACTGGGAAATAAGATATACAGGCAATGCCGTATGGAGATCCATCCTGCCCTACCAGAAAGTCAGAGGGGTGATGGAGGAGGGTATAGGACAGAGCAGATTGGGAGAGGGGGTATACAGCGGGATCACTGTTTTGGAGTGGTGGGTAGGGGAAAAATGGGGAGAAAATTTGTAACTCAAAAATCTCATGGAAATGAATGATGTAAACTAAAAATAAACAAAAGTTTAAAAAAAAAGAATCAGAGGGCTTGGAATTTAATATTCCAGAAGGCAATAGAATTGAGATAACAACTAAGAATAACCTACCCAGAAAAACAGTACTACCCTTCAAGGGGGGAAATGGATATTTAATGAAATAGTGTGTTTTCAAGCATTTTTGATGAAAGGACCAAAGTTGAATAGAAATTTTGACTTTAAAATGCAAGACTGAAGGGAAGCAGAAAAAGTCGAACATGAAAGAGAAATCATAAGAGACACAATAAGGCTAAACTTTTTACCTTTCCCATATAGGGAAAATGAGACATGTATCCTCTAATTTTACCTTTATTAGGACAGTTAGAAGGAGTCTATACAGGAAGAGAGTGTGAGAAAGAGTTGATTGTTTCAGGATGAGGTAAAACAATGGATAGGTGAGAAAGGGGAATGCAATGGGAGAAGGGGGAAGGGATAGGAATATAGGGGAAATTATCTCACACAAAAGAGTTGAACAAGGAAGAGTCTTTACAGTGGAAGGGGAAATGGGGGAGGCAGGCAACACTTGAACTTCACTCAAATCTAATTTAAGTCTAAGAAGGAAAGCATATGTACTTAATTGGTAATAGAAATCTATTTTACCCAACATGGAAGTAGGAGGGGAAGGGGATATAAGAAAGAGGGGTTAATACAAGGGGAGGCAGATAAAAGAAAGCAACAGTCAGAAGCAAAACCACTTGAGAGGAGACAAAGGATGAAGAAAGAGAAGAAAGAAAGAAGAAAACTGGATGGAGGAAAATGCACAGTTAGTAATCATAACTGTGAATGTGGATAAAATAAATTCACCCATAAAAAAGTTAGAAACCAGAATCCAACAATATGTTGTTTACAAGAAACACATCTGAAAGAGACACATGCAGAGTTACAAAAAGGGACTGAGACAGAATCTATTATGCATCAGTTGAAGTAAAAAAAAGGCAGCAGTAGTAATCAGGACCTCAGATCAAGTAAAAGCAAAATTAGATCTAATTGAAGGGATAAACAGGGAGACTACATCTTGCTAAAGGGGGACATAGACAATGATGTAATATCAACATTAAACATATATGCACTAAACGGCATAGCATCCAAATTCTAAACAGAAAAGTTAAATAAGTTACAGGAGGAAATAGTAAAGCAACTCCAACTCCTCCTCCTCTTACTCCTCCTCCTCCTCTTACTCCTCTTCCTCCTCTTACTCCTCCTCCTTCATCTTTTGTTCTCAAAGAGGAACAATGATGTCAGAATGGTGATGACTTGCACATGAATTAAATTTAAGTGAGGGAGAGCTGCACAAAGTCATCCACCTCACTCTAAACTGAACTTATGGGGGACCTCAACGTTCTCCTATCAGAGTTAGATAAATCAAACTATAGAATAAATAAGAAAGAAATCAAAGGGGATGAATAGAATCTTGGAAAAGTTAGACATTATAGACCTCTGGAGAAAATGGAACAGGAGTAGAAAGGAGTACACCTTTTTCTCAGATGTACATGTCACAAAAACTGACCATATATTAGGGCATAAAAACTTCAATAGCAAATTCAGAAAAGCACAAATGTTAAATGCACTCTTTTCAAACCACGATGCAATAAAAATTACTTTTGATAAAGGGCTATGGAAATATAGATTAAAAATTAATAAGAAAATAGATCCTAAAGGATGAAGAGTCAAAGAACAAATCATAGAAACAATAATAATTTCTTTAAAGAGAATGGCAACAATGAGACAACGTTCCAAAATTTGTGGGATGCAGCCAAAACAGTACTTTAGGGAAAATTTTCTCTAAACACTTACATCAATAAAATAGAGAAAGAGCAGGTTTATGGATTGGGTATGCAATTAAAAATATCTAGAAAAAGAACACATTTTAAATCCCCAATTAAACACCAAAGTGGAAATCCTGAAGTCAAAAATGAGGGTAATAAAATTGAAAGTAAGAAAACAATTGAACTAATAAATAAAACTAGAAGCTGGTTTTATGAGTGGAAACATAAAATAGATAAACCATTGGTTAATTTGATTTTAAGAAAGAAAGAGAAAGAAGCAAACCAAATTATCAAAATAAAAAATATGAATTCACCACCAATAAAGATGAAATTAAAGCAACTCTTAAGAGCTATTTTGCCCAGTTATATACCAATAAGCCTGAACATCTAAGTAAAATATATGGATATTTACAATAATATAAACAACCCAGGTTAACAGGAGAGAAAGGAGAATACTTAAATAGCTCTATCTTAGGGGAAAAAAATAATAAATTGAACAAGCCATCAATGAGCTGCCTAAAACAAGTCCCCAGGACCAGATGAATTTACAAGTAAATTTATTTAAGGAACAGTTAATTCCAATACTATATAAACTATTTGAAAAAAATGGACAAATGGAAAGACATATATGAACTGATGCTGAGTGAGGCGAACAGAACCAGGAGAACATTGTACATAGTTACAGCCACATTGTATCAAAGCTAACTTTGATAGACTTGTCTCTTCTCAGCAAAGCAAGATAAATCCAAAGACCCGTAATGGAAAATACTTTCCACATCCAGAGAAAGAACTACAGGGTCTGAATGTAGATCAAAGCATATTATGTGCTTGCTCCCTCCTTCTCTCACTCTCTAGCTCTCTCTTTTGTTTTGTTCTTTCTTTCTTGTGGTTCATCCCACTGGTTCTAATTCTTACTTACAATATGGCTAGCATGAAAAATAGCAGTGTATATGTAGAGCCTATATCAGAATGCACATTATCTCGGGAAGGGGGAGGGAGGCAGAGAAAACTTAAAAGTCAAATGCTCATGGAATTGAATGTTGAAAACTAAAAATAAATTAATTTTTAAAAAAACAGGTAAAGAATGAATTCTACGTTTCTTTTAATGATACAAATATGGTGCTGATACCTAAAGCAGGAAGATCAAAAACAGAGAAAGAAAACTATAGAATTTTAAATATAATACCAACAAGGATATCACAAAGGTCATGCACTAGAACCTGGTGAGATTTATACCAGGAATACAGAACTGGTTTAATAATAGAAAAAACTATGGTATAATTGACCATATCAAAAGGAAAAAAGATTTTTAAAATCACATGATTATATCAACAGATGCAGAAAAAACAGTTGGCAACATATAATGCCCATTCCTATTTAAAAAAGAAAAACATAGGAATCAATGGAATTTTTTCTTAAAATAGTAAATAAAACCAAGAGCAAGCATTAACCATAACAGGGATGAACTTGAAGACTTCCCAGTGAGATGCCCTTTATCACTATTATTCAGTATTCTACCAGAAATACTATTTATAGCATTAAGACAAGAAAAAGAAATTGAAGGAATAAATTAGACACGAGGAAACAAAACCATCACTCTTTGCAGATATTGTGATGATATACTTACAGAGAATCATATTTTTAAAAACTAGTTGAAACAACAAACAACTTCAGCAAAGTTGCAGGATATAAAACCCTCACAAATCATCAGAATTTCTATATACAACTCAAAAAACCCAAAAGCAAGAGACAGAAAGAAAAATCCCATTTAAAATAACTGCAGACAATATGAAATACTTGGAAGTCTACCTGTCAAGACAAGCCCAGGGATGATATGAACCCAATTATAAAACATTTTTCACACAAATAAAGACTTTTGATTGTGATAAAATATTACAATCCTGTAAGAAATGATGACCAGGCAGGTTTAAGAAAAAAAGTGGCAATGTTCCTATGAAATAATGAAGTGCAAATGAGCAGAACCAAGAGAATATTGCACAGAGTTACAGTAAATTGTTCAAAGAATAACTGTGAATGACTAAGTTATTCTAGGTGTTATAAATGCTAAAATCAGCTACTAATGACCTATGAAAACCAGGCCGGGGGTAGAGGGACATGTGTGTGTGTGTGTGTGTGCGTCTTTCAGATCCATTGCTTGACTCCTGCCCCCTTGTCTCCCTTTATACCTCTTCCTCCTTCTCTCCTTATCTCTCCTCTAGTCCCCACAGACCTGGTCACCAGCTCAAGATCAAGCACCAGCACAGATTCAGTTTGTCCCAGGGGCCGACTGATGGATCCATACCAACCAACCCCAACACTTCATGGTCAGTGTTAAAGGCTTAAGATCATTTAGTTTTCCCCTTGCTCCTCATTGACATTAGCTGTCAAGCCCTCAGAGGAGTGCCTTCTGGTGGTAAAGAAGGAAATTCAGCCTTCCTACCTATCTACTTCAGAATGGGAACATAACCAGTGTTTCAGATTTTAACAAAAAATGCCACTAACAAATAACCACCCTCTTTCACATACACACACACACACACACACACACACACACACACACACACACACACACACACCAAAAAAGAAAATAAAGACAGATCTAAGCAATTGAAGCAGTATTAATTGCTTATGGGTAGGCCAAGGCAATATAATAAAACAATAAACCTACTTAAGTTAATTTACTTATTCAGCAGCATGGCAAGCTACCAAAGAATTATTTTGTAGAGCAAAAAAAAAAATATAACAAAATTCATCTAGAAGAACAAAAGGTCAAGAATATCAAGAGAATCAAGGAAAAAACGTGAAGGAAGGTGTGTGTGTGTAGTCCATATGAATGTATGTATGTGTATAGACATAGATATATACACATACATACAAATGTATGATGGTGGACTTCCCTAGTGCACGGTGGGGAGAAGGGAAGGAGGCAGTTTGGAACTTGAAATGTAACAAAAAATTAATTTAATTTGATTTTTAAAAAGAAGGTGGACACTAAAGAAAGAGGTGGCGGGGCCCCCCATCAAGTTTTCAGATCTGGGTCCAGGTCCACTCCATGAATTGATTAATATTTTAGAGTTTTTTATTCTGAAACAAATAAAACAAGCATTTTAACAGGCAGAGTAGAGAAGATTAGAAAGATTGTATACAGACCCACCAATCTCTAGTGCGCACTTGGCAACACAGTTAAGTTTTTAAATATATCATAATTAAGTTAATTCCAAAGCTCTCGTGTTCGTCTGTGTCTCCTTATGCCCTTCTCTTCACTTCCACACACTCACAAAGGAGGGATAAATAGCTCTTTTTGCTTTTCTTTTTGACAATAATCTTATTCTATTGCCTTTCCACCCACTCCCTACCAAGAAAACAAAAAAGGCAAATAAACCCTTGTCACAAGCACCAACATTCAAGCACAACAAATCCACACATGGGCCGTCTCCAAAAAGACATGTTTCATTCTACAGCATTGTTGGCATCTGTCAATAAGCAAAGATTAATTAAGCACTTGCAATGTGCCAGACATTCCACTAAATGCTAAGGATAGAAAGGTGCGATCGTGGTACCTGCCCTCAAGGAGCTCCCATCCTAATGTGGGGGGAATTAACAGTTGATGGATTGGCCATATTCTTATTCATTTCCTGCCCTATTTATGTGTTTGTCTGTTTATCTAGCTCTCCCCCACACATAATACATACATACATGTCTATGTGCAATAGTACATGCATGTACATGTGTGTATCTTACTGGTATATATGTATTTATATATGTAAAATATACGTATATTGCATATTCAATGCATATTTGAGCATCTTGTGTATCTGCATATTCATATATTTACATATATATAAATTCATTGATAGGAAATACTTCTAAAAATGCTTTGGAAGTGTCATTATAATAAATTTTGACTAGGTACCCAAAAAATTGATGGATTGATCTATGTGTGTCTATGTATGTATGCATGTGTATTTATGTATGTGTGCTTACATGTGCACATACACGTGTGTGTGTGTGTGTGTACAGGCAGAGCTATTCCCTTCCTTCTCTACCTCAGGGAAAAAGGAACAGTCACCTCCTGACAAAGAAGCAGAGGCAGCTGAGGGAACAGCACCATGATGTCCTGTTAGCATGGCAGGCTTGGTGTAAGAGATGAAGAGCCTCAAGCCATGGGACCTTAATCGAACACACATGTGCACATGTACTGTGTGTATATATGTATACATATATGTGGATATGTGTATTGTACACACACTGCACCTAAGCATTTATGTGTGTGGGTATATGTGATGCATGAGCTCCATAGGCTGTTCTAGTCACTGAATATTGTAGCCCATAGGCATACAGTTACCTGTACAACCAATCATACATGATTACTTCCGTGTGTTGTTTTCCCAATTTCTATTTACTTTGTGTCTCATACAGTCACCACCCCAGTTCAGACCCTCATTAGAGGGTCCACTAGCTCAGGCTGAAGTTATTCTTAAGTACAGTGTGTAAATTAAAGGAATGAAAGTGACCTTTCTTCCCATGTTATTGTATTTTCTTCCTTGATGAACAAGAAGGAACAATCAGGATTCCACATTAACTGAAATGCCATTCGATGAGGAAAAACAACAACACAGAACTCAATGTGATGTTTCCATCACAAAATACTCCCTTAGACTATGACAGTAATCTCTCAATTGGTCTCCCTGCCTCAAGTGTAAACTCAGCTAAAATACCACCTCCTAAAGGAGGGCTTTGCTGGTGCCCCTAGCTGTGTGAGCCTTCCCCTCCAAGGAAACTCCAATGGAAACTCTATGTTTCAGTTCCTTTCCCTGTCAGTACCTGACAAGCCCCCTCTATCTCATACCACCTACCTTCATAGTGTCAGGTCTGAAGATGGGGCTAGAATATACCATTTTGCTATAATCTCTCTCTCCATCTCCCCCCTTTCTGTCTCTGTCTCCCTCTCTCTCTTCCTCCCCCCCTCTCTCTCTGTGTCTCTGTCTCCGTCTCTCTCTGTCTGTCTCTGTCTCTCTCTTTGTCTCTGTGTGTGTCTGTCTTTCTGTCTCTCTCTGTTTCTCTCTCTCTCTTTATATCTGTCTGTCTGTCTCTGTCTCTCCCTCTCTCTTTCTCTGTCTCTATCTCCATCTCCACACACACACACACACACACACACACACACACACACACACACACACACCGTCTCCAAGGTTAGCTTTCATATACTCTGTATGTATCTTGTACACATCTATCTCTACACACATTGTCTTCCCAACTAGAATGAGGACAGGGACTGTTCCATTTTTATCTTTAGGTAGCTTGTAAATAAAGGCTCAGTGACTGGTTAATTGATTGGATATGTGTTCTTGCTTTTGGCTTAGCTTATACTATATTTCTTTTGACCTGATTCATATATCTTCATCCTGATACTTATTTAAGGAAGTTAAAACATTGTCAGTCATTTTTTAAATTAAGCTCCTCCTATGAGTGGAGATAGATTTCTTTATAAATTACTTCAGTGGAGATATGTTTGTTTATAAATCCATAGTTAAAGAGAGAAACTACTGATAAGTAATGTCTCACAGTTGTCTTATTATTATTACTAAATTATCAAGAAATGTCTTAAAGGAGGACAAAATCAGTGTCATTCCATCTTCTCTAGGCCTGTATGATGATGCTGATTTTTCTAGGCATCCATGGTGGATTATAATGAACAATAATCTATGCTATGCTTCGGACAAATGCGAATGAAAAGCAAACCAAATAACTGCTTCCATAGAACTGTGAAAACACCCAAAACCTTTCAAAATATGGGCAGTAATAAATAGGATTTTCTGAGTTCTGGTTGCTGACAATTTTCCATTTTATTGAGGATAATTATTTCCTCTGTACAGTCCATGCTTGAGAGTATTTTGTGATGGAAACATCACATTGCGTTCTGTGTTGTTGTTTTTCCTTATCAAATGGCATTTCAGTTAATGAGGAATCCTGACTGTTCCTTCTTGTTCATCAAGGAAGAAAATACAATAACATGGGAAGAAAGGTCACTTTCATTCCTTTAATTTACACACTGTACTTAAGAATAACTTCAGCCTGAGCTAATCTTGCTTGGTTTAGGAAGCTGAACAGGGAAGTCAAAACCATAACCCTGAAGTCGAGGCATCAGCATCGCAGTGGGAGGACCCATTATTAGGAATATATGTTCTATTAAATCAAAATAATATTTACATGATATTATTAGAGATATAACTGTGGAATCAGAGTGTAAGACAGGAGCATACAATGAAACTCTAATACTCATGTTACAGAGGAAATTAAGGCCCACAGATAATCCTTAGCCTGTCCAACTATACATAGTGACAACTAAGATTTGAACTTTGGTCTCCTAATTCCTGGTACATTTAAAAAAACATACATTGCCTCTAAAGATTCATAATATACTGCTTCATAGACAACATTCACTTCATTAAAGCAATCTAAACTTAGAGGAAATCATGGATTTATCAGGTATGGAAGTTGTTGAAGATGAAGAGACAGTTAGAGAGGGTGAGGTGCTAGATCTAGGTCAGAAAGATCTGAATTCAAATCTGGCCTCAAGCACTTGCTCTTTGTGCTTCCTTCCTTCCTAATTAAGTATGTCCTATTCTGCTCTACATAGAGAAAGTGCCAGATGTTATGGAAGGTTACTACTTCTGTTCTGTATTTCCAAACATCTGCATATTGCCTTTCTGTATCAATGGGATGGGAGAACTAGATATTTATTTGTAGGTGATGGGAAGGGGACAATTAACCAAAGATTAAAGTTCTCTTGAACTTTGTGTTCAGTGACCAAAGTTCTAAAATAGTCCATTTTCTTCAAAGATTTTTAAGACAATGATTCATTTACCAGGTTACTAAAAATACTCTAAAATAATAGGAAATAAAACTTAAGAAGGAAACAAATATGGAAAGAATTAAGGAAGATTGTTAACAAAGTATAACCCAGGATCTGCAGCCTACACTTAAGCAATGGTACCATCCTTCCTCATGCCATTAGGACTCAATGTCCACAGAGCTGTGCCTCATCTCAAAGAAGTCCATTCAGTATTATCTCCACTTGATTATTCCCCCCCCCCACACACACACACACTGTTAAGCTATCTTCTAATGAGCACTTTATGCTTGTGGCTCAAACCATCTACACTCATAGTGGCAGGTCTAAAGATGGGGCTGGAGTATACCATTTTGCTTCTCCCTCCCTTCCCCCCCCTCTCCTAGAGGTAACTAGGGGGAAGGGAGCGTATTATACACTCTGTCTAATTGCTAGAGCTCCTGAGCTTTCACTGGCATACTTTCCATTTACATAATATCAGTCACCATGACACTATTGACTCAAATGCAAAATATTTAAAAGGAAAAATAAGAATGTTCATAATATCTGCTCATCAGAAGGCAAAAGCAAGAATAGTTACAATATTTATTCAATAGAATGAAAAAGCATAAATAATCAAACATCTCAGTTACTCACTACAAAGTAAATATAGGAACAACTGACGCATCCCATTTTTTCTCATAAGCCTTGATCATGCGCTTCTACCAATGCATTCATCATCCATGAGGGAGAGTAGCCACATATCATACAAGTCTACCAGGTAGATGTGTGAGTGGGGAAACCAATGTGCCCTGAGTAACTCACAATCTTCATGCACTACCTGCATCTCAGGAAGCCACCTCCTGACATCTACTCCCCTGTTGGTCCTCACCATTCACCTGATGAGCAAAACTACTACTCTTCTTCTGCCCTCGAGTAAATGAAGCAGTGACCAGCAATTTTCATTCAGGTTGTCTTTACAGGGAACTGAAAAAGCATTACACCACTGTAGTGGTGTGTTCCACTCTAACTTTCTGGTTGCTGCTTCACCTATCTCTTCTTAGATTATAAGATATCCTGATACCTTATTAACAGCTCCTAATATCTCAAATCAGAGTCTCCTGGTCATTAGTGACTCATCTTTAATTTATGAGAGAAAACTCAAAAAAATCCATCTTTGCCAGACATGTGCCCAAAAGTACTTATATAACTACTCCTTAGACTCTAAACATTTAATTTACAACTTTAAAAGCCATTGCCTTTAAAACTCTAAAAATAGGCACATGCCAATGAGCTGACAAATCACTTTGCCCTACAGTCATGGTTACCTCAACCATTGCCCTCACTTCAAAAAGCTTCTGTATCGTGTTCATCTATAACAAGAGAAGCATAAAAAGGTAAACAAGAAAGAGAAATCACAAGGAATTTATTAAAGTTGAACTGTTTACATTCCTATGTGGAAAGATGATATTTGTAACTCATGAGACTTTTCTCAGCATGGGGATAGTTGAAGGGAAGATGTATTTTTTGTGTATATATATATATATATATATATATATATATATATATATATATATATATATATATGTATGTATGTATGTATGTATAGGTGAGTGTATGTGTGTATGTGTGTGTATGCACATGTATACATAGACGGGGGTACAAGGTGAGTTGAATACGAAGGGATGATATCTAAAAATAAAATTAAGAGGTGAGAGAGGAACATATTGGGAGAAAGAGAACATATTGAAAGGTTAGGGTAAATCATCTGATATAAAAGAGGCAAGAGAAAACTGTCACAATGGAGGGGAAGAGCAGGAAGGTGGAAGGAAATGGGACAACCTTACTTTCATTTAACTTGGCTGAAGGAGGGAATAACATACACACTCAATTGGGTATCTTATCCTACAGAAAAGTAGGGAGGAAGGGGATAAGAGGGGGAATGATAGAAGGGAGGGAAGATAGGGGGGATGGTAGTTAGAAGCAAACACTTTTGAAAAGGGACAGGGACAAAGTAGAAAATAGAATAAGGATGGAGGGAAATACAGTTAGTCTTTCACAATATGACTACTATGGAAATATTTTGTGTAACTGCACATGTATAACCTATATTGAATTGCTTGTCTTCCCACTGGGGGGTGGGGTGAGGCAGGGAGAAGGGAGAGAATCTGGAACTCAAAGTTTTAAAAACAAATGTTAAAAAAAAAATTTTACATGCAGCAGGAATAAGATATACAGGCAATGGGGTATAGAAATTCATCTTACCCTACAAGAAAGTAAGGGGGGATGGGGTGGATATAAGAGAGGGCAGATTGGGGGAAGAGGTATTAAGTAAGCTTGCCATCTTGCAGTGGGAATAGGAGAGAGATGGGGAGAAAATCTGTAACTCAAAATCTTGTGGAAATGAATGTTGAAAACTAAAAAATTAATTCTTTTTAAAAAAGAATATTCATCTGAGGAGTCACTCTATTTGGGCCTTGGAATGGTCTGTTCCTTTCCTTAACATTTTGTCTTGCACCATCTTTCATTTGTTCATAAATAGATCTTGTCAGTTTTTCTTATAGCAATGTTGTTTTTCTCTACTTTTCATGAACAAAATTATTTATATGTGGAACGGGTAGAATACAAGGACAGACATGACACAACTCTTTTGTCTGTTAGAAGTTTACAATCTAATAATGGCAAATTGCATGTATATGAGTAACTATGATCCAAAGAGCCACTGGTGACTTTTTGAAGAAAAGTGGCAAGATGGAACCTATGTTATAGAAATATCAATTTATAAGTTGTGTCAAGAATTAATTGGAATGGGGAGAGAGTAAGGCAGAATGGACCAATTAGGAGTCTATTACAATAGTCCAGGTAAGAGATAAGGAAAGTCTCAACTAGGGTAATGGCTGCAGGAGTAGAAAGAATAAGAAGGATATGAAAACTGTTGGAAAGGTGGAATTAGCAAAGTTGAATGATTTATTGGATTAGGAAGGAGGATGATAGGGAGGGCTAAGTCAAGGATGCCCTTAAGTTTACAAATCAGACTAACTAGAAGGATGGTGGTGCCTTCAAAGTTTTTAACTACTACAATAAGGGGAAAAAAGGACTCAAGCTCATTGGCTTACTGAGAAGATCAAAAGTTGTTTGTCATTATCATTGTCATCATTGTTGTTAAGCTACATTGTGAAGAAGTACAACCATGAAGTAGAGAGAGGATCCATTGTGGCATCAAAAAGACTGTAATGCAATCCCTAACTCAGACATCCTGATTGTGTGATCATGGGCAAGTCACTTAGCCTGTTTGGGTCCCAGGCAACAGTTAAAAACTCTTTGTGATGGCACACAATTGGAAATTGCAGGGATGCCCATCAATTGAGGAATGACTGAAAAAGTTGTGATATATGATTGATGGAATCCACTGTGCTGTAAGAAATGAGGAGCTCAATAATCTTAGAAAAACATGGAAAGACTTGCACAAAAATGATGAAGAGCAAAATGAGCAGAACCAAGAGAACATTGTATATAGTAACAGCAATATTGTTTCAAGAATAACTTTGAGCAGATAAGTTATTTTGACTATTATAAATACCCAAATTAACTACCAAGGACACACGAAGAGAGACACTATCTGCATCCAGAGAAAGAACTGACAAACAGAAGTATGTATAGAATAACTTTATACACACACACACACACACACACACACACACACACACACCTATCTATGTCTAATGGTAGCCATCTCTAGGGTGGGGAGGGGGGAATGGAAAGAAAAAAAAGAAAAAATTTACATGATAATTTTGTTGTATATTTGAAAGGAATAGCAAGTTGTACATAATAGTTGGCAGTTTCATGTACAATCATCTTTTTATTATTCTATGTTATGGAAATGCTTTATTCCATAAATTAAAAACAAAATTTTTAAAGCTCTAAGTAACAGATGAATTGCTGAACTACAAAACATAAATGAGAGTACACACTGCCCTTTGTCTGTCTTGATGAGATCTAAAGTCTGAGCAATGAAGCTCCTTAATGTCTGTCTAGAAGGTAGAGCAAACCAAGATGAATTCTGTGATTAGAGCATATAAACCAGGGCTTTATGTCAAAGACCCAAGTTTAGAGGATGCTAAACTTATTCGTGTCCTTCAGTAACATAGAAACAATAAAATATAGCAATAATGATTAGTTAAAAGAGGACCTACCAAATGATGAGGTAAGGTGAAAGAGGAAGCCCTTCCTTTGCCCCACTGTGCTCCCCAATCCCAACCCTATGCCCTCTTCAGGTACCTTAACACCCGTGTTTCCAGATGTTTGCTTCCCCATCCATGGCTCAACATTATCCCCTGATCACAGTAAACTGTGGGTCTATTTGTCCCCAGTCACTGGCTGTATTATTTTCCTCAGGTATAAAAATTCCTAAGTCTACAGCTTAACAGCTCTTTCCAAGGTCAAGGGCACTGAAGTAACAGTGATTGCATTATTTTCCAAATAAATACACAAAATGCAAGTTATAACTGATCTGTAGTCAAGTTTGCCAACAGGTCTTAACAAAGAAGTGTTGGCAAGTAAGCATGTTGTGCCTTGTCAGGAAGTCCAGCATATATCAGCAGGAATATATGTGTGTAATGACTTGCTTATAATACAGTGCTATACAGTTACATAATTTGATATTGCTTCATCAAAATTTCAATGTAGGAAAAAAGCACAAATTTACAATAAATTATTAAATCAAGGGTGCATCATCTTTTAAAAAATTATATTTTTTGAAATGACACATATCTCAAAAAAATGTTAAAAGATTAAAGAGAATAGACTTCCAGGGTGACACTGAGTAATTTTTTAAAGGGGGAGTATAGGCCAATAAGTTTGGGAACCTCTGCTTCCAATCAGCCTTTCAAACTGCCATATAAAATTCATGACCTGTTCCTCTAGTCTGCATGAGTAAAGGAAGATACAAGAGAGTCTCATAAGTTTTTTTTTTCCCATAGCATATATTCTATGATTCAGTTTCTTGGTACAAGACTGATTGACTCATTATTCAACAAAATGATCTCTGGGAAATCCAGAAATATAGGATCCATTCACCTCTTCCACAGTGATAAAGGACACCATGACATTCTTGTAGCACCAAGTGAGAAGTAGAAATGTAAATCTATTGTTGGAGTTATTCCTTTTCCCAAAATTTCTAATCCACAAACATCTGTTATTTTGAAAGTCAAAAATATTTCCATAGCATAAAAGTCATTCTACCCTTGGCATCAAAAAGTAAAGCAGGAGCAATGGGTAGAAATAGCTACTGAATGTTGGGGAAGTTTCCCTAATAATTAGAATTATCCAAGTTGGCAATTGAGCCGATCCTTGAAACAAGTCATGGATTACAAAAGGACAACTTTCCAGCTGGGAGGGACAGCCTGGGAAAAGGTATGGAAATGGGAAAAGTGGAATGTCATGTATGGGGCTATTTTATCTAGAATGCGAAATGAGAGGAAGTAATGTGAAATCATCAAGAAAGGAAGACTAGGGTCAAATTATGAAGGGATCAAATATCAAAGTAACTTAAATCCTTCTCTGCCAATATTTCTCCCACTGTCTTTTATGACTAATATTGTCTTTTATGACTAATATTATATTACTGTTAATTATTAAAAGACAGTATTAGTCAGAAGAGAGAAAGACAGACAGACAGGGAGAGAGACAGGGACTTTATTAGCAGTATGGGACAATGATTAGGAGGGGGTTAGGACTAAGGTGATATAACCAAGCCTTTGCCCTGCCCTCAAAATAAAATATTTTCACCATAAACCTAGAACACCCTCCCCTACAAATACACACAACATCAGTGGGGAAAGTGGACATACATGGGTATCAATTCATTTCAATAACTATCTATTTTGTTAGCTACAGGAAAGGCATTGTGGCAGATGCTGGAGACATAAAAACAAAATGAAAAACCTCCTGCCTTCGATTTTCTGCTGCCTTTTAACATTCTACTAGGGCAGTGGTTCTCAACCTTCCTCATGCCATGACCCTTTCATACAGTTCTTCATATTGTGGTGACCCCCAACCACAAAATCATTCTCGTTGCTACTTCATAACTATAACTTTGCTACTGTTATGAATCCATCTGATATGCAGGATCTATTTTCATTGCTACAAATTGAACATAACCCACAGGTTGAGAACCACTGTGCTAGGGAAACATGCCACAAGCATGCATACAGAGGAAGCTAAACTAATAGCTGTGGTCATCAGGAAAGACTTCCCCATAATAGATGTCCCTTGAATTGAGCCTTGAAGGAAATAAGGCTTCTCAGAGGTGACAATGAGGAGAGAGTGAATTCCAGCTGGGGTGACAACCCAAACAGCCCCTCGAAGAAAAACTTGGATCTTGTCAGCATCGCTGCCATGGGGATAGACAGCTGTCATCGTTGGACAGACTATGCGAGGCACTTAGAGTGAATTCCTTTCCAGAGAAGACTCAAAAAGGCATCATCTTTCAGAGAACATTAAGAGACATTTTGAGACAATGGAGTTTGATTCTTATTCTACAGAGAAAACCTTTTTAAAATTCTAGAGAGACTTTAATTGTGCTCCTGAAATTTTTGAATTGCTGAACTGTGCAGGGTTTGGGAGGAGTCAGAATTTACAGCTGTTAGGGGAAAGATGGGGAGAAAATTTGTAACTCAAAATCTCATGGAAATGAATGATGTAAACTAAAAATAAACAAAAGAAAATTAAAAATAAAAAAATTTACAGCTGTTGAAGGGAGGCGATTTTGGCTGTGACCTTCCTCATTACTAATACATTGCTGAAATATTCTTCTGTTTCTGTATTTTTTATTACTGTAGATAAGTTCTATGGCTAGTAATAGTGGATTGAATAAATCCTATAAGAATCAAGGTCTGAAAATGAGAAACAAGAGAAAATGTATAGGAAAAGAGGTTTCTCCAATTATTGTAAACTGCAACAGGAACTCAAAACTGATTAATTAGATATTTTGAATATTAAGACTTTAACCAGCAATTTTAATTTATAAGCAAATATCAGAACCTATCCCCCTCAATTTCCTTTGAACCTAGTGCAAGTATTAACAATGAGTCAGGGGACACTTCATATACCACAGACTTTTCTGATGAACTGATTGATGTTGCTATTTTTATCTTCCTCTTTTTCTTTCAAAATGATGAAGCATATATATCCTCCACCTCCAGAGATAGGACTGATATTGACTGAACACAAACTGAAGCTGTTTTTATTTTCTTTCTTTCATTTTTCTTTTATTCAATTATTCTTGTATAAGATGACTAATATGGAAATATTTTACATGGTTGCACATGTATAACCTAGATCTGACTATTCACTGTCTCAGGGAGGGGGTAGAAGAGGAGGGAGGGAGGGATAGAACATTTCTGTGTCTGAGGAAAATCAAAGATGGGAAGCAGGACGTGCATTGTAGGGAGAGCACCCCAGAAAGAGGAACTGGAGAAGAGGCTGGGGAGCAGCCCGAAGCCCAGCACAGAGGCAGGAGAAAGGAGGGCTGGGGAGGGCTTTCAGTCATTCAGCATCTGCTGAACCTTTGACTTCTTAGTCTTCTTGTTCTTTTTCTTCTAGTTGGAGAGAGAGGGGGAGAGGAGGGAGAGGAAGGAGAGTGCATGTTCCACACACCCGCCTCCTCCTGCCAAAACCACAGCACGTAACAGTCTCTTGTTTGGCCTTACTAATAATTTCCACTTTTAAAAGATGGCAGAACTAACAAAGAAAATTCTATTCTGGATCTGATCCTGACAAATAGGGAAGAATTGGTTTTGGGGAAAGAAAAGACAGGAACTTTGGGAGAAAGTAGCTACTCTGTCCTGGGCAGAGGGTTTCTCTGTTCCGCTTGGTGCCTCTCCCAGGATAAACTGATCACCTGAACTCTCATCACCACCACAATGCAGATGGATTCAGCCTGGATATTTAAGGTCTTCTCAACTCCCATAGTTGCCTCTTCTGACTGGCGGGCTAGAGGTTGCACCAAACTCCTCCCAAAGCCTTCCTCTATAGAGAGCTCTGAGCTTTCCAAGTGATTCCATTCTCCAGTCATGGCCCTGCTTAGTTTACTCCACAGAATATCATGGCATTCTCTGGTGCTTCCTTCTGTGTACTGTCTCCTCCAATAGGAAGCAAGAGCTGTCTTACTTTGTCTTATTTTATTCCCAGCCACAGAGCTGACACATAATAGGCACTTAAACTTTTACTGAATTGAAATTAAATTGATAAAGAAGAAAAGCATTATATTCCATTTGTCATATCTTTCTCTTCAACTCACTGAAATCTTTCCTAAAAAAGCTTAAAACTTCCCTATTGCTTTTGGAGGCATCCTGCTTAAAAGAGAGGACATTATATGATTATTTTCAACAGCAGAAAAAGAACTGGGACAATGTAAAGTGAAGGACAAGACAAGGAGAAAATGTTGTGTCTGTATTTTGTGACTTGTCTGAGCAAGCTGATTACTCAAAACTTCTTGATTCAGTGGCAATGTAGAATAATGTTATTGCTTGGTCATCTTGGTCATGTCCAACCATTTGTGACCCCATTGGTAGTTTTCTTGGAGTTATTTGCTACTTCCTTCAGAAGCAGTCCATTTTACAGATGTGGAAAATGAGGCAAAGTTAAGTGACTTACCCAGGGTCACACAAGTAGCAAGAGTCTGAGCTTGGATTTGATCTCAGGAACATGAGCCTTCCTAATTCCAAGTCCAATGCATTATCCACTATGCAACCTACCTGCCTGGTGGGAAAGTACCTGAAACTTGATCAATAAATTCCTTTCTGTGAAGGATTTGATTAAAGAATGGAAATATTTTATGAGCTGAGAATTACTGGAAATCATACTTCCATGCTTTAACCACAAAATACTCAGAAGGGATTTCCTCCATCCCCAGATTACCAAGCTAGGCATCTTCTCAAGACAGAACTATGTCAGTTCCAAAGATATGATTTTTCCTTTTAGGGGTCCAGGTCCATTGCCCCATCAAGAACCCAAAAGCAGATTGCTCAATTTATGAAAATATTTACCACTTGCTGTTGTTACTCGGGTGTTTTGGGGTTTTTTTTTGGTTCTATCTCTTCATGACCCTATTTGGGGTTTTCTTGGCAAAGATGTTGCAGTGGTTCACCATTTCCTTTTCCAACTCATTTTACAGAGGAGGAAACTGAGGCAAACAGGGTTAGGTGACTGACTTGTCCACAGTCACATAGCTAGTAAGTGTCTGAGGCCGGATTTGAACTCAGCCTTCCTGACTCCAGGCTCCACTTTGCTACTTCAGAAATCAGTAAATGCTACAAATCAGGGTGTGATTTGTTATTGTACTGATTACCCAGATTTAAGAAAATGAAGGAGACAATATTAATCATGCAGATTACATTTTAAAATTTGTTGTGCTTTGTAGAGAGTCAGTTGTTAAACTTTTCTCAGGATACCTCCGCTGACAGCACAGATTGTTAAAGACAACCATGCAGAACATGTATAAAAACATGAAAATGTAGGCAAAATCATTGTACTTGAGAATGAAGAAGAGAACAGAGACCTCTACATTCCACAGTAAGTTCAGTGTCAGTACAGGACAAGCCAAGAAGTAGAAATACCTTCTGTGACAACTGTGTGTGACTCACAGTTTCCATGTGGATGAACATACAAATATGTAAACTGAGGCATGGCACAAACCCTTCAAGATCTAGATCTCTTTTTCCCGAAGGGAAGAAAACCAGAGGACTCACAAGCTAGCCCAATGGGATCCAAGCCCCTCTTTCCACATGGGAAGAAAACCTGGAACTGTGCCTATAAAAGTCAAGAGTGATCTTAATTAAGCAGATACAAATATGATTGTGTGGAGTCTGATGTAGTCAGTCTAATGCTGAAACAGCTCAATTTGGGGAAATTGAGGAATGGTTTGTATCAGGGGTACAGCCTGGGGGCCACAGGTTCCCCACCCCTATTTTATATCATTTTCTATTCAAGGAAAGTGGAAAATGGGCTGATTGGGGAAAGGAAGGGGGTATGTTATGAACAGAGTGTTTCATAGCACAGTGGGTAGAGAGTTTCAGGATGGGGGCATTGACTTCTCAGTTCATTGAGGTAAGCACAACATGGCAGAGAGTCCAAGGCTCGAGTGCAGACAACAGGCTAATCAGAATGTTTAGAAATTCCTGAAATTTCTCGTGTCTGCAGCTTCTGCTCAGGGCTAATCAAAGCTAGTTCTGTGGTTTCTGGCAGTGACAGGCATCTCCCAATTCAGCTACTGTTCACTCAAAAGGGATCACCAGTATGTCAGGCAGCTCTGAGTCCCAGAAATCCTTCTAATGGGCTGGTTGTCATGTAACTCCATCGTGCTGCTCCTCTGTGAAGAAGGGAAGTGGTGACATATTGGATAGCCATTACTGAGCCCGTGTTAACAAATGTTACATGACTGAAGCAAGAATGCAGAATTGGTACATGAGATACTGAATTTCAAGGATTCAGCGCTGAAATGAATAAAGGGTGAAAGATCATCCCAGGCCACAAAACCAGACTGCAGAACATTAGCCTTAGTTGCTAAACAGTCCGTGCCAGGTTGACTCATTCTGCCCTGTAGAGAGGACAAGCTATGTGGCACACTGTATAGAGTGCCAGGCCTAGAGTCAGGAAGACTCATCTCTCAAAGTTCAAATCCAGCCTCAGACACCTACTAGCTGTGTGACCCTGCACAAGTCACTTATTCCTGTTTGCCTCAGTTTCCTCATCTGTAAAATGAGCTGAAGATGGAAATGGTGAACACTTACAATATTTTTGTCAAGAAAGCACCAAATGGGGGGTCACAAAGACTCAGACACTACTGGAAAAACTCAACAACAACAACCTATACAGAAACAATGGTGAAATTTGAGAATGTACCATGCCCCGCTGTACTAGACAATGGATCACATAGGAATGTAATGCTTCTTTCTTTAAACCTTTACAAAGGTACATTACTTCATAGGTATAATCACAAATACACAAACACTCCCCAGCACATTGCAGACACAACCCCCTTTGCCACTTCGTACCACCTCAGGCTCTGGGGTGGCTGGGGTGAAGAGAGCCTCTGTTCCTATATATCGGGGCTTCTTAAACTTTATCTGCTCACAGCTCCTTTTTGGTTGTGTGGTCTGAGGGCATGCGCAGAGCAAAGTGTACATGTTGTATGTTCAGAACCAAGACAGCAGTAAAGTTGTGTGACATAACACGGACAAGTGCTACCAGAAACACCTGATATTCATTATGTGCTTGATTTTGAATTAATTTTTGGTCGTTCTGTGTTCAGAAACCTTTTACTGCTGCCAGATTTTTCATGACCCCATATGAGGATGTGACCCCCAGTTTAAGAAGCCCTAGAGCATAGCCACAGTTCCAAGTCTATTCCCCAACATGGGCTCAAGTCCCAGGAACCCTTTTCAAGGCCTTCCCCATGAGGCTGCCTGGCTACACCATAATCTCTAAAATCCTGGTCCCAGAATGGTCATGGATCAAACACTAGGATCCAGTGGGGATCCCCTTGGGCTCCTGAAACTGAGGACAAATGACATAGAAAAGAACCAAATACCCCCAGGCTCATTTCTTGGAGCAGGGTTAAAAGAGAGGGAGCAAAGGAAGGAGGCTGAACCACTGGATGCCAATAGTCAAGAACTCCAGGCAGAAAAAGCAGCTATCCCAGTCTCCCTGATGTTAAAGACTCAGCCTTTTCTGGTTGCACAGCCAGTCAAAGAAAATGCCTCCCCCCCAGATGGTTGGGGGTAAGAAGCTTCCACGTCAGGTAAACTGGGTATGCACAGTACACATTTCTCTGTTTGAAATTTGCCAGCAATTAGGCAGAAGTGTATTTTTAACATAATCCTTATATTTAAATCATTTTCTGAGAGATATCTGAGACAAATCTTTTTACACCAGATGAAAGGAAGCCATTTAACATTAGGGTGTCAGGCTATGAATGCTTGAAGTGATATTGAGAACAGGGAAACCAAACCAAAACCCAATGGTGATGAAAAGGAGGAAGAGGATTTGTTTTTCCCATTCCAAGTTTGGTAGGGATAAAGCCGCTGAAAGGGCGTGCTTATGGTATTAATAATTTTCAAGAATGCATATGCATATGGAAATTCTCAGATCAAATCCTAGACTTTGGCTTTTGAATTTTGAGAAAGAGCAGCACTGATGAGGAAAATCATCCTGAAAATCACTAGGTTGTAGGGATTGGTACCATTTTTGCCTGTGGGCAACTGCTGAAGTAGCTGAAGCTTGTGGGTGCTACTAGTTTGCCTGGCATTAGAAAAACCTAGAGCAAGAGTACTTTGAGGATGTTGAGAATCACAGTCTCTTGGTGCACATTCATGCTGTGAGGGCCCTTTCTCATGGGCTCCACCCGACTTAAGACATCCTCTACCATGGGAGCTTTATATAAAGGAACACATTCATTTTTACTTTTTTCTTATACAAAACGTTCTTCAGATATCAGGGAAATATCACCTTTTACCAGCTATTCAAATGTAGGTCTCTGGCTATCTCATTAAAATCTTGTCATTTCTAGTGAAGTGGTATTCTCTTTATTGAAAGGAGAGGGGGAAACTTGCCAGTTTTGCTCTTCGGAGATATTTTTAAATTCTGTCTCCTGTAACTGTAGTAACTGTAGTCATGCAGCTACCACATTCCATAGAATCATAGTTTTAGAGCTTGAAAGGACCTTTGGGGTCATGGAACCAAGATGGCAAAGTATAGGAAGCTCTCAGCTGAGCTCTCCCAAATTCCCTCCAAACACCTCTAAAATAACACCTCAAATCAAATTCTAGGGCAGCAGAACCAACAAAACATCAGATAAAACAATTTTCCAGTGCAAGCCAATTTAGGAGGTCAGCAAGAAAGATCTGTCTCACCCGGGCAGTAGCTGGTCCCAGGAGCACAGCACAGAAGTGCAGGCAGAAAGTTGCACAGGCCATGGCAACAGCTTTGGGTGCTTTCAGTCACAGAGGGCAAAGGGGAAGGACAAATGATCAAAACCAGATTTCAGGGAATCCTTTGCTGGTGCTTGGTTCAGGACCTTTTGCATTGCCCACACACAGATCCAAGTTGCAATCCCAGAGCCAAACAGAGTGATAGTACTCAGTGTAGCAGGAAGCAAGGGCACAGGTCACTGTTACAGGGCAAAGATGGATGTTTTTAGTCATTCACAGGGGAGCAAGGACCCTGATCTCAATTCCAAGACAGAAGGGAGCACTAGCACCTGCAGGAGAGTCAGGGATCTGGTCACAGTTCCAGAGCCAGAAGGAATGCTAGTGGTAGTGACTATAGAAAACAAGATTCTTTCCTGGGGAAAGAATACAGATGAGTAGAGCAGTGACCACACCTCTCCTTAAATCATAACACCTTAGAGGCACTGAAAACCTTAGTCCTCACAACTGGCTCTGAAAACAGCAGCAAAAAAAAAAAAAAGACCTGCATCTTGGAACTGCACCTCCTCCACCCCAGGAGAAAAGCCCAAGTTTAACATTTAAAAAGTCAAGAAACAGGCTGGAAAAAATAAGAAAAAAAATTAATAAAAGAACCTGACTATAACAAGGTGCTATGTGACAGGGTGACAGGGAAGTTCAAGACACAAACCCAGAAAACAACAATTTCAAAGCACCTACAAACAAAGCCTCAAAGAAAAATATGAGTCGGTTACAAATCCAACAAGAATTCCTGGAGGAGCTTAAAAAGGATATAAAAACTCAAATAAAAGAGACAGAGGGGAAATGGGAAAAATTAGAATGATGCAAGAAAAATATGAAAAGAGAACTCAATAGCTTGGGAAAAGAAGCACAAAAAGTATTGAAGAAAATAACACTTTTAAGAAAACAGAATTGGCCAAATGGGAAAAGAGGAACAAAAATTCGTAGAAGAAAAGCACTACATAAAAAGTAGAACTTGTCAAATAAAAGAAGAGGTACAAAAGCTCACTGAAGGAAATAATTCCTTTTAATTAGAATTGGGCAACTGGAAGCTAATGATTCCACAACAGACCAAGAAACAGTAAAACAAAATCAAAAGAATAAAAAACATAAGAAAATGTGAAATAGCTCATTGGAAAGATAGCTGACTTGGAAAACAGATCCAGGAAAGATCATTTAAGAATTATTAGACTGCCTGAAAGCCATGATCAAAAAAGAGCCTAGACATCATCTTCAAAGAAATTTTTAGGGGAAACTGCCAGGATATCCTAGAACCAGAAGGTAAAATAGAAATTTAAAGAATATACCAATCACTTCCTGAAAGAGACACCAAAATTAAATGGTGAACAGGCAAAGGAGTCCTGCCAAAGTCCTCTTATGATACAAATATAGTGCTCATACCTAAACCAGGAAGAGCAAGAACAGAGAAAGAAAACTGAAGACCAATTTCACTAGTGAATATTGATGTAAAAATTTTAAATAAAATGCTAGCAAGGAGATTACAACAATATATCACAAAGATCATACATTATGAATAGGTGGGATTTATACCAGGAATGCAGGACTGGTTCAATAAAAGGAAAACTATTGGCATAATTGACCATATCAATAACAAAACCAATAAGAATCACATGATCATCTCAATAGATACAGAAAAAGCTTTTGACTAAAGACAACTTCCATTCCTATTAAAAACTCTAAAAAGCATAGGAATAAATAGAGCTTCTGTAAAATGATAAACAGTATCTATCTAAAACCATCAGCAAGCATTGTCTGTAATGGGGATAAGCTAGAAGTCTTTCTAATAAGATCAGGGGTGAAGTAAGGATGCCCATTATCCCCACCATTCTTCAATGCAAGAAGAGGAAATTGAAGGAATTAGAATAGGTAATGAGGAAACAAAACTATTATTCTTTGTACTTGATGTGATGCTATACTTAGAGAATAATCAACTAAAAATTGGTTCAAGTAGTTAACAACTTCAGCTAAGTTGCACGATATAAAATAAACCCACATAAATCATTAGCATTTCTGTATACTACCAACAAAACCCAGAAGCAATAAATAAAAAGAAAAATTACATTTAATATAGTTGCAGACAACATTAAATACTTGGGAGTCTACTGGCCAAGACAAACCCAGAAACTATATGAACACAATTATGAATCACTTCACACAAAGTCAGATCTAAACAAATGGAGAAATATTCATTGCCGTGGGTAAACTAAGCAAATACAATAAAAGTGACAATTCTGCCCAAATTAATTTACTTTTTCAGTGTAATACTGATCAAATTACCCAAAAAATGTTTTATAGAGCTAGAAAAAATAACAAAATTCAGCTAGAAGAACAAAAAGTTAAGAATATCAAGGGAATCAATAAAAAAAAAACATGTGAAGGAAAGTAGATTACCAAGAGCAGATCTCAAACTGTATTATAAAGTAGTAATTATCAAAAGAATTGGATAGTGGCTAAGAAATAGTGGTAGATAAGTGGCATAGATTAGGTATACAATGCATAGTAGTAAATTACCATAATAATCTAGTGCTTAACAAACCCAAAGATCCAAAATTGGGGGACTAGAAATCACTATTTAACAAAAATCAATGGGAAAACTGCAAGGAAATTTGGCAGAAATTAGATATAGACCAAGTTCTCACACCATTTACCAAGACAAAACCAAAATGGGCACATGATTTAGACATAAAGGGTTATATGAGCCAATTAGGGAAGGATGGAAATTTTACCAGACAGATTTATAAATAAGGGAAGAATTAATGACCAAACAAGAGATAGAAGGCATTACAGGATATGAAATAAATAATTTTTATTATATCAAATTGAAAGGGTTTCACACAAACAAAACTAGGCAGCCAATATTCGAAGGGAAGCAGGAAACTGAGGGGAAGAATTTTATAGCAAGTATCTTTGATAAGGGTCATATTTCTCAAATATATAGAGAACTGAGTCAAATTTAAGAATATAAAATTTCCCCAACTGACAAATGGTCAAAGGATATGAACAGGCAGTTTTCAAAAGAAGAAATCAAAGCTATCTATACTCATATGAAAAAATGTTCTAAATCTCTATTAATCAGAGAAATTCAAGTTAAGACAACTCTGAGGCACCATCTCACATCTATCAGATTGGCTAACGTGATATAGAAAAGAAAAATGACAAATGTTGGAAGTAATATGGAAAAATTGGGACAAAATGCACTGTTGGAGTTGTGAACTAATCCAACCATTCTGGAGAACAAATTGGAGCTATATCCAAAGAGCTATAAAGCTGTGCATATCCTTTGACCTAGAAATATCACTACCAGCTCTGTACCCCCAAAGAGATCAAAGGAAAAGGACCTGTATGTTCAAAAGTATTTATAGCAGTTCCTTTTGTTGTGATGAAGAGTTGGAAATTGAGGGAATACCCATCAGCTGGGGAATGGCTGAATAACTTGTCATATATGATTGTGATGGAATACTATTGTGCTATAAGAAATAATGATCTGGATTCTTTCAGAAAAACCTGGGAAGACTTACATGAACTGATGCAAAGTGAAATGAGCAGAACTAGAATCACATTATACATTGTAGCAGCAATATTGTATAATTATAAGTTGTGAATGACTTTGCTATCCTCAGCAACACAATGATCCAAAATAATACCAAAGGACTCGTGATAAAAAATGCCATCTAACTCCAGAAAAAGAACTAATGGAGTCCGCATGCAGATTAAAGTACCTTTTTTTATTTTATTATTTTTCTGTTCTTTGGTCTGTGTTTTCTTTTGCAACATGACTAATGTGGAAATGCTTTGCATGATTGAACATATATAACCTACATCAAATTGCTTGCCTTCTCAAGAACAGGAAGGAAGGGAAAGAGAATTTTTGAACTCAACATTTTTTTTTAAAAATGAATGTAAACATTTTTGTTTACATGTAAGTGAGAAAAATTAAATGAAAAAGAAAGAAGACCTTTGGGGTTATCTAATTTCATATCAACGAATTAAATTTCCAGCTTCTTCTTCAAAATTTATGGTTCTATATTCTATACTAACCCATAGTCTGAATCCTCCACCAAATTCTCACAAGGAGGCTACAACAAGAATTACCATGAATCAAATTGCCCTTCATTTGATCCAGAGACCTGGCTTCAGCATATCATTCTACATGTAGGATTTGTGACCATAGCAGTAATGTCGCTACTATAGTGCCACTAGAAGGTGGCACTATAGTTTAATGTCTGCATATGACTTCATGGATCTTCCAAAAGTGATAGAATCTCAGCCCCTCCTATTTGAGTAGGAGTGCAAAAGGCATTGGGGTGTGGTAGAAACAGCACTAGGTTGGGAGTCAGAGGAGAGCAGGGTCTGCCACTTATTACCTATGTGATCTTGGGTAAGTCCTTTCTCTAAAGCTCCATTCTCTATGTAAAATGATGGGGTTGGCTATATCACCTCCAAGTTCTCTTCCAAATCTAAATCCCATAATTTGATAGCAAATTCTATTTGGCAAACATTTGTTGAAGAGCCTCTGTGTAAACAAAACTGCGCTTGGTCCAAGAGATTAATAATAATAATAATAATAATAATAACAATAATAACAATAACAATAGCAGAATGATTTCCCTGAAACAGCTGACTTCTTAGGTAATGGATGTCTCCATTCATCTAAACTTATACCCTCTGGTCACTTCACCATTCACTCAGCTCCTGGATCCAGATGTGAGAGCATATTTTGGAGGACTTAACCCTTTCAGTTCTGGAATTTTCTGCTGTCCTGACTATATAAATGTATAATCTGGTCCTATTACACCTGACATTACATTTAAAATGGAAGAATTACATGCTCTAAGAGAAAAGAGCATTGGATTTGGAACTAGAGCTCATGATTTTGAATCTGTCCTACCTCTTTACTACTTGTGCAAGCTGAGACAATACTTGTGGACTAGATGAGTATCATATAGATTTTGAGGCAGTGTAGACATCAGAGGACACCTAGGTAATTGCCCCTTTCTCCTATTGAGCACATTAAAACATGGAAGAGTTAAATGATTAGGCCAACATTACCCAAGTAGTGCACGGAATAGCCAAAGTTACATCCCACAGCCTCTTACTCCAAATCCAACTCTGTTTCCATGCTACCAGGTTGTCAACACAATCTCCTCAGTCCCTTTGCCTGAGAATCATGGGATGCTATAAAAGGTAATTACAACTGAAGCTGAAACAAAATAAAATTTGTTTTAAGATTCTACCAAAAAATGAAGACTAAAGGTAATTTTGGATTTGAGGTAATTGTTTATCATAGGTAAAAAAAAAAACCTTATGTTCCATTTTAAAACAATTTCTCAAAACATTTCCCAAAATCACTTGTATTTGAAATGACTGGAAACCAACTCCTGTGAAAAACTCATCTTCTTATCCCCAGTAATCAATGCCTCTATTACTAAAGGGAGGAAGTCAGACAAATAAAGAAGAAATGGATAGAAAAGTGAGAACAGTCTTCACTTATAACTAAGAACTTAGTTTTACTTCAATGAGCTGATGGGATGGCTATTGTCAGAAGAGAACCTGGGCCATCCACACCTTCTTATCAGAGGTCTTCAAGTGAAGGTAGAACATTAGATGACATGGTCAGATATTGTTATAGTGTGGATTCTTTGGAGGTGTATGAGTTGGACAATCAATCAATCAATCAACATTTATTAACCACCAACTATCCCTGACAATTAAAATTTGTTGGTTTTTTGATCCTCTGGGATTTATATCTTATTTTCTCATGAATCCTTCATAGATCTCTCCAACCTTTTGGAAGCCTTCCCTTGGTTCTTTGCATATTTCTGGAAATAAGTCTAACATCTCAGAGAAATGTCTAGTTTACTACACAAGCACTCTCTTTTCTGGTGCTAGGAATCCTTCCTGTCATCTTTGGTACCACCTCCTGCACATAATTTATACCCAAAAACATGCTGCTCTGACATCTTTATCTTATTATTACCTTGGACCCAAAAAGGTTACGTAGGGAATAAATGGCAGGGTGAGATTTGAACCCAGAATCTCCAATGCCAAAGCTACTCTTCTTTCACTGCATAGTTGTGACCTACCTAGCATTTGTTCAGTTCTCTTATTGCAAATGCAAGCAGTTGTTAGAACATGTGTCTGCCTTGGAATGTGGAGATATCACTCATTGGGCAATCCTGAATTTTCTCCTCTACTTCTCCACTTCACTGAACCACAGAGTGATCCTATCTCCTCTCCTCTTGGGCTCTTGGATCCACTTAGCAGCTAGTCAAATCCAATGCTCTTTTTAAGGTTCTACTCATTCAAAAAAGTAGTATTATCACCCATTTAGGGACCATTTGTCTTCTCTGAAGTATGTTCCTGACAGTCTGAAGAGAGACATATACATCCACCTAGTGAATGCCCATTATCTATATATTATCTTTGTTCAACATACTCTCTAGCAATAATTTCTCTTTTCTCTATTCTCTCCCATAGACCTTAAAACTTTAACTTAACTGCTTCCTGATACTGAAGTCTCCAATATGCCAAGAGATCTACATCCCAGTCTACCCATACAAAATTAAGATGCAACCCATGGTCTAATATACCCACACTTTTGGGTTTATGTAGAATAAGTTCAATCTTAGGGGCCAAGCAAAAAGTTTTTTTCCTTTGGTTCATTACATCCCACTCAGAGTTTACTCTGATATATCTTAGAATACAGATTATGTGTAAATCTAAATAGATATAGGCAAAAAGCTTTTTCATCTCCTGTTCTCAAGGTAACAAATTCTTTTCTCATGCAGAGAGCAACTTTTGTTTCACCCAACAGAAATCTGAAGAAAAGGGACTAAACACAACACACAATTCTTCTCTCCTCTCCTCCCTCTCCTATTGTTCCACAGGATGTTTTGTAGATAGATATCTATATCTATCTATATGTGTGTGTATCCCTGTAGATGAAGTACCATCACATAATGTGTGCTCCTCTCAAAAGAGAACTGAGGTTGGGACTGCTAGAGAAGCGATATCTAACATTTGGATGAATCCTACTTTAACCTTACAGAGAATTGCTTGGAATCTGGCATATGCTCTAAGGGTATAGACTCTTTCCAGGAAGGAAACCCACCTGGGACTGCTAGACAAATCCCTTCTCATCAAATCTACCACATATAAATAGCCTGTCATAATAGCACACTGCAAAACCCGGGTCCAATCCTTCTTCACTGCATGTCCTTAGTTCCTTATTACTGCTCCTCTAAAAGCTGGGGGAATATGTACATGATACTCTTCTCTCTCTACTAGAGGCAAGGGAGATTTCCATTCTCTTAATAGAAGGCTGAAATACTGATAAAATCCTGATGAAAAAATCCCATGAGGCAATTTCTGAGCCTGGTTCTGCCAAAAAAATTCCTCTGCTCTAGTTAAAAGGCTATATTCTAGGATATCCTAGGAAATCTCCCATCTCTAAATAGTTTTCTTATAGGGCATTATTCAGGAACTCTCTACTTAGACCCTGTGGGCAATTATATAGACCCTGTGGGCAATTATATATCAACCCCTCCATGTGTTTATGACAGAAATAATCAGTCATTAAAGATTCTTAGCTGGGAAGGAATCCCTCCTCCCCTCCCCTCCCCACCCTCAACACACACATATTGACCCAGTACTCTCAGGATGTCTCTGGAAGAAAAGTGAAAAAGAGAAGGGGAAAAAGAGGAAAGTGGCCTATCAGTCCCCTTTTGATCAGCCTAAGGGATGGCTACTCTCACCAAAATCTGAGCCAATAAGTTCATCTTGGAGGCAGCCACCACCTGTCATTCTTTAACAGAAGCCAATAGGTATCCAAACTACTGCATCTGAGAAACCACCTTGGTCAGCCCCCTTATAAAGTTCTCTCTGGTTGTCCCAGTTCTGGTCCTCAAGACCAGCTCTAGGGATTCTAGAGTCACCTTCATCCCCATCAGCCTCTTCCAGAACTTCTGCTTTCAGCTCCAGGGACAATCCCAGTTTTCCTGTCATGAAAAGCTTTATGGGGCTCAGCAATTGGCATCATCTCCCCCTGGCTTCTGATGCCCTCCAGCTTCTGCAGCACATAATAAATTGGAGGCACAACCAGTTTTTTCTCATTAGTCCAAGCTCTCTTAGCTCTTGTCACATTCTAAATTACCTCTTTTTTCCCCTTAGAGAGTAAGACAATGCTTCATAGAGCTAAGAGCTGCAAAGGACCTTAGATACCATCTAGTCCAAGACCCAGTTTTCCAGAAGAGGAAACTGAACTGAAAGCAGAGAATTCAATGACTTGCCTAAGGTCACTAGTTAATAAGTAGTACAGCCAGGATTTGCCTCCAAACTTTCTCAGTCCAGTTCATGTTCTTCCCCAAAATATGTTCTCTAGGTATACTAAGTCTTCTGTGGCCAGAGCTTTAAGCATGACATCTCTTTTCTGACCTCTTTTATGCATAATTTATCCATGGAAACTAGCAACTCTTTTCTGTTTTACAATATCATCTGTGGCCCAAAAGAGTTTTTAAGATTTTATCCTCAGCAAAAACGTGAATACATGCAGACAACAGGAGAATAAGATACAGATGGGAATAAAAGAAAGAAAATCTCCTTAATAACCCACACCCTCTTTTCCCTGCCTTTGGAAAGGCTTTAAAGCTCTGCATAAAGTACTTTCCAATCCCTTCAAATGATAGTTTTCCAGCAATGACAACTGGATAGTCCGGTGAGGATAAGTAAGCATCCTACTCAGTGTCTCATTGGTGACTCACCATTTGGATTCTGAAAACAGGCTTGCAGCAGTCACCTTCTCTTCCAGATTCCTGCAGGCTTCAAACTACCTGGAAAAGGAGGAGAGTTTTCAGGGGCCCATATTTCCCAAGTCCCTTCACAAATAGAAGAAAGTCAAGTTTGAACGCACTATTGCAAAAGGTATATTATCCCTACTGAGTGTACTTTTCTGCTCTAAACAGTCTAGGTAGTGATAGAAATCCTAACTCAAAGTAAATATGGACTGATTAGAGGGAGCACCGCACTGCACACTGGCTTCTATGCAAAATATAACAATTTATAGCAAAGAAGATGGCGGGTATATGTCACTGGGAGGATAAGAATTGGAAATGTTTTCTTTTAAAGGCGGTAGCTACCTAATAAATGTTAGGCTGTCCTCAGAGAGTACTTTCTCTTTCTTGCTCCCTTGTCTCCCAAAGTGGACCTTCTCTGGGTTGGCTTAAAGGAGAAGACCCAAGTAATTTACTTGAGAAGTCAATAACAATTTGCTACACATAGATGAAGTGACTGTTACCTCAGTGAGTCTGTGATCTCATTGACATCAGAGTTTCGTCCAATGATGGAGATACCTGTCTATAATGGATGACTGCTCTCCTTGCCCTCCCCAAAGATCCACCAAAGATGGCTCACCCAATGTGGAAGGGGTGGGGAGGTGTTTACTCTAATTCTCTTGACATCACTTAGATAACAATGGAATACTAGGGCTGTTCCTTGGATTTGTATCACCTGGACAAATCTCTCAGCCTCAGTTTCCTCAAATGTAAAAAGAGGGATAATAATAGCATCTACTCCTCCAAAAAATTTTCGTGAGGTTAAAGTGGTATAGTATGCACAAAATGCTTTGCAAACCTTAAGGTGATATATAAATGCTAACTACATGATTGATCTATTTTTCCTGATATCTATTTCTCTGATTATATTCTTTACACAAGTTTTGCTGCACAATTTCTCATTTGTGGAAGAAAATTACTAATAAAAAGTCTACCAGGATGAAGTGGTCAATTGTCTTTGTTAACCATTTGTAGAGAGAATAGATCTCTCATAAATGAATATTCAGCAACAAGAATAATGCACAGCCTTGAAGAAGGGGACTTAATTGAGAATCAGAAAGTCCTGGTCACAAACCTCCACTCGGCCACTAATTAGTTTTGAAACCTTTTGCTTTTCCTCTCTGGTCTCCATTTCATAGAATTTGAAAGCTGGAAGGTTCCACATCTGGTCCAAACTATACATAAAAGAAATCCTCACCCAAGCAAACCCAAGAAGTACCGTTCAGTCCAAGCATGAAGACCTCCAAGGAAGGGAAGGGACAGACTGCTTGAGGCTGCCCTTCCACTTTCATACAGCTCTCATTGTTATAAAGTTTTCCCTGATATCAAATTTAAACTTGCCTCTGCTGTAATTCTCTCTGTTGTTTCTGGTTCTTCCCTTTGGTGGCTGAACAACACAAAGCTGACTTGTTTCTCTACTTGACCATCCTTGATATACTTGAAGATGTTTCACCTGTGGAAGATTGAGCACGGGCTAAATGATCTCCAGGATTCTTTCCAACTCTATCGGCCAATAATAGATCCCAGTCCAAGACCCATTTGCTCACTGTTTGGGTTTTGAAGAATCGGAGTGAGTATAAATAGCAATTGTTTTTTGTTCTGGACAGAAATTCTGAGAATCTTCCCCTCCCAGACAGATTCTTTCAGGAAGGCAAACTAAGCCATCTTCTGCTTCAATCCCTACTTAGCCTTTAAACATTGAATGGGTGGGTATTGCCTCGGACAAATTGAGCCGTGGGGAAAAGGCCTTAGCTTAAAAAGGCCAGGGTCTTCCATCGCATCCAGGGCCATCAACCGTAACCCCCTGTGTCTTGCCATAGGACTCTGATGACCCTGGAGGAAAGAATGAGGCTGATGACTTTGCACATCTCTGCCTCACTTAAATCCAATTCACTTGCAAGTTAAGACATTACCCTCCTGATGGTATTGGTCCTCTTTGAGGACAAAGGACAAACAACAACAAACAAATCTATTAATGTAAGAGAAGGATGCTGGGAAAGTTGGAGAAAATGAGGAATCTAACCCAACCTACATGTGAATAAGGATTGCATTAAACCATCCTTAGGTAGGCAATCAGTGTGAAGACCATGAAAGAAGGGAATCCCATCTACTTCTTGAAACAGACTTGAGGGAGGCACCATGGTAAAGTGCAAAGAATGCTGGCTATGAAACTGGGATTCAGATCCTATCAAAATGCTTATTCCCATGGCCTTGAGCAGTTCCCGATCCCTCTGGGCTTCAGTTTCCTCATCTATAAAACAAGGAAGTTGAACTAATCAGTGTCCAAAGTCCTTCCACGTCTACATCAGTGTTTCCATGGACCACTGGGCTTGACCTCTCCAGGCATGGGTATGCCTGACTTTCTGAATCTTCCATCTCCTTTGAAGTTCAGTCCATTCTTGGATGTAGATGACTGTTTAAAAACAAGTTTTCCTACATCAAGTCAAAGTCTTTCTTCAGCTCCCATATTCATTATACCTGGTTCTTTCCTCCCCTAGAACAAATATAATTTCTCTTCCACATGACACCCCTTCAAGAATTTGAACACAGTTATCAGGGGTCTTTTCTTCTCCAGGCTAAATACTACGAGCTCCTTCAACTAGTGAGCTACTTTCCTTGAGGAACACTCCAGCTTGTCAGTACCACTTCTACAATGGGGTTTCCACACAAATATCAAATACCTAAATCAATAGAAGATGAAATAAAGTTCTAAAACAGCCCAATATCAGAAAATTAAATTAAACCAGACAGAAATGGACTACCAAAAGAGGAAATGCATTTATAGGGAAACTAACAAATATTTAAGTCAATTCCTATGCTACAAAAGAATTACTCTCAAAAACTGAAAAATAAATTGTCTACCTAGCTCACTTTTTTGAGGTAAATATCAGGTAAATCAGGGAGGGCTGAAGCAAAGAAAAAGAACAAGAAACCAATATCATAAATGAATATTGGTGGAAATGTCTAAATGAAATCCTAGCAATAGAAGATCATAGAAACACATCCAAAAATTATTCACTATGACCACTTTGCATTTGTACCAAATACACAAAGATGGTTCAGCATTAGAAAAACAGCTAATAGAGTTAATTATGTTGAACAAAAACAACCAAAACCAATTATGCTCTTGATAGCAGTAAGGGGAGAGAACAAACGAGACGCATAAACACTGACAAAATGGCTCTATTTGCATTTGATATAGCGGTTGGCTTTTAAAACCCCAAAGAGACTTAATGAAACAATAGCTTTTTTAGAAATTGTATAAAACTGTTACTTAAGTCACGCCCACCTCTTCATGACCCCATCTGGGATTTTCTTGGCAGAAATATTGGAGTGGTTTGCTATTTGCTTCTTCAGCTCATGTTACAGGTGAAGAACTGAGGCAAATAAGGTTAAGTGACTGGCCCAGGGACATACAGTTAGTGTTTGAGATTAGAACTGAACTCAGGTCTTCCTGACTCCAAGCCCAGCATGCCATTTACTTTGCTATCTAGCTGTTCATACAAAACAAATGTAAAGAAATCATCAGAACTTATACATACCAATTGTAAAATCCAAGAGATCTCATAGAAATTACATTTCTATATGTGTCCCAAAAGTTTTAGTGTAACTTTAAGCTGTCTGAACCAAAATATTTCTGTTATCTTATAGAGAAATGACAAAATTCAAGAGGAAATAATACAGAAGAAAATCCCATTCAAATTAAAAATAAAGTACACAAAATTTCTAGTAATCAATCTACCAAGACACACTCAAAACATCTGAATGAACGAGTGAATGAATGAGTGAATGAATGAATGGGTGAATGAATGAAAAAGTATTTATTAAGCGTTTGCAATGCACCAGGCAGTGTACCTTGGTATACAGATGCAAATACAATAAAAAAGACAATTCTTACCCTCAGCAATCTTGCAGTCAAATGATGGAAGAAAATAAACAGAAGAGCTGAAAAGTAGGAAGGGTTAGGGGGGATCCCAGTGAGGAGAAAGTGATGAAGTCCAGAGGTTCAAGTCATGTGTAAAGTGAAACATGACTGGAACTCTTCCTGAAAGAATGGTCATGAAAGGCAATCACCAGTCACTGCTCAGGGCAGGAGGTTCTGGTGGTTGGTGATGTGGTTGGAAAGGAGGAGGAGGAGGAAAGACAGCACCTGGAAAGTTAAGTTGTGACTGAAAGGAAGCAAAGCACCTCCCAAAACAGGCATATGGTCACAGAACCAATGAGTAGAACAGGACGTCAAAGTGGAGGTTTCTCCAGTGTGTCAAGAATGATGACTAATTAAAGAGATATGCATTGCTCATGGTTGGGCTTCACAAATATAATAAAAATGATACTATTGACTAAATGAGTTGCAGATTTAGTGCTATCCCAGTCATGCTAACAAGGGGATATTTTAGAGAGCTAAACCCAATCATAATTCATTTGAAGGAATAAAATGTCTACATTCTCAATAAGATAATGGGAAAAAGTAATTATGAAGGGGAACCAATACTGCCAGGCTTCAAATTATACTATAAATCAGCAATTAAGAAAACTATTGGAATAGGTTTAAGAAAAGAAATTAAAAGAAAAGGAATCATTGGAATAGACTGGATAAGTAAGAATCAGAAACAACCAAAATTAATAACCTAGTATACAATAAACATGAGCATACAGACTATTTTAATATCTCCCTATTTGATAATGACTCATAAAAATGGAAATGCAATTTAGAGTGAAAAAAGTCTGAGAGTAGCAATTCACATATATACTATATTGGTTCCTTATAAATGGTTAATACATAAAGATCACATCATCTTTTTAAAATAGAGAAATATGAATAGATATCTTTCACAACTATAGATAAAGGGGAAAATTCTTTTTAATACTATTTTATTTTTTCCAATTATATGTAAGGACAATTTTTAACATTTATTTTTATAAAATTTTGAGTTCTAAATTTTTTTTCTTTTCCCTTTTCTCTTCCTAAGACAGTAAGCAATCTGATAAAGGTTATATGTGTACAATCATGTAAAACATATTTCTTTATTAGTCACATTGTGAAAGAAGAAACAGACCAAAAGGAAAAAACACAAAAAAGTGAAAATAGTGTGCTTCCATCTGCATTCAGACTCCCTCAGTTCTTTCCTCTGATGTGAATAGCCTTTCCTATCAAGAGTTCTTTGTAATTGCCTTGGATGGTTATGTCACTGAGAAGAGCTAAGCTATTCATAGCTGATCATCACACAATGTTGCTGTTACTGTATACAATGTTCTAGTTCTGCTCGATTCATTTTGCATCAATTTATATAAGTCCAAGTTTTTTTTTCTGAAATTCACCTGCTCATCATTTCTTATTTCACAATAGCTTTCCATTCCATTCATACATCACAGTTTGGTCAGCCATTCCCCAATTAATGGGCATTGATAAGGGGGAAATTCTTAACTAAAAGGGGAGGGGACAAATAAAAAATTGTGATTTTGATGAAATTCTGAATACAAGAAATTGAAAAAATTTGCAGAACAAAATCAACGTAGCTAGAATAAGAAAGGACATGGTTAATGGGGTGGGGTGGAATCTTTGCATCAAATATCTCTTAAAAGTGCCCTACAGTTAAGATATATAAGAAATTGACGCAAGAATTATGAACAAGAGCCATCTCCCAAGGAATGTGAATAGTTAGTTTAATTCAATTTAAGTCAATTACATAAACATTTATTATCAACAGTTTTCAAAAGAATTATAACCAATTGACAAATGCATAAAAGACTGTTGCAAATCACTAATAGTAAGAGAAATATCCATCAAAATAATGCTAAAAATTCATTACACCTGAAGCTAATTGGAGAAGATGAGCAAAAACAGGAATAAATCAGAATAGATCATGTTGAGGTGGTTGGGAGAAAGAGAAGAACATTACTATATTGTCAATGGATCAACTTCACCCTACTATTCTAGAAAGCAATTTGAAATCACATGATGAAAGTAATTAAAATGGAACCAGAAATCACACGGCTAGGCATATCTACCCAAAGAGGTCAAAGACCAAAAAATAAGGCCCCATATATACCAAAATAATCAGAGTAGCCCTTTTTGTGGTAGGAATGAACTGAAAAAAAAAGTAGTTGGGGGAATGTCTAAACAAATTGTAATGTTAATGTAATTTTGAATATTATTGTATTGTATGAAACAATGAAGGTAAAGAATTCAGAGGTATGAGGGATGATTTGTATGAAATAATGCAAAGTGAAATAACCAGAATCAAAAGAAATGTGTAAATAGAAATGCCTATAAAGCCAAAACTGAATGCTTTGAAATTATAATGACTAACATCAGTCCAACAGAAGAATTCAGAAAATATATCTCTTCTTCATTGTAGCGACGGGGAATAACAAGTGAAATTTTATATGTACTCTCAAGCATAACTGATGTGTTAATTGTGTTGAACTGTTTTTTTCTTTCTCCTTTTAAGTCTTTGTTTAAAGGGAAAACACACTAGATTGGAGAGTAGAATATGCTTTGAAATTAATATGCCCATATATGTGTATGTGAATGTGCATGTATACACATATACACATCCTTGCTTCAATCACATTCATCTTTCATAGAGGATTCAGTAGTGAAATTCTCATAAAATTGTCCCCCTAGACACTGAACTATAGCCATGACCCTGGTCAATACTTCCCCATCACCTGCTCCGGAGAATCCAAGGATGAATCAGGAAAAAAAAATGGTGCTCAAAATGAGAGAGGGGAGGAAATGGCATCATTTCTTGTAACTTCATTTAGAGGTTTCAGAAAGCAAGATGATTTATTCACAATTTGTACTCATTTACTAAAAAGAAATCAGATATTTTCAGATCATTATGAAAAGACTGTTATTTTTTGTCCTTTGTTCTCAAAGGGGACCTTGACATCAGGAAGATGATGCCATGACTTGCAAGTGAACTGGATTTAAGTAGAGAAGGGCTGTGCAAAATCACCAGACTCACTTTCTCCTCCTGAGTCATCTGGGTCCAGTGGCAAGAAATATATCAGGATGACTGGAGACGGTCCCCCTCATAAAAAGAAATAACAACCTACTTTATTCTATCTTCCTTGTAGCAATATGAGCCATGAGAAACTGTCTCAGTGACTCACCAGTCACAGGGTCAAATTTCCAACTTGAAGTGCCATCCATGGTCCCCCAGCCCTTCAAACTCTCCCTGGCTGAAGCCCCAAGCTGTTTGATAGGAAGTGCCCCAGCATAGAAAGGTCTGCTCTCAGCCCTCATCCTTCTCTGCTTCTCTTTGAATGGATTACTTTCTTCTCCTGGATATCCAGTCCTTCCTGGTTTTCATGATACTGTTTTGACTTGGTCCCCTCCTAATGTGTCGGCTTCTCCTTAGTCTCCTTTGGTGGACCATCACCCGTATCACACCCCTTAATTCTGGGTGTGCTCCAAGCCCATCTCTATATAATGCTTTCTCACAGATATGACCTAATCAGCTCCCATGGACTCATCTCTATGTAGATGATTTCCAGATCTATCTATCCAGCCCTAGCCTCTCACCAGCTGCCTACTGGACATTTTATTACTTTTTTGTTTTGTTTTATTTGGAGGGGGGAAGGCAAGGCAATTGGGGTTAAGTGACTTACCCAAGGTCACACTGCTACTGCCAAGTGTCTGAGGCTGGTCCTCCTGACTCCAGGACTGGTGCTCTATTGACTGCACCACCTAGCTGTCACACTATTGAACATTGTGAAGTCCAATGGTCCAATCTTAAACTCCAAATGTCCAAAACAAAATGCATTCTTTTTCCCCAAAACACCTCCCCCTTCTGAACTTTTCTCTCTTTGCTGAGGGCACCACCATCCTTCTAATCACACTAGTTCATAAACCCAGTGTTACCCTTTCCTCCTCACTTTCCTTCACCCCAAATATTCAAACAGTCGCCACATCACATTGCTTCCATCTTCAGATGTTTTTCATGTTCATCCTTTTCTTTCTATTCATGGAACCAACACACTAGTTTAAGCCATCCTCTCCTCTCACATATACTATTTTAATGGGCTCCTGATCATTCCCTTTGTCTCAAATGTCTCCTCTCTGAGCTCCATTCCCCTTTGAGCAGCCATAGCAATCATCCTAAAATATAGATCTGACCTTTTCACTCCCCAGCTCAAGAAACTCAAGTGGCTCCTTGTTACCCCTAAGATTCCATAGAAACTTCTGTTTGGCATTTAAAGCCCATCACAACCTGGCCCCAACCTGCATTTTCAGGCTTGTTAAATTTCATATTCCTGTACTCACTCTATGGTCTGGGAAAATTGACTCTTTTGCTCATAAAGCACCTTTAACCTCCTGTCCCCATACTTTACATAGACATAGACCATTCCCCATACCCAGAATGAAATCTCTACTCAGTCTACCACATAGAACCCCTGGTTTCTTTCATATCTTATCTACATTACCACCTTCTGTATGAGGTTTTCCCTAACCATGCCTCTCAGCAAGCTAGGATCTTCCACACTCAACTTACTTGGATTCCTTTTATAAACATGTGTGTGTGTGTGTGTGTGTGTGTGTGTGTTTGTAAGCCCAGAGCCTGGAACACAGAGGCACAGAATCAAGGTTTGCTGAAATGCATTAAGGCACCTTAGAGTCACCAAGAGAGAAGAATCTTTAGAGTCAGGAGACTGAATTCATATCATGCTTCTAACACTTACTGATTCATGAGTCTCTCTTCAGTTTCTTACCCGTATAAAGGAATAATGCAAATAATATTGTATTGCCTACCTCGCAGGATTGTTGTAAGTGTATTATTGCTGAGTCATAAAATTTTGGAGTACATTTATTTAGCAATGCTGCTACAACCATTCAGCAGCTAGCTAGCACAGTGGGTAGAGCACTGGGTCTGGCGTCAAGAAGACTCGAGTTCAAATCAGATGTCAGACACTTATTAACTATGTGACCCTGGACAAGTCACCTAACCCTGTTTGCTTCAGTTTCTTCATCTGTAAGATGAGCTGGGGAAGGAAATGGCAAACCACTCCAGTATCTTTACCAAGAAAACCCCAAATGGGGTCATGAAGAGTTGGACACAACTGAACTATGACTACCACTATTCACTCTTTTATGTCCTCAAAAAAAAAACCCAAGAGTTCTCAGATTTCCTGGTTTATAGAACCATTTTCCATAAATAAAATAAGTTGACAAATGATCACAATAAAAGTGGGACATAGCTGCAGAAATAAATGTGATTGTAAGCATGTAAATGACAAAATTTCCTTTAAGGAAGCTCGATCCTGAGCAATAAAAAAAGAAGTCCTCTGATAAAGGTCTGCTACCCAAGATCTATAGGGAACTGATGGAAATATATATAAAAACAAGAACCAGTTCCCAATAAATCAAAATCAGTTCCCAACTGGTCAAGGGATATGAAGAGGCAATTCTCAAATGAAGAAAATTAAGTATCAACAATTGGATGAAAAAAAGATGTTCCGTGCCACTAACAAGAGGAGCAATACAAATTGAAATAACTCTAGGTCAACAAGCACTCCCTGAAAGTGAACATGTTCTAGGGCTAGACATTATGCTAAAAAAAATATGGCTTGTTATATGGGATGGCTGTCTTCGAGGAGAGGAGGGAAGAAAACTTTGGATGACTGGAATGATGTAAAAAGATATCAGTACAAACATTTTTTAAGAGAAAAAAAGGTAGGAAGCAGTCAGGTTGTGGAAGACTTTAAATTCTAAGTTGCAAACTTTCTGTTTTATCCTGGAAATAATAAGAATGTAGGGGGGAGGCTGACCAAGCCAGAGCTATGCTTTAGGAAAACCAAATTGGTAGCTGAGTGGAAGATGGATGGGAAAAAACTTGAGGCAAGGAACACAATTAGAAGGCTACTGGGAAACAATTCAGAAGTTCACTGAAAAATTCAATAAAGTGCCCATCACTTTACCCAAGAGTACTACGATTAGGTTTACACCCTGAAGAGGCAAAACAGAGAGGAAAAGGACCCATGTGGAGAAGAAGATTTGTAAAAAAGACTTTATTATTGCAAAGAACTAGAATCTAATGGGATGGCCATCCCTTGGTGAATGGTTGAAGAAAAATGGTATGTGAATACAATGGGAATATTATTGTATTGTAAGAAATTATGAGAGGAATGAGACAGAGAAAACTAGGGAGAATTGGATGAATTCATGCAAAGTGAAATGAAAAGAGCCCAGAAAAACAAGTTCTATAATAACTACAGCATTGTAATAGAAAGACTTAAGAACAATGGTCAACATCGTGACCAATCATAACTTCAAGAGATAGATGATGAACCAAGCTTCCCAACTCTTGACTGAGATGTGATGGACCAGAAGTTCACAATGGGATGTGCATTTTCAGTCCAGTCAATAGTTGCAGGGGGGGAGAGGGAGGGGAAGTGGTTTGATTATGCTTACTTGTTACGAGGAAAGTCCTTCCTGCTTTCTTTCTTTGGGGGAGAAAAGGATAACAATTGGGGGAAATGGAGAACTAGTCACAGTGACATTATATAAAAAGTGTGGGAAGAAAAGATAATGAATCATTAAAGTACAAAGAAGAGAGAAGAAAAAAGCTAAAAAAAAAAAGGGGGGACACAGACATATAGGGCAATATTGGAACTGCCATGTTGAAGTTGGATTATCAAAAAAAAGGCAAAATAATAGTATGTGATAATTTAACTTGTGCTTTCCTCAGTTTCCTCATTTGTAAAAATAAGGGCATTGGATGTGAGGGTCTCAAAAGCACCATCCAGCTCTAAATCTATGACCCCAAAGGATGAGTTTTGAAGGAGTTTGCCTTCTGCTGTTGAGTTAATGGAATAACGCCCAAAGGATGAGTTTTGAAGGAGTTTGCCTTCTGCTGTTGAGTTAATGGAATAACGCTAACAGATTGCAGAGGGAACGTGGGATGACTAGGCTCAAATTTTCTTTCCACCTTCCCTGTGAAAATGAATAATCTTCCAAATGGTAAGGGCAGTACAAAAGGAGCCAAAGTGAAATTGAAGTCTGGGATATATGGAGAGATAATAAAAGAGCATTAAGATGCTTTCAAGTGGGCTCAGGTCTACAGGTCAAGATAAAATTCATCCCCAAGTGCAGAGAAATTTTACAAGACTGCTGTCAGAAGTATTTGATAAATTATTTCCATGGGAAATATGTCCAGAGGGGGAAATTTCTCAACTTTCCAAAGAGTGAAAAATACCACTTTAGGCTGAAGTCAATACCCAGGAAAAAATTCGAAGTGGGTTATTTGCAAGCATTTCTGCAAGGTGCAAGCAGCCATCAGAATGCAGCCTGGCACAATCTCGCTAAGAAGAAGATGTGACAAACTAGCCCTGCTTTGGATTTTGATAGTGTTGTCAGAATAATCTGGTGCTGCTGTATGTTTCATTAATGATAAGGTGAGTCACCTCAGAATACAATTAAGTTTGAAATATGCGTTCTGGAATTTAGTTGTCAGAGGGTGCCCAAGTGATCCAAAACAGGAACTTATTCTGCCCAAAGCAAATGGCCATAACTATCCCTTCAACTAGACAGCTAGGTCCACAGAGCCCCTCTCCCTTGGCACACACAGTGAGCCAGTCAGTCAACAAGCACTGTCATTATTAATCATGACAACAAAAGCTAGCATTTATATAGCACTTCTTAAGATCTGAAAAGCTCTTTAGATGTGTTAACACATATGATCCTCACAATCCTGTGAGGTGAGTGCTATTATTGTCCCCATTTTAGAGATGAGGAGACTGAGGCAAAGAAGAGTTAAGTGACTTGTCTAGGGTTATATGCTGGTGAAAATGTCTGAGGAAAGATTCAAACTCAGGTCTTCCTGATTCCAGGTCCTATCCTTGATCCACTGTACTACCTAGCTGTCTAATATAAGTAAGCATTAAATACTTCCTGTAGATCAGGCCCTGTGTCTGGGGGAGACATCCCACAAACAACGATATACTTTCAAGATCTACAGAGTACTGTGAAAATAGAAGGAAATCTCAGAAGGAAGGGAGTAGTTTCTGGGAGACCAGTGAAGGCCTATTACAGAAGGTGGGATTTGAGCTGAATCTTGAAGGAAGCTAGAGAAGCCAAGAGACAGAAGGAAGAAAGACCATTCTAGGCATGGAGGAAAAATGGTGGAAAGACACAGGATGGGGGGATGCACTGTGGTGTCTGAGGCCAATGGAGCGCAAAGGAGGGAGGTCCATCCAGTGGAAGAAGACCAGAAAGATAGGAAGGGGACAGGGCATAACTGACGCCAAACAGAAGCTTATATTTTGATCCAGGAAGCAGAAAGGAACCATTGAAGCTTGTTATATTTGTACTGAGGGACATGTGTGACATGATTAGAGCCCTCTCTCTACCAAATGTTGGATTCTCTAATTCTACCCATTCTGTAAAACTCAACTCAAATGCCTCCTCCAACCAGCCTTCCCTGATCACCCCCAGTGAATAACAGACCTCCTATTCAGACCTCCAACAATACTGGGTTTTGTCACTCTCTGATACACTTACACAATATGGAGAGTGGTAGGGACTGGAGACCTAGGCTTTCACTGGTTTACTTAACTCCCAAATGAAGAAATTCCTGCTTCTAATAGAGATCAGCATCTTTTCTACAACATAACCTAAGGCATTCACTCAAGGTCCCAATCAGTATATACCAGAAGTGAGATTTGAACTTTCTTCCTAAAGCCTCCAAGGCCTGTTCTATGCATTATGCCGTGCTGCCTCATGAAGCACAGAACTGTTTTTTAATTATATTTTTAGTTTATGAAATAAAACAAGCATTTCCATAACATAGTATTAAAATATGATTGTACATGAAACTACAAATCTACTATGTATAACTTGCTATTCCTTTTAAATATACAACAAAATTATTGTGTATATTTTTTCTTCTCTCCCCCCCACTGATCAAGAGATGACTGCCAATAGGTATAAATGTGTGTATTATGCTTGTATTGTGTGTGTATATATGTAAAATTATTCTCTATACACTTCTATTTATCACTTCTTTCTTTGCATACCAGTAAGTATTTTTCTTCATTTGCCTTTATAGTTAGTTTAGGTATTTATAATCAACAAAATAACTTATTCACTCAAAGTTGCTCTTAAAACAGTATTGCTACACCATATCATTTCGCATACAAATGACTAAACTTGAGTTTTCTTACACACCTACAAGAACATAAGCTTCCTGAGGGCAGGAACCACATCTCATCTAAACTTTGTGTATCTCTTCCTCAAAGTCTAGCACATGCTCTGCACATGATAAATAAATATTTATCATTTTCTTCAGATTCCAGAGCTGAAGAAAAATTCCAGCTTTGATATTCAAAATGGCAGTTACTAAGAATGAAATTAAATTTGACACATCATCTAAGCCAACAAAGGGGATTCCAACTGACACAAAGCAAACCCAGTTACTTTTTTCCTTTGTACTTTTGGCTTTTTCCTTTCATTAAATGCCTTATCTAAATTTCCAACTGTCCTCAGAACATTCCCTCCCCCATCCCTAACCTCCATGATGTCTCATGGCCATCTTAAATTCGTCATGTACCATTGTGTTGCTCCCCTAACAGACTAAAATTAATAGTCTATACTTTGTATTTCTCCCAGAGTCCAAAGCAGTGTTCTGCTCACAAATGGTGCTTAGTACATTTGTTACTGAACAGGTCAGCATTTGGTAGACTCGGTTTGGAAAAAAGAAAGACTAAAATGTACCCTGCTTGTGTAAACATAACAGTGGAGAAATAAAACTTTGATTTTGAAGGTTTGAGTAAACTCTGTAAACCACTTTTTTATGAGGATTGCAGAACATTGCTTGACCTTAGTTTCACCTCCCACTTCCTCCCCCCACCAAAAAATAATGAAATTTCCATCCCTATAAATCTTCTATGTCAAGCTGGCTTGAAGAGAGAATTGAATAACAGAATGTCAGAGCTAAACAACACATTAGGGATCTAGTTCAATGCCCTCATTTAAACAGAGGAGAGAACTGAGGGCCAGAGAGGAGAATGGATTTTTCCAACATCAGAGACTTAGTGGCAGAGTCTAGACTAGAACATGGAGTAAATTCAATAAAACAGAGGCCTGGAGGTATGGAGAGAAATAGCACAACTTGGTCAACAAAAGCATCCAGGTCAAACCCCAGTGACTGAGAAGACATTTAAGTTCGTGTGGGATCCTAAGCATTGGAAGTGGAAGAAATATTAAAGATAATCAAAGGAAAACAGCAAGAGAAAAAGTAAATATAATTTGAGGAGAACATTAACATAGAGGATTAAGGACCTGAAGACAAAGATTTAAGAAGGAAAAGTAGGACAGGTGACAAGAGAAGGCCAAGCAGTAATGACCCCACCTCCTCCAGTTTTTAAAAATGTGTGCTCTTTGAGGAGGCTGTGGTTTATGGCTCTCTGGGTCTTAGGGCCAAAAACAGAAAAAAGAAGCTAAATTTACATTTGCAATGACTATCATTGGTGTAAAAACTTGACTGCACCCTTACCTCTGAATGGCATTTTGTCTATTAAATTATTCCAATTGTTTTAAAAAAATCTTTTTACAGACAAAGAAACTGACCCAGAAAGGAGAAGAGATTGACTTAAGGTCACATAAGTATAAGGAAAAGAATTCTGTTTGGATACAAGTCTTATGTCTTTGAAGTTTATACGCTGTGAAGCATTAAGAGTGGCTTTGGACTGTCTCGATGCTATTTTCTCTGTGCTCTACACTGAGTCTTTGCCCCTGCCATTCATATGACCTGTAAAATGCCCTGTTGATTCCCATCTTGGTTTTGAAGATTTATTGCCTCCATGACACTTTTTTCTTTTTTTTTATTTACAAAATAAAACAAGCATTTCTGTAACATATTGCAATTTTTTAAAAAGATAATTGCACACAAAACTGCAAATCTATCATGTACAACTCACTATTCCTTTTAAATATATGATAAAATTATCATATAAATTTCCTTTTTTCTGCTTCATCACACTCTCTATCTTGCTCAATCACTGTAAAGATCCAATAAAATAATAAATTATATGTGAGTGATGTCTAACCCAATGGCATCTATGAGCCAATTAGTGAGTGTATAGAGATGTTTCTTTACAGACACAGATGAATTTCATCCATAAAGGAATTCTATTTAAGTCCTTTCCAACTCATCCAATGATGCAATCACACAGCTTTAAGTCTAAGAAATCATTAGACTTAAGGGTGATTAGATATTGTTGAGGCATTTCTGTAACAGAAGCTGAACTGGTATATATAAAAGTCAGCACATGGAACGTAAGAAAAGTCCTTCCTCATTCCAATTGCTATAAAGGAGATTTAGGACTTACTTCTGATAATGTGGTGACCCAAAGCTGAAAAGATGTGGCTTTTTAGTATAATGTGGTATATCCTGAATAGTCCTTTGGTCATCCCTTAGCCCAGGAAAAGCATCAAGAGGGTGGGGTGCTCTATCAGTTAAAAGAGAGGAGTCTCAGGGTCATTCACTTTCCTTGAACTCACTTCTGGATCAAGTAAAGTACCCCATCCCTTGACTCCTCGTGAGGAAGTGAGGAGATGAGTTCCCTTCCCAGCCCCAACTGCCATTCCCATGTGGAGTATGAATTCAACTAGGGGAGCTTGTAGTACCTGGATCCAGTACTAACTCCTCTGTTTCCTGAGTAGATCATCAACCATAATTTTTAAGGTAGACCTGTCTAGTCTTAGAATTTACCTTTAGAGTTACAGAAAATTAAAAGTCCTGGATCCCACCAAGTCAGAGCTGAGCAAAGGCCTTCAGAGGAGTCCCTAGTACACTGCACTAGTTCTACTTGGAGAAAATAATCATCGGTCAGAGAATGGACTCAGTCATTTTACCTACAGATGTCCTGGGAGTTGTATGCATAGTAAGAGTTAAGTTGAAATGTGAAATGCTGGATTGACAGTACTGCAAACTGCTTTTTGTTCTAATGAGATTTAAGTTATCAGCCTCCTAGCATATAATAATTGTAATTATGAGCTATTACTGAAATCTTATTTTAAGTTTGTTCTTATCAAATAACCATTTGTGAGTGTCCTGTATTTAGTATTCCTGTTGTGTGGAGGAATAAATTACCTTATCCATAGCTGATTTGTAGTGTATACTGAATAAAGTATATTCCTTTTTACCACTTTTTGGAGAAACCGTGGATGTGAGCCATAATCTAATATATAAATAAAATCATTGTCAGATTGCCAGGGTATGGAATTAAGGAGCTGAAAAGTATGAGAAAAGGAAACTTAACTCTTCTCACTAAAGTCCAGACTGAACCCAGTCCATACCACATGCTTGGGTATAGAACAGAGAGTGCTTCAAATGGGAGGGATGAGAATCTATAGCCTTCTGATTCTCAAATGGTTATTGCCACTTAAGCTTGCACCACATGGTACTCAGACTATTTGTTGGTTTCTTGAAGAGGATCAAAATAACATCACTATGCTAAAGGCAAGTTCCTTCAAATGCTTTCACTGAAAATTTAACCATCAGTCTCTAAGGGGCCAGTTACAGCTGTCTCCAGCACACCCCCTACCTAATTTATTTCTACCAACTCTTTTATTTTGCTATTTCTATGCCAACCCAGACCCCCATGCTGCTGATCCCCAGCTATCTTCAAATGATATTCCTTCAGATATACCATAAACTTTGACTCCATACTCACTTTCTCTTCCTCTACCTCTGGGAACATCAATCATATGGACACTATCATTCTTACAAAGGCTACATCAATCAGTTGAACTGTGACTCCACTCACCATTACTGTCACTCCTGTAAACAAAAGATCCCTCCCTAGACACCCCTTCCATATGTATGATGCCTTCCCCGTTAGAAAGTAGGATTTTTGAAATCAGGAACTAGCTCGATTTTTCTATTTTATCACCTCACTTAGCATGGTTCATGCATATAATAAGGGCTTCACAAGAGTCTTTTAATTCATTCATGAAGAAATTGGGGTACAGAGAAGCTAAGCACCTTTTCCCAGGTCACAAAGGTAAGTAGAACTCAAATTTTAACTCAGTCCTCTTTGGACTAGATTATTTTTAAAGCCACTTCCAGCTCTGTCCCCTACAAAATGTCATTACCACCATTTTACAGATGAGCAGACTGAGGCTCAGAAAAGTTAAGTGACTTGCCCAGGGTCACACAGCTAGTAAATGCCAGAGGCTCCATCTTCAGATCTCCCGGGTCTATCACAGTTTCTATTATTTTTTCCTTAAATCATCAGTTCCCTCAGCTCTTTTCCAGTTAAGTTAAAGAGGAAATGTGTGGACAGCACATTCCTGAATAGCATGAGATAAGGGAGAAAAAATGTCTTTGATTTTTAATCCTTGTTATTGTAGGGGATTAGAATTTAAGTTTACTTTGGGGAGGAGGAAGCAGGAGAAAGGACTGGGGCTCAGGGGTAAGGAGAGAGAGAGAGAGAGAGAGAGAGAGAGAGAGAGAGAGAGAGAGAGAGAGAGAGAGAGAGAGAGAGAGAGAGAGAGAGAGAGAGAGAGAGAGAGAGAG